>CM077802.1:28502941-28519857 GCA_039737535.1 Lagodon rhomboides | reverse complement strand
AGGATTTTGGGAGAAAGCAGAAACTGCCCTGCTTCTCTTCACGCCCAACTTCCTGCTTCACGTCACGTCACATGTTGACGCCTACCAGAGGAGGAAAAGTGGAGGCTGTTTGGAAAAGGAGGAATATTACACCTCCCTTTTAGAGAGACAAGGAGGCACATTGCAGCCTTTACCTTGCTGCACATGTGCCACCTTTTCTATCTGAAAGGGGCTACAGAGAGATTTCTTGATACGCGACAGTAAAGAGGTAATGCGGTCGGTGACAGGAAAATATGGAAGCTCGATACTCGGCCCTACATTTCACAAGACTATATTGGCAGTCCGGATGGATCAAGATAAAACTTGCAGCTGATGTATTATTAGGCTGAGGTCAACAGTGAAAACTGTTTACAGCACAAACAAAAAAAATCAAGCCCAAACTGGAGCAGCGAAGACTAAAACAAACCATGATCCCTGGACCACAAACGGATCTTATCTCTAAAAATAAATGCCCGGCCGCTCCACCGTCTCACATTTCAACACCAAAACAAATATTTTTTAGAGATTCTGTTTCCAGAAAAAGTCATTTTTTATCTAAAGCTAACAGGGCTGCGCTGATACCCCCGACTCAACCGGGACAGGAAAGGCCTTAAATAAACACCAGCATGCACACAGCATGCGGGCTGTTGACCTCGACTTCAGGACACGTAACGTTAATCCTACTTTGACAGTTTATCACAAACAGACCTGGATGTGAATTGATGAAGATGTTACGACTGACAATTATGATAGTTGGTAAAAGATATCCTGCATATTTTTAGTTTTTGCAGAAGCACAGAGGGAAATAAAAGACACACTGAGGTCAAAGTTTTGGGCTGCTCATCTCGATAACTACATGCTGATATTTTTGTGATCTGAAGTCGTGTTTTCTTGCAGCTGGTCAAGAACATTCTTGTGGGTTTTTTTCAAGTCTCTACATCTTAAAAGCACCAAAGACCAGTTGTTTGTACTACCAAAGACCAATTTAATCTCTTTTTGACATTACTCACAAAAGAAAAAAGCAAAGAGAAGAAAGTAAGAAAAGCAAACCGTAATGGTGAACAGGAGAGTGTGCATGATTGTAATGCAACAAATATTCGGTCACAAGACCAATTTAAAGACATCGAAGTTATAAAATAATATGTGGAAGTGAAAATGTAAATGCAACAGGGAGACACGAGGCAGTGGAGAGTGGAGAGACCAGCTGAAAAATCTGGGGAACGCTGATCTAAAAATAGCAGCATCAGCGTTCAGGTTGAACTAACGGTCTCTGTGCTCACCGGAGTAATCATTGACTCGGTTTGCCTTTTATCCGTTTGGACATCCGACTCAGGGTTTACCTTTCCCTCTTCCTGTCCTTCTTTCCACCACGTCAGCCTCTCTCCGACATTATTCGTTTGACGTTCTGTCGGTGCAGTTCCTAGTTTAGATGGAGCTCTAATCTCTAGTCTGTTCTGGTCGGATCTGCATCTTCTGATGTTCAGGTTCTGGTGATCGTTCAACGAGACTGTTGGCTGCGTAGTCCTTTTCCACAAACTGGGATTTTAAAGTAACATATGCATAAATATCTGTTAAAGCCCTTGCAGATGCACACTGGGTGTCGGTGACGACTTTCCTGGGAAAATATCCCAAGCTGAGCACAGTTAGTGACGTTAGACGAAGAATAAGTATATAAAGAGGTAATAAGTAGGTATAATTACCGTCTCAGATGACATTATTCCCTTTTCGCTTTCCCGTGGCGTTGTTATGGAGGCGTGTCAAAAACTGACGTCACAGAGGCGACACTGGATCTCCGGAAATCTTCGAGAGCCACTTTAAGTTGAAGAATGATCTTTTCAATGACAGACATCATGTGTGTATTGTTGCAAAGGGGCGAAACATTTCCGGTAAATTTCCGGTAAATTTCCATGGGAAGTTAAGCAACCAAATCACGTGATTTGCCATGCGATTTTGTGATTGGTTGATGTGGTGGCTTTTTCCACCAATAGGAAACGGGGTAGCATGTGTTTTTTGCTTGCAAGCACTTCCTGTTTGCGGACACGTTCCTGGGAAAAGTCTGTTTTTACTGTTTCTTCCTGCACTAAACGTGACGGCAATATTCGCGAAAAAGCGTTGCGTACATTATTTATCACAAGTCCGGTTTCACTCAGCCTTTCAACGCAATTTAAAAACTGGTATATAGTTTGAAGTCCGCACTTTCGCCACAAGTTGAAACGGAGAATCAGCGAGGCTGCATCTCGGTGCTCCGTCGTCTTAAAGCGGTCATGTGATTTGGACGTGCCGGCGCGTCCGTCAACCCCAGAGGGTTAAACATTTAATATATTTCCCCATAATATCATCAAAACTTACTTAATTTTGTGTAGTCCACAGGCTCAAATGTGTGTCTTCAATAGTCTTGTGTGCTTTGGGCTCAAAAGTGTGGTCCAGTCTTCTAGAAATCATCTGTACATGTGATGGAGGCATGCACAGTGCCTGTAGGGGGCGTGGCCTCAGTGTGCTATGTGCATGTGACTGAGGAATGGCTGGATATTCAAGTGTACTTGGATGGCATCTGTTTGTTTTAGTCAAGATTATGTTAAAATATACTTTCCCCAACTATATTTAAGTTTCCTATGAAGAGCCAATGTATGTGTGTAGTTTATGGCACCACTCAAACGGGATTAAGGAATGATTTGTCTCTTCATTCACTACCGTACAAAGTTTTTAAAGTGTACGTAGGAAGTGGCGTGACTTTGTCTCTCCCTACTGGTCGACCTGTGTTGTCATGGCTACACGTACTGTCCGCCTACTGTTCGGGTAACCGTCTGCGTGAACGCCTGGCAAACTGTCCAAACTTCACCAAACTTGGACAAACATAGACTAAACATGTTGAGTCTGACCAAACATCCTAAAACAAACACCGACAGACAGCCATGACGCGCCAAACAAACATCTGTGTTTGTTGGAGAGTGTTTGATTGGTGCGTCATCGACTTTAATAACACTCAGTAAACAAGTGATTTGTTTCCTTTGATGTACGATTCATAAAGAAAGCTGAATTATCAGATATTTAGGAGGTTTGTAACAGGTAATGGGAAAAGCTTTCCTTTCGTATTTGTCTCTGCAGCAGCGTAGACTGATTTAAAATCTGCTGCCTGAATTAAACACTGAATCTTGTATTCGAGATTTAAAAAAGGGGGTTGAGTTCTGACCCGAGTGACATCAGACCTGAGTCATGATCTCTCTCTCTCTCTCTGTCTCTCTCTCTCTCTCTCTCTCTCTCTCTCTCTGTCTCTCTCTCTAGGATGTTGACCCTGTAGGTCGGCGACCTCGCACATCCGACACACCATGACAAGCGTCAACTCTCCCGCCTGTCTGCTCGCCCGCAACCGCTTCTACAGAAGTAAGACCACACGTACACCGAACTTTATTTTTAAATCCTGACTTCAACGCGTCGTCCAAAGGGGAGACAAATATTTGAGCTGAAGCAAAGTTCACGTGTTTTATGTGTGTGTGCACGCGTTTCCTTCATGACTGTTCATGAACTCGGATGTGTTTTTAGGAAAGCGGCACTGAACTCTGTTCCCCCGAAGGAAAATAACATCCCGCCTGTCTTCACTGAACCGGGTTGTTACCTGATCGAGACACGGTTTCTACTGTACGACCAATAAGTCTGATTAGACAGAAAGTAGAAGGAATCTGAATCGGCACAGAACAGAAAGTCTGGCGTCTTTTAGCCCCGTGTTTAGTCCAAATTCAGGGGATAACCCTACAAACTCAGACCCAGGCTAAAGTCTAGAAGCTAACCGACAAAAGATGGGGGCTAAAAGATGTGTGAAATAAAGCTGCAACAGTTTATTAATCAATTATTCGGTTGAAAGAAAATGAATTACAACCTACTTTTGATAGTTGATAGTTGGTTCTAGCGTATTAATGTGAGGATTTGCTGCTTTTCTTCATAATTTAAGCCGGTAAATGAAGAATCTTTGTGTACTCTGTTATTGTACTTTTACGCAACAGGCTCTGGAAGATTTTGTCGTGCATTTTTAAACTATTTTCTAGTTTTAGCAACCTCAGAAAAGACCGCACGATAACAATACACTGCTGCTTATGCCTCCAACTAGAAACTCAAAATGTCTGATTATTACTCCATGGGATGCTCAGTTCTTATTATCGAGAGCTGACAGGGAAAAGAACGGAAGTAATGGAGTAATAATCAGACATTTTCATCCTTGAGCTGCAGAAATCTACTGCACTCGGTAATCGACTCGTCAGGGCTTCCCCACACAGGCAGGCTGCTGGAGGAGAGGGTGAGTTGTGCTGTGTTTTTAATACAAATCCGGCAAAGCTAGCAGATGTTTGATGCTTCGGACTGTGTGCTGGGACTGTACATGTACTGTTGCTGAAGTTTGGTGCTGTTCTCACCATTAATTGTGGCTTTTTGATGGCGGTTTCTAGTTGGAGACATAAGCTGCAGTGTGTTGTTATCGTGCGGTCTTTTCTGAGGTTGCTAAAACTAGCTAAGCTAGCGGTCAGCTAACTTGACCTCTCGAGGGGGAGTCTTACTCGATGTCAAGGTGTGTTAGACCTTGGATTAAATTTACACCGGAATATCCCTTTAATGGTTAAGTGAGACAATTTTTGTGATTTGAAACTGCTCCTCTGACGCATCTGCACTAGATACAGAAGTGAAAAAGGAAACGAAGCTCACTTGTTCCCCCGACGCTCGCAAATACAGCAGAAAATCCCTTATATACAGTCAGTAGTCACACGTGCTACCACACACACACACACACACACACACACACACTGAATCAGCAGTTACACAGTGACAAAGTCTGGCTTTGTGAACGTGACTCTCACTTCCTGCACGCTTTGTTTCCTCTTAGTAGAAATTTAAAAAATAATTAAGACCAAGGGGGAATTCCCTGTTTGTCTGTTAGTCAAGAAGTGAACGTCCTGTTCTTTCAGTAAACTCTACCTTGAGACAAACATTGGCCCCGCCGGGATAAACGTTCTCCTGACACGCCGCTGTGAGTTTGGATCAGCGCCCAGAACATTTTAGTGCAGGTGGAAACTCGCCCCGAACAACGTGACCACGATCACCATCAGTTAGTTAGATGGTTGTGACGATGATGATTTCTCACGCTGATGTTTAAACAGGATGAGAATAACTTTTGGCTGATTTGTTGGCAGTATAGTTGTGAATGAAACCTGCTTTTTGTCGGACTATACATTGTTCCAGAGATTAATTGCGATAAATATTAAATATCATTATGCAGAAAAAGATTCTCGAGGTCCTTCTTCATAATTATTAAATTCCAAGTGAAGTTTGTTTTTCAGTAAGCTGATGTGATTTTGGACAATAAAGTTAATTGTCACGCTGTAAAACATCCCGCGTCTGTTAGACACCTTTGTCACAATCGTCTGATAACCTAATTTTTAGGGATCATCCTAAAAATGTGTGTATTTCTGCAGATAAATCCTTAAACCTGACCCTCAACCCCAAAGATTATCTGCCGGGGTCTAAATATTATAGTGTATTAATGCAAATACACCTGTTCAAAGTGCAAAGAACTTCAGAATTAAAGTAAAACACACATAAAAATTGAAACTACAGAATCAAAGCAATAAATAAAATGTGAATTACAATGGTCGGGGGGGAAACCCTGCTATTAATCTGGCATCATGTTGTATAATAGTGTCGCATGAACCAGGAAATAATCTGAAAGTTTGAGGATTCGGACAGAAAGTGAAAGTGTCGGAAGTCAAACTGTTATTCTGGGCAAAAAGAGGGTGACTCAGCATGAAATCATGGCTGGACTGAAGGTTTCTAAACCACTTTACAAAACTCGATCTCAGACCACAACATAAAGAAACATTTCACTAGAAAACATACATCTTTAAAATGAACTGAGACTGACCTAACAAGAAGCTCTGAGCGACAACGACGAGCTGATCGCAAGAAATAAAGCCACTTTCAAATGTTCGATGTCTCTCTCTCTCTCTCTCTCTCTCTCTCTCTCTCAGATCTGCCCTCCGGTCCGGAGCAGATGAAGCCTGTGTTCAGCCGTCACAACGACTCCGTCAGACACAAACAGAAGCAGCTCACCGTCTGCGTCGCCATGGCAGCACCTCCAGGTAAACCTATACCGTACACGGTACACTTTTAAGAAAGGCTTTACACTCCCAGCAGCTCCGGCTCCTAAAGATGTCGGGTGATGAGTTTGAGGTCTGAGCTCGGTGCAGGACGGTTGAATCCTTTCACATCAAACTGGGAAAACCTTTACGGACCGAGCTTTGTGCACGGGGCATCGTCAGGGCCTTCCTCTCCAAATCTTTTGTTGTAAAGTTGGAAGCACGAATGAAAAACAGGCCCAGACCAAATGACTGTAGAGAAGGCTTCCTCATACTTTGCTGCAACACACAGCAACACAACAAGCAGGAAGCAACAATGAAATGATGGAAACGTGCATCGATTCATGACGAAAACATACAGAATGATCTCATATTACTTTGGAAAGCTTGGGTCGGCCTCTTCAGGGGGGATTTCCTTCACTTCTTTCAGAGCTGTTGTGTGTAAATAGGTGAGTAGGTCGACGAGAAGGTAGATGTATACAAGCACACACGCTATTTATGGTTTACAAAGACATCTCTGTGCTCAGTAAGTAGGCCAGTATGTGCAGCTCACACACACATGCAGAATTAAACCTAGATCCAGAAAAAAAAAGGCTTTAAGTCCAATTGGGTTAAAATATGCATTCGCAGTGGTCTGGGTTTAAACAACAAGGCTGTAGCTGTTCTGTATTTTTCTTTTTGTGAACAAACTCTGTGAAAAAGTCCCTACGCTGTCTGTGTCTCTCAGCCCGAGCCCGTTCTCTCCCACTGAAGATATAAATCTTTTAAAAGGGCGCCACAAATAGAAAGCTTCCTTCTTAAAAAAAGACTTTCCTGAAACAGCTGCACGCTGTGTGATGGTCAGACCGAAGGAAAAAGTGCATTTCTTGCAGTTTGTCAGCTGAGGATGACGATATATATCTGGTGTTTATTTATATACACACTACAAAAAACCTTGAAGAGACAAAAACAAGGGACCAGAAAGATTGATCAAGTGGTTGTCAACTATTAAATTAAACTATTGAAGTACTTACATTATCCCAAATGTTTCCAACAATGTTCAAACGGGAGAAATTCACAAGTTTACTAAAGGTAACGGTGCATTTCATTATGTCACCGGTCGCTATAACTTCAGGAGAGTGTTAGGAAGTCGAAGAATGTGACTAAACATAACATGAATAAAACTTGAACACTGAGTCCCATCAGGTGGATTTTCACCAACGTTGGTGGTCGAAGAATCTGACTCCAGGATCGTCTGTGTCTGTTTGTCCCAAAACAGCCTGATTACTTTACATTAGCTGTAAAATAGCAAGCAGAGTAACACGCTCCAAGGTTGTGTTAGTCTGTGTGTTTGACTTCAGGTCAACCTCTGAATGAACTCAGCACTCAGCAGAGACTCTGGTTCTGGTTCTCTCGCTCCTCTCTGTTACATTATGTTCATGAAGTAAAGTACATTTCCCCTCCAGCTCCAGTCAGCAGTCAACATTACACAACATCCAACGATGGAGGTCACCTCTGGATCACTGCTGCAGTCAGGTTGATAAATAGGAGTGAAGATAAATCCACTTTTCAATCCCATTGTTAGAAAGTAATATCTGAGCTCTCCTCCCGTCGGTAAACGGCTCCGAATCAGAGCAGAATCTGATGTGAATCCGAGTGTTTATTCCTCCAGAAGGTCTGGATCTGCAACCGCCTCTCTCCTCCAACACAAATCTCTGCAAATGTTTTGGGTTTTGTTTTGTTTTGAGATCAAACACTGTAAATATTTTCTCCTCTGTGACATTAAAGTTAATACCTTTGTATTTTGGGCAATTCAAGACATTTGAGAACGTCATCTCAGTCTTAAGGAAGCACTGATCCCAACTTTTCACCATTTTCCTACATTTTATTGACCAAACAGCTAATCTATTAATCCAAATGGTATTTGACGAACTAATCGATAATCAAAAATATCAAGAAAGCTCTACATTAAATGCTAATTTACTTGGACAGTAAGCAGAGAAACAAAGATGGCGTATCTGAAGTGAAGAGTTGTTGAGCTCCTGCAGCTCATCCATGTGGTTTCTCTTAACATAAAGATATCTTTTAATTTGTTTCCAGACTCAAATTAAACTCTGTTTCTCCCTCTTCCTTGGATTCTCAGGTGGCACTGGAACCAAAGGATTATGGGTCGACATCATGCTGGGCTCTTCTTCATCTCTTCACTTCTCCATCTCCAGACCGACCAGCCCTGCCGACCGGCGTGTCAAGTAGAAGGAAACAAACGCACCTCTTTGGTTGACAGACTCAAAGGAAGTTAAAAAAAAAAAAAAAAAATCTGGATCATTTGACTTCCCTGCTTTTATCAGCCCTCTTGGCTGCTCAAGGATTTCACAGCCTGGGTCAAATGGACGAGCCAAGACAAAGTGGACAAATTCCAAGTAGAAAAAGACTTTTGAAAATTAAACATCAGGACAACGGACCTGATGTCGAATATCCAAGGCTGCTTCATTTTTGATTACATCCTGAAATTGTAGGCCTCAAGTGAAGTCAAAAGTTGCCAAATATCAACAAAAAGTTGGATTTTTGCAAAGACATTTGTATTTACAACCTTCTGCAGCTCTTTAAATGGAGCAAAATGTAATACTCCTGAAACAGAGCTTCACAAAGTGATCATTTAACTGCACCACTACTGTGAGAATTAAGAAATGTATGTTTATAAGTATGTATGTCTGCAGCGAGTCACTTTAGCTCCAGTCTCAAGTTAATGTCTGATATTTCCTCGTGCAGTGCCACGGAAGAAAAAATATGACGAGGAAAGCTTGAAAATCTTAAAAACTGTTGTTCAGCGCCAATAAACAGTAATTGTCTCGACTCTCGTTTATCAGTTATAGCATCGACTTCAGGCTGTTTCCAGGTGTCCTGCAGGGTACACTTTTTGTCTGAGTTTGTTCTTGTTTTCAGTCCGTGTGAACTAAAGGCAGTCGGACGTCGGACGTCGGACATCTGAAGAGTTTGGAGAGAGTCGGATCGAGTTCGGGAACAACTCTGTTCGGTGTGTTCAGCTGTGTCGGAAGAGCTTGGACGGTGTCTGGTCCGATTCAACTTGCGAAGTCTGAGCGAGTTGACTGTCTGAGGATTGGACGCCGTCGGATTCTCTGATTGGTTGTTAGCTAACTGTTCAACGACTATTCAGATTGGAGGTGTGCTAGCGAATCAGCGCGTGTGGGAGGGGCGGAAGTGATGATGGTCCGCACACCGGTTCGTCATTTCCTGTTTTCATGTTTTCCGATTACTACTCGTGCAAGCACAGATCGTACACGCTAGCAGTGGTTGAGGCGATGTGTTTCAGTGCAACTTTTCTGCCGAACGGGTCAGACGAGAGGCAACGGAGAGGTCGGATAAAGGCAGTGGGTTGTTGGTTTGAGTCTGGGCGGTGTGTGAGACCCTTAACATGCAGCTTACAGCAGGAACCGAGGGCATTTTTGTCTAAATTTAGATGAGTTAACATACATTTTGAGCTGCAGTGAAGTGGGAAAAACTGCTGATTGATATACCGACATACATCAAAAATATTCTAGGTTACAGTTAACAGTTGATGTTCCTGAATTAAAGTCCTAAAATAGGAGAATCTGATTTTTTTTTTACTAATTTTATACTAATTAACTGATCACAAAATTGCAACGCTGACTTCAACCATATCAGCCAGCACTATATCAAGTTAGCCAAAAGAAGAACAGATGTTGAGAAGCAGACGGAGGCGAGCCTGACAAAGAGCGACAGAGATCCTGACAGAGGAGAAAATGAATCACCGTCTTCACTCCCACTTTTCGACGACCCTCCGAACACCCAGTGACCTGGAAAAACTGCAGCGTGGGTCGACGACCGTCCGCTCGGCTCTTCAAATGCGGCCACAGAACAAATCCTCTTTTCAACCTTTCAGCACCGTCATCCCATTGTTTGTCTTTCCTCTGTTTCATAGAGACAGACAGAGAGACGGAGGGGCTGAATGGGGGACAGCGGCGCTTACACAAACCCATTTTACAGTCAAATGGGAAAATCCTGGCGTCAGGATTTGTGCTGCTCGACAGTCAGCAGGGAGATTTTTCTCCATATGTCAGGATAACATGTAGGAGTCAAAAGATAAAGGGGGGGGTTTGTGGAAATGTCATTTTGGAGGTGGGGGGGCGCAAAAGGCTGAAAAAGTTAGTTGGTGTTTGCTTTCTGCATCGTCATCATCCCAACTGTGCGCATGACTCAAAAGCACTGTGGTGATCAACGCTTGTCAGATTAAATAGGTCTGAAACGAACTCAGCTGATGACCAGATATGGAATGAATTTATTGTACAGATGGGTCCAGCTCAGCTTTATTTATACCTGTGAAGGCAAGTCACCTACAGCAAAAGATATACATAAGAAATCAAAGGCTATGAGCTTGAACATATGTGCAGAATTTGTGATAAATACATTAATAAATAATCTGAAAGCAACTCACCAAAACAACAGCAACACCTGAGAGTCACTGAAGATACTCAAACATGAGCAGACTATCCACTGGGCCTAAATCAGCAACCTGTAATAGTCACAAGAGTCATGCCAGATGACTAACTAAGCTTAAACTGGCTCAGCCACCACAAGAAATGAATCCAGTGAATCCAGATATGAAGATGAAGATGAGGAGAGGTGAGAGGTAGAAGCCCTTCAGCCCAGCAGACACCAAAACATCAGCCACACCCAGGAATTAGCCAGCACCATCAGAGCTAATAATCATATAATCGAGCAGGAAAAGACAAACTGGACCAAGCCAAGAAATCCACCCTTATAAAAGTGTTAGCACAAACAGGTCCTACCTTGAAGAAACGTTCCTCAGACCTCCAGGTGAACTGGACCATCTTGGAACAGTCATTGTGGTCTCAGACTCCGACTTCCGTTTAAAAATGGCGTCTGCGGGTAACCGCTAGCTAGTTAAATGTTAACGGCTAAAAAACGACCCAAACATCAGTAATCCACTAAAAAAAATAAAGACATCCTGATGTAACATCGCGTGACTGTTTGTATGCTAGCTTGTTTATAACCCTAGAGGAGCTGTGGTGGTCGTGTAAAGGGAGTTTTAGCAGCTGAGCTAGCTAGCTTATTTAGTGCTAGCAGCGGATATGCTAACACGAACATGATGCGTTCCATTGCGCTCGGAAAACTCCGGAAAAAGAACGATCCCGAACGGAAAAGTGTCATTTGAGTGGGAAACTTTTTACTTTATATAGTGTTTGTTTGTGATAGGTGCAGTAAATACAAGTTTTTAGTTGTCAGTTTCACTTTTCACAATCTGAGCTTCAGAGTTGTTGGGGCAACGGGCCTTAATGTGGGTTGTTGGGGCTTGGTGAGCCCAGGTAAGTCCAGGTGTGAATGGCTGTTTGCGGTCGATCCAGTTTTACATAGATGGATTATTTTACTTTTCTTACGAATCATCTGGTCGGCAAAGACAGACAATGGTGAGGTATTAAAGTGGGTAAAGTGGCACTTCTTGTAATAAACTACATTTTCTTGCATGTGACTTTACTGTACTATATATATAGTTGCATGTATGATGTGCAATGTCAATTAAATGTTTTACTACTACTTTTTATGAGTAGCTTTAGTTAACAAAACTGAACCTCTCCCTCGTGTAGCTTCCCTGTGGTTAAATTTCTTTCAGTAATTAGTACTTGAAAGCAAATTTAGTCCCAACGTGAAATGTTAATTTTGGAAGCAAACGCCTCTAAACTTTAGAACTTGGATTTAAACTTCATTTCAGCAGTCAAAGCCATCTGCAGGGGAAGTTAACCTAGATTAGTGTAGGAATCTTTCTTATCCATAGGGACTGCTGGGCTCAGTTCCCACACGCGTTCCTGTGTTTTTGACTCGGAGCCAAGTGTTGCACAACTCCAGAGCAGCAGCAGCAGCAGTTAGTGGACATGAAGTGCTGCTCCCTCAGTGTTTACTCAGTTGGTGAACAGCCCTGTACAGAACCAGTGAACCACTCCCTGGCAAACAGACACTTTCACTGACTCGTCCTTATACGGCTGTTTCAGCCAACAGGACTCAGCACTGCAGATGAACACATATAGTATAAGTAGTTTGACCAGTAAAACCACAGAGAAGGCTGCACGTTTACTCAATTCAGACTAAAACTGTCTTGTAATATGCTTCTTCCGTTTACGTTTGCCAAGGCACGTTTTAGTTTTTCCATATAGTGCATGAGTGAAATCAAAGATGAGAGCCGACACAGAACATTAGGCTGCAAGAGTCTACTTTATTGCATTTGCAATCACAGGGTGACAAAAGTGAAAAATGTTTAACAAAAGGCATGTGGATGTGTATTCACCACACTGTGTCTATGCACCACAGTATTACAAACACAGAACAGTACAAATGTTAAAAAAAAAAAATACATAGGAGCTTATCAGTTGCATCATCGTCTTGTTTTTTTTTTGTCTATTTTTTCATTCATTTTTTTTTTCGTTGTTGTCAATAAAAATAAAAAAAAAATACAAGGTTACCAAAACAAAAACGAGTTAGGCAGCCTATCCTACGATGAATAATATTTAAAAAAAAAAAAAAAAACTAATAAGGTTGTAAACGGGACATCCTCCCGTCACCTAGCGTTGGTCATTGTTTGGACTCCTCCCGAGGTGCGGTGTGGATCAGAGTGAGGCTGCAGGATCAGGAGGAGGTGGGGCTTCCTGCGTCGCTGCTCTCACTCGCCTGCCGCTGCATCACCATCTCCCTGGCAACGCAGGTGATCTGACCGTTGGTCACCGCACCTGGGACCCCCGCCCTGAGAGAGAGAGAGAGAGACGGAGAGAGAGGAAGATTGTGAAAAGCCATAATTGACACTGGATAATAGAAAAGGTGCATCTGTGTGTCAAACAGATACGAGTTGATTAATGTACACAGTGACAGTTCATAGTGAAGCAAACAAGCAGAAGAGACGTCATTGTCTGCACGCCATGGATGTGTTAACAGAGCTGGACGCAGTGCACCACTCAGCTTTTCTTCAAATTTTTGCCAGTGGCCATTTGCGGCACTGAAATGAAGAAATTGCCCCTGTGGACCAAAAGCTATTTTACCCTTAGACCACCTCCACAAAAGAGACCCTGAAAAAGAGGCCTGAAAAACGCTATTTTTATTTGCCTAGCGACAACTTTCTGGCTCATCCAAGTGATTAAACCATCTTTGAGTCCACTATTCAGTTATGCTAATGCATCCATGTAAGTAAAAGACTAAGAAGTAGACAGAAAAGCTCCGTATCCAACGGCAGATTCTTTAACAATGCTGTGTAAAGATGAAAGCTAAGCTATCTTTGGAAACCTGGGAGCTGTTCACACTGCATATTCTAAGCCCAGGGCTATTGTAAACTAGCAGCTACCCTGCTCTGGGAGCAAGGCCAGCAAGCCCCAGGCTAAAGTCAGGGTTGTGATGGAGCTCTGCTGGCCTCAGGCTAACAGCTCTGTTAGCCTGAGGCTACGTGCAGTGTGACAGGCACTGTGGTGACTGATTCTTCTGAAAGAAGAAACTGGGCATTTAAAGACATGGTTTAGGATTAAAATAACCCAGACACAGCAGCTGAGTTAGGGAATGAGTCAGTAACATGTGTGTGTACTCGTACTTACTTCTGCTGTGCCTCCTCAGTCAGTGGGGTCATCCCTGGCTGCTTCCCAAAGAAGAAACTGGACCACCAATGGCCAGAGTCCTGCTTGGGGAGTCCTGTGGAGGCAGATAATGAAGAGGTAAGGATTTAAGTTCATACAGCTAACATAGTTTCTGTGAAGTCAGTGCTCAGAGGAAACTATTTCACCTCAGTTTTAAACCCCCAAGCAGCAACTTCCCTGCAGCATGACAGCAGACTGAGCGTCACAGTGACTGATGCTAAAATGTGCGAGTTATGGGCGTCTTTCAACAGCTGCGCCCTGAGGGAGGGAGAAGTGACTCAGGTTTCCGGTGTCACGTCTCAGACGGGTGTTTGGATCTGGGTCAAACCGACTGTGACGCCTCCAACAACTGCATGTGCATTGCAGGCAGTTATAGTTACTGTACAGCTGCTGTGAGCCGTAATTAGCTTATAGGTCAACCTAATTTTAAAAGTGTCACCAGTTGGGGATGTAAATGTATCTGAGCAGACACAGGCCTTCACCAAAACTGTCTGACGGACTATAATATGATCTTGAAGCCCACATTTTACTGATTAAAACAATTTTTAGATGAAACTAATGTTTTCATTTGCAATCTAGATGAGATTAAGAAGTATAAACCCATCATTGCTTCCTGCTGAACTCTTAAACCTTTTCTTAAAACCTCTTTTTAAGTGGCTGTAAACATTATTTTACCAATAAAGTTATGATTTTACTGCCATGAAGAAATGTTGCTGACTAAATAAATGAACTGTGTGTGCACTGATCTGTCTATGAATGCATGTGCTGATTCTCCCCCCTTTACCCATTCTGGCGTACAGCACCTGGAATGTAGGTGTGAATACTTCAGCACCCTGAGACCGTTAAAGCTGACCTGACCCGGTGGTTAAAACAGACACAGATGTAAGACGGCCCAGATGGTTTTCACACAGAGCTGCACTGAGACGCTGATCCAGGATTACTGGTGAAGTCAGCTGATATTAACTGGGGCTGAGGGTTATATTGGTGTACCAGGGGCTCGACGCACATGTGCCAACACTAGATTTAATTTTTTTCTGAATCCTGACCAGAGAACGAAGGTCAAAGAAATCCACTCAATCCGAAAATGACTTTTACCCTAAAAAGGACCAGGAGCAAGCCGCACTAGGTGTGTCACAGGATGACTCAACCATAGTAACCGTGCGGTCTGAGGCAACAGCTGACTGAACCATGGCAATCGTGAGGTTACCGAAACTGAAGCCTCATCTGAGACGTCACAGGAGCAATGAGACGCAACAGGACTTCGATTGAGCAATGTTGTAATCTTTTGAAATTATTGCATTAACCGCCCACAGGACAAAAAAAGTCATGTTACAACACTGATTCTTAAAGAGTCATTATGTGCAGAATGAAAATCATGTACATACAATTCCTGAAGTGTTCCTGAGCCTATGTGGTAACATCCTTTATACAGTCGTGCTGAAACTCGTCTCATCTTTCGGTTTGAAAGGAGCATCTTTGAAAAGCAGAGTCGTTCACACGCAAACATGAAACTTTCATCCGTTACCAATTAACCAGGTGTATCATCGGAGCATTCAACAACTCCCTCAGTCTTTGTTGGCCTGACTTGTCTGGAACATGTTGCTGCCACCAAACTCAGAACGAAAGAAAAATATATTTACAAAAAAAGCTGAGTGTCTTTGTACGAGTGCATCAAGTACATTTGTCAAAAAAAGGGTTAGCATCGTCTGTTTAATTTATGAGCCACATTTTTTTCCACCCAAATCCAGGCTGCTTGCAACAGACAGAAACATCTGGAACCACCACAGACACACTTCCTGTGGTTGCTCCTTCTCTACAGCAGAACATGCCGTTCTCTCCAAAACTCCAGTCACTGAAATGTCTTTTGAGGAAGCGTGCCTTTCATGCGTCATTCTCTGTCTCATCTACAAACTGAGAAATCCTCGGGCAGCAGCTTTGATTCAGGGGATTTGGAACACAGCATTGTGTTGACACTATTAAACCTTTTATAATCAGCCTGGGGATATTGTTCTATGAAAGCATAAATGGTGTGCTCATTAACACAAGTTTAAACCTCCAATGACGATCTAATTACAACAGAGGCTTTTCAACACTGATAAACATTTAATCGTGTTTATTTTGGAGTCCTCCTTTGCATAAGGACTGATTTCTTCTGCTTTTTCCTTCCACACTGATTCAAACACCCACCTGGATGGTGAGGGATGACCTCGCCGCTGTACTCCGAACTGCCGCAAGAGCTACTGCTGGACGTAGAGCCGATGCGCCCTGAAGAAGAGTTGAAGAAGTGGTCAGTTTTATCACACAGTCACAAAACTGAAAAAGGTGAAAAGTAACAGGCAGAGAGCTCCGGCTTCACTTTGCTTGGATCTCAATGAATGTTTGAATGTCACGAGCCACTAAACGGATTGCCATGTTTTCTTTGGTTTGAAATGAGGCAAATCCACCCACAACTTGCATAATTTGGGCCCTGCAGAAGGGTTAATTCTTTGAACCAGTGGCAGAACTTAATGCTATTGCATAACTCCTATTGAGAGAGGGTGATGAGGCATTCACAGGGATGCCATCATTTAAAATCCATTTTCCTCTGGTTATACAACCACAACTCTGAAGGTCCAATGCACTCTTTTTATTTGATGTACTAAGACAGGTTATCAGTCTATTTTAACAGAACAGAGTACGTTTATTCACATTGATGGATATAAAGGATAGAAGGTGACTAAACATACTGATCATCTTCTAGAGAAAGTCAAGGACTAATGACTCATCTCAGCTAAACTTAAGCCACTTTACTGACTGTTTATCTAGTGGGAGTGCATTGTATGTCCAACTGCAGAGTTATAGTGAGTCACCAGACAGGAAAGAGGAGTCAGTTTAGTCCTAATTAACAAGAGAGACTCACTTCGGTAGTAGTCAGTGGTTGCCACGAGAGAACCGCCTGCTGGAATAGCTGCCATTCTGCTGTTGTTGGTCGCTGTAAGCTGTGCTTGATGGAAACCTGGGAAAAAGGAAGAACAGTTTCATCAAAACCAGACTGGGCCACATTACTCAGAGCTTCAGGGAAATTTTTTTTTAAATATTCCCTTCCAGGCAAATGCCCACACATGGGTCCAGGCCAGAACGTATGATGATTTCATAA
>CM077802.1:28497779-28502841 GCA_039737535.1 Lagodon rhomboides | reverse complement strand
AACCCTAACCTGAACCTGAACCCTGAACCCTAACCCTAACCCTCACCCTGAACCCTAACCCTGAACCTGTAACCTGAACCCTGAACCTGAACCCTGAACCCTGCTAACCCTAACCTGAACCTGAACCCTGAACCTGAACCTGAACCTGAACCCTAAACCTGAACCCTAACCTGAACCCCTAACCCTGAACCTGAACCTGAACCCTGAACCCTAACCTGAACCTGAACCTGCTAACCCTAAACCTGACCCTGAACCTGAACCCTGAACCCGAACCTGAACCTGAACCTGAAACCTGAACCCTAACCCTGAACCCCCTAACCTGAACCTGAACCCTAAACCTGAACCCTGAACCCTGAACCTGAACCCTGAACCCTAACCTGAACCTGAACCCTAACCTGAACCCTGAACCCTGAACCTGAACCCTAACCCTAACCCTAACCCTGAACCCTAACCCCTAACCTGAACCTGAACCCTGAACCCTGAACCTGAACCTGAACCCTAACCCTACCTGAACCCTGAACCCTGACCCTGAACCTGAACCCTGGCCAACGCCGCCAAGGTCGCCAGCCGTACCAGGACGGAGGAGGACGGTGGAAGGCCCGCGCACCACCCGTTCCGTACCGGGGCGGGATCCTCTCCCACGTCCTAACCCTAACCCTAACCCTAACCCTAACCCTACCCTAACCCTAACCCTAACCCCAAAATATAGACATATATAATTACCATAAGTCACTCCTAATCCTACCTAACCCTAACCCTAACCCTAACATCAATTTCTCTTTCGCCTAACCCTAACACAATCACTTACCTTACCTTACACTTACCTCTATCTAACCTCTCCCTGTCCTCTTTTACTAACCTTAACCAACTCCTGGGGGCATGCCTAACCCTAACCAATGGACGTCCAGCTGAAAAATCACAAGTGTGCAACCAAAATTTTGCTACTTCAATATAGGTATCAAACGACTCCAAATGGCCTGAAACGTGCTCCTAGACATGTCCTGGAACAACTTTTTTCACAAAAACACTTGGTCAAATTTCACTTCATTTCTAGGGGGGGACTTTGACGGTCCATAACTCCAGAACCCTAATTCACACAGTCACGGTTCCGGTCTCTATCAACCCGGATCGGCCCCAGGAACACGTAGATACCACTCCCATCTCTCTACCTCACTCCTAGCAAAAGTTAGTCCCAAAAGTCCCCAGTTTTTCGGGGACTTTCCGCAATATCTCCGGAACCGTAAGTCCCACATGCACGGTTCCGGTCTCTATCAACCCGGCTCGGCTAGACGGACACGTAGACACCAGAATCATCTCTCTACGACATTCCTATCCAAAGTTAGTGGCAAAAGTCCCCAATTTGAGTGGTTTTTATCCCCCTACCTAACCCTAACCCTAACCCTAACCCGAACACGTAGACACCAGAATCATCTCTCTACGACATTCCTATCAAAAGTTACCGGAAAAAGTCCCCAGTTTGAGTGGTTTTTACCCCCCTACCTAACCCTAACCCTAACCCTACCTAACCCTAACCCTAACCCTAACCCATAAGTCACTCCTAACCCTAACCCTAACCTTACCTTACACTTACCTCTATCTAACCTCTCCCTGTCCTCTTTTACTAACCTTAACCAACTCCTGGGGGCATGCCTAACCCTAACCAATGGACGTCCAGCTGAAAAATCACAAGTGTGCAACCAAAATTTGGCTACTTCAATATAGGTATCAAACGACTCCAAATGGCCTGAAACGTGCTCCTAGACATGTCCTGGAACAACTTTTTTCACAAAAACACTTGGTCAAATTTCACTTCATTTCTAGGGGGGGACTTTGACGGTCCATAACTCCACAACCGTAATTCACACAGTCACGGTTCCGGTCTCTATCAACCCGGATCGGCCCCAGGAACACGTAGATACCACTCCCATCTCTCTACCTCACTCCTATCAAAAGTTACTCCCAAAAGTCCCCAGTTTTTCGGGGACTTTCCGCAATATCTCCGGAACCGGAAGTCCCACATGCACGGTTCCGGTCTCTATCAACCCGGCTCGGCTAGACGAACACGTAGACACCAGAATCATCTCTCTACGACATTCCTATCCAAAGTTAGTGGAAAAAGTCCCCAATTTGAGTGGTTTTTATCCCCCTACCTAATTTTTAATTCTAACCTAGCCCTGATTTTATGCCCTAAACCTAACCTTCACCCTAATTCTGGCCCTAACCCTAACCCTAGTCCCATACTTTAATTACTAACCCTAATTGGCAATTTTAAATTTAACCCCATTTTTTACGTCTAATTTTAACCCTACTGTAATTTATAACCCTAACCCCACCCACATTATTATTGAATTTTATAAATGAAATTATCAATCATTTTTTAAAAAAAATAATTTTTTTTATTGGGCATTACAACAATTACAAAATAACAATTGATTTATTGGGCATTACAACTATTACAAAATCCTCAATTCATGGACTAAAAAATAACATTTCATAATACATTCATTAATTCATGGGCTATGGATAAATAAATTCTTTTATTAAAAATACATACAATGGGATTAAATCACAATTTATGATATGGACTTAATAAATATTTCATTGGAGAATAAATAGGGTTAAAAATCTGAGGAATAAATAAGGATTGCAAAACACATTTCTAAAAACACAGTCTAAAACACCAATTCATTGTCACAGCAGAGTCTATAAAAGGGGAGGAGCCACACCCAGAGCTCATTTCACTCCTGACTCTCGTGCTGTGAACATCATAGAAGTCCAGCCGACCAGCAGCATTGCTTCTTTGTGTGTCCACATTTTGTAGCCTGAAGAAGACGATTTTTTGTTCGAAACGTCGCGAGTGATTGGACACACCTTCCTTTGTTCATTATAATTATATTTTTTATTTAAAAACAATTTCATTTTTTATTTCATTTTTTTAAATAAATATATTAAAAATAATTTCAGTTCATTTTTTTAAAAAAATAAATAAGACTTACAACACAGAACGACACCCAAGATGGGTGGTCGTTTTCAGGATTGGACCCTGGTCCAACGGCGTGGCCAACGCCGCCAAGGTCGCCAGCCGTACCAGGACGGAGGAGGACGGTGGAAGGCCCGCGCACCACCCGTTCCGTACCGGGGGCGGGATCCTCTCCCACGTCCTAACCCTAACCCTAACCCTAACCCTAACCCTACCCTAACCCTAACCCTAACCCCAAAATATAGACATATATAATTACCATAAGTCACTCCTAATCCTACCTAACCCTAACCCTAACCCTAACATCAATTTCTCTTTCGCCTAACCCTAACACAATCACTTACCTTACCTTACACTTACCTCTATCTAACCTCTCCCTGTCCTCTTTTACTAACCTTAACCAACTCCTGGGGGCATGCCTAACCCTAACCAATGGACGTCCAGCTGAAAAATCACAAGTGTGCAACCAAAATTTTGCTACTTCAATATAGGTATCAAACGACTCCAAATGGCCTGAAACGTGCTCCTAGACATGTCCTGGAACAACTTTTTTCACAAAAACACTTGGTCAAATTTCACTTCATTTCTAGGGGGGGACTTTGACGGTCCATAACTCCAGAACCCTAATTCACACAGTCACGGTTCCGGTCTCTATCAACCCGGATCGGCCCCAGGAACACGTAGATACCACTCCCATCTCTCTACCTCACTCCTAGCAAAAGTTAGTCCCAAAAGTCCCCAGTTTTTCGGGGACTTTCCGCAATATCTCCGGAACCGTAAGTCCCACATGCACGGTTCCGGTCTCTATCAACCCGGCTCGGCTAGACGGACACGTAGACACCAGAATCATCTCTCTACGACATTCCTATCCAAAGTTAGTGGCAAAAGTCCCCAATTTGAGTGG
Organism: Lagodon rhomboides; assembly: GCA_039737535.1. Classification (NCBI taxonomy): domain Eukaryota; kingdom Metazoa; phylum Chordata; class Actinopteri; order Spariformes; family Sparidae; genus Lagodon; species Lagodon rhomboides. The sequence continues at coordinate 28,498,957 of CM077802.1, read as the reverse complement.
TTTTTATCCCCCTACCTAACCCTAACCCTAACCCTAACCCGAACACGTAGACACCAGAATCATCTCTCTACGACATTCCTATCAAAAGTTACCGGAAAAAGTCCCCAGTTTGAGTGGTTTTTACCCCCCTACCTAACCCTAACCCTAACCCTAACCCTACCTAACCCTAACCCTAACCCTAACCCTAACCCTAACCCTAACACAATCACTTACCTTACCTTACACTTACCTCTATCTAACCTCTCCCTGTCCTCTTTTACTAACCTTAACCAACTCCTGGGGGCATGCCTAACCCTAACCAATGGACGTCCAGCTGAAAAATCACAAGTGTGCAACCAAAATTTGGCTACTTCAATATAGGTATCAAACGACTCCAAATGGCCTGAAACGTGCTCCTAGACATGTCCTGGAACAACTTTTTTCACAAAAACACTTGGTCAAATTTCACTTCATTTCTAGGGGGGGACTTTGACGGTCCATAACTCCACAACCGTAATTCACACAGTCACGGTTCCGGTCTCTATCAACCCGGATCGGCCCCAGGAACACGTAGATACCACTCCCATCTCTCTACCTCACTCCTATCAAAAGTTACTCCCAAAAGTCCCCAGTTTTTCGGGGACTTTCCGCAATATCTCCGGAACCGGAAGTCCCACATGCACGGTTCCGGTCTCTATCAACCCGGCTCGGCTAGACGAACACGTAGACACCAGAATCATCTCTCTACGACATTCCTATCCAAAGTTAGTGGAAAAAGTCCCCAATTTGAGTGGTTTTTATCCCCCTACCTAATTTTTAATTCTAACCTAGCCCTGATTTTATGCCCTAAACCTAACCTTCACCCTAATTCTGGCCCTAACCCTAACCCTAGTCCCATACTTTAATTACTAACCCTAATTGGCAATTTTAAATTTAACCCCATTTTTTACGTCTAATTTTAACCCTACTGTAATTTATAACCCTAACCCCACCCACATTATTATTGAATTTTATAAATGAAATTATCAATCATTTTTTAAAAAAAATAATTTTTTTTATTGGGCATTACAACAATTACAAAATAACAATTGATTTATTGGGCATTACAACTATTACAAAATCCTCAATTCATGGACTAAAAAATAACATTTCATAATACATTCATTAATTCATGGGCTATGGATAAATAAATTCTTTTA
>CM077802.1:28030279-28475279 GCA_039737535.1 Lagodon rhomboides | reverse complement strand
CACACCTTCCTTTGTTCATTATAATTATATTTTTTATTTAAAAACAATTTCATTTTTTATTTCATTTTTTTAAATAAATATATTAAAAATAATTTCAGTTCATTTTTTTAAAAAAATAAATAAGACTTACAACACAGAACGACACCCAAGATGGGTGGTCGTTTTCAGGATTGGACCCTGGTCCAACGGCGTGGCCAACGCCGCCAAGGTCGCCAGCCGTACCAGGACGGAGGAGGACGGTGGAAGGCCCGCGCACCACCCGTTCCGTACCGGGGGCGGGATCCTCTCCCACGTCCTAACCCCCTAACCCTAACCCTACCCTAACCCTAACCCTAACCCCAAAATATAGACATATATAATTACCATAAGTCACTCCTAATCCTACCTAACCCTAACCCTAACCCTAACATCAATTTCTCTTTCGCCTAACCCTAACACAATCACTTACCTTACCTTACACTTACCTCTATCTAACCTCTCCCTGTCCTCTTTTACTAACCTTAACCAACTCCTGGGGGCATGCCTAACCCTAACCAATGGACGTCCAGCTGAAAAATCACAAGTGTGCAACCAAAATTTTGCTACTTCAATATAGGTATCAAACGACTCCAAATGGCCTGAAACGTGCTCCTAGACATGTCCTGGAACAACTTTTTTCACAAAAACACTTGGTCAAATTTCACTTCATTTCTAGGGGGGGACTTTGACGGTCCATAACTCCAGAACCCTAATTCACACAGTCACGGTTCCGGTCTCTATCAACCCGGATCGGCCCCAGGAACACGTAGATACCACTCCCATCTCTCTACCTCACTCCTAGCAAAAGTTAGTCCCAAAAGTCCCCAGTTTTTCGGGGACTTTCCGCAATATCTCCGGAACCGTAAGTCCCACATGCACGGTTCCGGTCTCTATCAACCCGGCTCGGCTAGACGGACACGTAGACACCAGAATCATCTCTCTACGACATTCCTATCCAAAGTTAGTGGCAAAAGTCCCCAATTTGAGTGGTTTTTATCCCCCTACCTAACCCTAACCCTAACCCTAACCCGAACACGTAGACACCAGAATCATCTCTCTACGACATTCCTATCAAAAGTTACCGGAAAAAGTCCCCAGTTTGAGTGGTTTTTACCCCCTACCTAACCCTAACCCTAACCCTAACCCTACCTAACCCTAACCCTAACCCTAACCCTAACCCTAACCCTAACACAATCACTTACCTTACCTTACACTTACCTCTATCTAACCTCTCCCTGTCCTCTTTTACTAACCTTAACCAACTCCTGGGGGCATGCCTAACCCTAACCAATGGACGTCCAGCTGAAAAATCACAAGTGTGCAACCAAAATTTGGCTACTTCAATATAGGTATCAAACGACTCCAAATGGCCTGAAACGTGCTCCTAGACATGTCCTGGAACAACTTTTTTCACAAAAACACTTGGTCAAATTTCACTTCATTTCTAGGGGGGGACTTTGACGGTCCATAACTCCACAACCGTAATTCACACAGTCACGGTTCCGGTCTCTATCAACCCGGATCGGCCCCAGGAACACGTAGATACCACTCCCATCTCTCTACCTCACTCCTATCAAAAGTTACTCCCAAAAGTCCCCAGTTTTTCGGGGACTTTCCGCAATATCTCCGGAACCGGAAGTCCCACATGCACGGTTCCGGTCTCTATCAACCCGGCTCGGCTAGACGAACACGTAGACACCAGAATCATCTCTCTACGACATTCCTATCCAAAGTTAGTGGAAAAAGTCCCCAATTTGAGTGGTTTTTATCCCCCTACCTAATTTTTAATTCTAACCTAGCCCTGATTTTATGCCCTAAACCTAACCTTCACCCTAATTCTGGCCCTAACCCTAACCCTAGTCCCATACTTTAATTACTAACCCTAATTGGCAATTTTAAATTTAACCCCATTTTTTACGTCTAATTTTAACCCTACTGTAATTTATAACCCTAACCCCACCCACATTATTATTGAATTTTATAAATGAAATTATCAATCATTTTTTAAAAAAAATAATTTTTTTTATTGGGCATTACAACAATTACAAAATAACAATTGATTTATTGGGCATTACAACTATTACAAAATCCTCAATTCATGGACTAAAAAATAACATTTCATAATACATTCATTAATTCATGGGCTATGGATAAATAAATTCTTTTATTAAAAATACATACAATGGGATTAAATCACAATTTATGATATGGACTTAATAAATATTTCATTGGAGAATAAATAGGGTTAAAAATCTGAGGAATAAATAAGGATTGCAAAACACATTTCTAAAAACACAGTCTAAAACACCAATTCATTGTCACAGCAGAGTCTATAAAAGGGGAGGAGCCACACCCAGAGCTCATTTCACTCCTGACTCTCGTGCTGTGAACATCATAGAAGTCCAGCCGACCAGCAGCATTGCTTCTTTGTGTGTCCACATTTTGTAGCCTGAAGAAGACGATTTTTTGTTCGAAACGTCGCGAGTGATTGGACACACCTTCCTTTGTTCATTATAATTATATTTTTTATTTAAAAACAATTTCATTTTTTATTTCATTTTTTTAAATAAATATATTAAAAATAATTTCAGTTCATTTTTTTAAAAAAATAAATAAGACTTACAACACAGAACGACACCCAAGATGGGTGGTCGTTTTCAGGATTGGACCCTGGTCCAACGGCGTGGCCAACGCCGCCAAGGTCGCCAGCCGTACCAGGACGGAGGAGGACGGTGGAAGGCCCGCGCACCACCCGTTCCGTACCGGGGGCGGGATCCTCTCCCACGTCCTAACCCTAACCCTAACCCTAACCCTAACCCTACCCTAACCCTAACCCTAACCCCAAAATATAGACATATATAATTACCATAAGTCACTCCTAATCCTACCTAACCCTAACCCTAACCCTAACATCAATTTCTCTTTCGCCTAACCCTAACACAATCACTTACCTTACCTTACACTTACCTCTATCTAACCTCTCCCTGTCCTCTTTTACTAACCTTAACCAACTCCTGGGGGCATGCCTAACCCTAACCAATGGACGTCCAGCTGAAAAATCACAAGTGTGCAACCAAAATTTTGCTACTTCAATATAGGTATCAAACGACTCCAAATGGCCTGAAACGTGCTCCTAGACATGTCCTGGAACAACTTTTTTCACAAAAACACTTGGTCAAATTTCACTTCATTTCTAGGGGGGGACTTTGACGGTCCATAACTCCAGAACCCTAATTCACACAGTCACGGTTCCGGTCTCTATCAACCCGGATCGGCCCCAGGAACACGTAGATACCACTCCCATCTCTCTACCTCACTCCTAGCAAAAGTTAGTCCCAAAAGTCCCCAGTTTTTCGGGGACTTTCCGCAATATCTCCGGAACCGTAAGTCCCACATGCACGGTTCCGGTCTCTATCAACCCGGCTCGGCTAGACGGACACGTAGACACCAGAATCATCTCTCTACGACATTCCTATCCAAAGTTAGTGGCAAAAGTCCCCAATTTGAGTGGTTTTTATCCCCCTACCTAACCCTAACCCTAACCCTAACCCGAACACGTAGACACCAGAATCATCTCTCTACGACATTCCTATCAAAAGTTACCGGAAAAAGTCCCCAGTTTGAGTGGTTTTTACCCCCCTACCTAACCCTAACCCTAACCCTAACCCTACCTAACCCTAACCCTAACCCTAACCCTAACCCTAACCCTAACACAATCACTTACCTTACCTTACACTTACCTCTATCTAACCTCTCCCTGTCCTCTTTTACTAACCTTAACCAACTCCTGGGGGCATGCCTAACCCTAACCAATGGACGTCCAGCTGAAAAATCACAAGTGTGCAACCAAAATTTGGCTACTTCAATATAGGTATCAAACGACTCCAAATGGCCTGAAACGTGCTCCTAGACATGTCCTGGAACAACTTTTTTCACAAAAACACTTGGTCAAATTTCACTTCATTTCTAGGGGGGGACTTTGACGGTCCATAACTCCACAACCGTAATTCACACAGTCACGGTTCCGGTCTCTATCAACCCGGATCGGCCCCAGGAACACGTAGATACCACTCCCATCTCTCTACCTCACTCCTATCAAAAGTTACTCCCAAAAGTCCCCAGTTTTTCGGGGACTTTCCGCAATATCTCCGGAACCGGAAGTCCCACATGCACGGTTCCGGTCTCTATCAACCCGGCTCGGCTAGACGAACACGTAGACACCAGAATCATCTCTCTACGACATTCCTATCCAAAGTTAGTGGAAAAAGTCCCCAATTTGAGTGGTTTTTATCCCCCTACCTAATTTTTAATTCTAACCTAGCCCTGATTTTATGCCCTAAACCTAACCTTCACCCTAATTCTGGCCCTAACCCTAACCCTAGTCCCATACTTTAATTACTAACCCTAATTGGCAATTTTAAATTTAACCCCATTTTTTACGTCTAATTTTAACCCTACTGTAATTTATAACCCTAACCCCACCCACATTATTATTGAATTTTATAAATGAAATTATCAATCATTTTTTAAAAAAAATAATTTTTTTTATTGGGCATTACAACAATTACAAAATAACAATTGATTTATTGGGCATTACAACTATTACAAAATCCTCAATTCATGGACTAAAAAATAACATTTCATAATACATTCATTAATTCATGGGCTATGGATAAATAAATTCTTTTATTAAAAATACATACAATGGGATTAAATCACAATTTATGATATGGACTTAATAAATATTTCATTGGAGAATAAATAGGGTTAAAAATCTGAGGAATAAATAAGGATTGCAAAACACATTTCTAAAAACACAGTCTAAAACACCAATTCATTGTCACAGCAGAGTCTATAAAAGGGGAGGAGCCACACCCAGAGCTCATTTCACTCCTGACTCTCGTGCTGTGAACATCATAGAAGTCCAGCCGACCAGCAGCATTGCTTCTTTGTGTGTCCACATTTTGTAGCCTGAAGAAGACGATTTTTTGTTCGAAACGTCGCGAGTGATTGGACACACCTTCCTTTGTTCATTATAATTATATTTTTTATTTAAAAACAATTTCATTTTTTATTTCATTTTTTTAAATAAATATATTAAAAATAATTTCAGTTCATTTTTTTAAAAAAATAAATAAGACTTACAACACAGAACGACACCCAAGATGGGTGGTCGTTTTCAGGATTGGACCCTGGTCCAACGGCGTGGCCAACGCCGCCAAGGTCGCCAGCCGTACCAGGACGGAGGAGGACGGTGGAAGGCCCGCGCACCACCCGTTCCGTACCGGGGGCGGGATCCTCTCCCACGTCCTAACCCTAACCCTAACCCTAACCCTAACCCTACCCTAACCCTAACCCTAACCCCAAAATATAGACATATATAATTACCATAAGTCACTCCTAATCCTACCTAACCCTAACCCTAACCCTAACATCAATTTCTCTTTCGCCTAACCCTAACACAATCACTTACCTTACCTTACACTTACCTCTATCTAACCTCTCCCTGTCCTCTTTTACTAACCTTAACCAACTCCTGGGGGCATGCCTAACCCTAACCAATGGACGTCCAGCTGAAAAATCACAAGTGTGCAACCAAAATTTTGCTACTTCAATATAGGTATCAAACGACTCCAAATGGCCTGAAACGTGCTCCTAGACATGTCCTGGAACAACTTTTTTCACAAAAACACTTGGTCAAATTTCACTTCATTTCTAGGGGGGGACTTTGACGGTCCATAACTCCAGAACCCTAATTCACACAGTCACGGTTCCGGTCTCTATCAACCCGGATCGGCCCCAGGAACACGTAGATACCACTCCCATCTCTCTACCTCACTCCTAGCAAAAGTTAGTCCCAAAAGTCCCCAGTTTTTCGGGGACTTTCCGCAATATCTCCGGAACCGTAAGTCCCACATGCACGGTTCCGGTCTCTATCAACCCGGCTCGGCTAGACGGACACGTAGACACCAGAATCATCTCTCTACGACATTCCTATCCAAAGTTAGTGGCAAAAGTCCCCAATTTGAGTGGTTTTTATCCCCCTACCTAACCCTAACCCTAACCCTAACCCGAACACGTAGACACCAGAATCATCTCTCTACGACATTCCTATCAAAAGTTACCGGAAAAAGTCCCCAGTTTGAGTGGTTTTTACCCCCCTACCTAACCCTAACCCTAACCCTAACCCTACCTAACCCTAACCCTAACCCTAACCCTAACCCTAACCCTAACACAATCACTTACCTTACCTTACACTTACCTCTATCTAACCTCTCCCTGTCCTCTTTTACTAACCTTAACCAACTCCTGGGGGCATGCCTAACCCTAACCAATGGACGTCCAGCTGAAAAATCACAAGTGTGCAACCAAAATTTGGCTACTTCAATATAGGTATCAAACGACTCCAAATGGCCTGAAACGTGCTCCTAGACATGTCCTGGAACAACTTTTTTCACAAAAACACTTGGTCAAATTTCACTTCATTTCTAGGGGGGGACTTTGACGGTCCATAACTCCACAACCGTAATTCACACAGTCACGGTTCCGGTCTCTATCAACCCGGATCGGCCCCAGGAACACGTAGATACCACTCCCATCTCTCTACCTCACTCCTATCAAAAGTTACTCCCAAAAGTCCCCAGTTTTTCGGGGACTTTCCGCAATATCTCCGGAACCGGAAGTCCCACATGCACGGTTCCGGTCTCTATCAACCCGGCTCGGCTAGACGAACACGTAGACACCAGAATCATCTCTCTACGACATTCCTATCCAAAGTTAGTGGAAAAAGTCCCCAATTTGAGTGGTTTTTATCCCCCTACCTAATTTTTAATTCTAACCTAGCCCTGATTTTATGCCCTAAACCTAACCTTCACCCTAATTCTGGCCCTAACCCTAACCCTAGTCCCATACTTTAATTACTAACCCTAATTGGCAATTTTAAATTTAACCCCATTTTTTACGTCTAATTTTAACCCTACTGTAATTTATAACCCTAACCCCACCCACATTATTATTGAATTTTATAAATGAAATTATCAATCATTTTTTAAAAAAAATAATTTTTTTTATTGGGCATTACAACAATTACAAAATAACAATTGATTTATTGGGCATTACAACTATTACAAAATCCTCAATTCATGGACTAAAAAATAACATTTCATAATACATTCATTAATTCATGGGCTATGGATAAATAAATTCTTTTATTAAAAATACATACAATGGGATTAAATCACAATTTATGATATGGACTTAATAAATATTTCATTGGAGAATAAATAGGGTTAAAAATCTGAGGAATAAATAAGGATTGCAAAACACATTTCTAAAAACACAGTCTAAAACACCAATTCATTGTCACAGCAGAGTCTATAAAAGGGGAGGAGCCACACCCAGAGCTCATTTCACTCCTGACTCTCGTGCTGTGAACATCATAGAAGTCCAGCCGACCAGCAGCATTGCTTCTTTGTGTGTCCACATTTTGTAGCCTGAAGAAGACGATTTTTTGTTCGAAACGTCGCGAGTGATTGGACACACCTTCCTTTGTTCATTATAATTATATTTTTTATTTAAAAACAATTTCATTTTTTATTTCATTTTTTTAAATAAATATATTAAAAATAATTTCAGTTCATTTTTTTAAAAAAATAAATAAGACTTACAACACAGAACGACACCCAAGATGGGTGGTCGTTTTCAGGATTGGACCCTGGTCCAACGGCGTGGCCAACGCCGCCAAGGTCGCCAGCCGTACCAGGACGGAGGAGGACGGTGGAAGGCCCGCGCACCACCCGTTCCGTACCGGGGGCGGGATCCTCTCCCACGTCCTAACCCTAACCCTAACCCTAACCCTAACCCTACCCTAACCCTAACCCTAACCCCAAAATATAGACATATATAATTACCATAAGTCACTCCTAATCCTACCTAACCCTAACCCTAACCCTAACATCAATTTCTCTTTCGCCTAACCCTAACACAATCACTTACCTTACCTTACACTTACCTCTATCTAACCTCTCCCTGTCCTCTTTTACTAACCTTAACCAACTCCTGGGGGCATGCCTAACCCTAACCAATGGACGTCCAGCTGAAAAATCACAAGTGTGCAACCAAAATTTTGCTACTTCAATATAGGTATCAAACGACTCCAAATGGCCTGAAACGTGCTCCTAGACATGTCCTGGAACAACTTTTTTCACAAAAACACTTGGTCAAATTTCACTTCATTTCTAGGGGGGGACTTTGACGGTCCATAACTCCAGAACCCTAATTCACACAGTCACGGTTCCGGTCTCTATCAACCCGGATCGGCCCCAGGAACACGTAGATACCACTCCCATCTCTCTACCTCACTCCTAGCAAAAGTTAGTCCCAAAAGTCCCCAGTTTTTCGGGGACTTTCCGCAATATCTCCGGAACCGTAAGTCCCACATGCACGGTTCCGGTCTCTATCAACCCGGCTCGGCTAGACGGACACGTAGACACCAGAATCATCTCTCTACGACATTCCTATCCAAAGTTAGTGGCAAAAGTCCCCAATTTGAGTGGTTTTTATCCCCCTACCTAATCCAAACCACGCCCCGGAGTCTTACCCTAACCCTAACCCTAACCAAAATTTTGCTACTTCAATATAGGTATCAAACGACTCCAAATGGCCTGAAACGTGCTCCTAGACATGTCCTGGAACAACTTTTTTCACAAAAACACTTGGTCAAATTTCAACTCCGGACCAACTCCATTCATTTCTAGGGGGGGACTTTGGGGGGTCATAACTCCGGAACCGTGCGTCCTAGACGCTTCAAGCCAAGCTGCGTCTGCCATAATTCGACCCTTCTGAACACGCCACACTTGTCCCCGAGTCTCTACGACCTACGCTTCCCGAGATACACACATTTACAGACAAAAAAGGGGCGTATCTCCGGAACCGGAAGTCCTGCACACAAGTGGCTGCTACCAATGGAAAGCACGTGGCCACAAATGGGGGGTAGGTCACACTTTCAACTCTCTACCACCTTCCTAGCAAAAGTTATTCAACATTATATAAAATATACACATATATAATTACCATAAGTCACTCCTAACCCTAACCCTAACCCTAATAAAAACATCAAGACAAATTCATGGGGGTAATAAAATTTATTTGGAATTAAAAACAAGTTAAATACAACAATTTATAGAAATACAAGCATAAAAACATTGATAACAATTCATTAGGGTTACAAGTCAAATAAGAACAACACTAAGTTAAAACAACACAATTGACAGAGGGTATAAAAGGGAGACATAAGAGAGAGTTCATCAGTTTGGCACAAGAAGAGGAAGGAGCAACATCTCCTCACCGAACCTAAAAAGAGGGACACTTACCTGTAGGGGCAAAAGCCTGAAGAAGTCAAAGTGTAGACGAAACGTCGCGACGCCACCTGCAGGAGAAAAAGAAAAGCTTAAGCAACTCAAACAAGGGAGGGAATTTGAAAACAAATAGTAGCCAAACAATAAAAAATAAAAAACACAAAAAAATAGAAAAATATAAAAACCAAAAAATAGAATATAAAGTGGTGTAACTAAGGTAATTATACTTGATATAAACTTTAATTTAAGATATATAACTAACCTAGAATAAATATATTATCACTTAAATACACCGCTACGATAAAACCAAATAAGGACGTATTGGGGATGGAGGAGTGGCTGCCCATACTGTCAGAGCCTGTGCATCTCTGGGGGCCACATAGTGGCTTCCCAGCTTCTACCCCTCACCTAACCCTTAGTTCATTATAATTCATAATTTTTGTTTAAAAACAATTTCATTTTTTATTTTATTTCATTGTTTAAATAAATACATTAAAAATAATTTGAGTTCATTTTTTTAAAAAATAAATAAGACAGACAACACAAAGACACCCAAGATGGGTGGTCGCTTTTATGATTGGACCCTGGTCCAACGGCGTGGCCAACGCCGCCAAGGTCGCCAGCCGTACCAGGACGGAGGAGGACGGTGGAAGGCCCGCGCACCACCCGTTCCGTACCGGGGGCGGGATCCTCTCCCACGACCTAACCCTAACCCTCATATGCATTGGAAGTAATTATTAAAAACAATCTCATAATCATTGTCCTAAAACTTAAAAACACACTTACCTTAGAAGATTAGAAACATCAGATCTCATACTTACCCTTTACATTCATTAAAAACCACTGACAGTGATGTATTAATTTGATATTTTATTAAAAACATTCATTCCATACATACAAACATCAATTTCATATCTATTCTAAAAAACAATTCATCATAATTTCATGTATTTACCTGTACAATTAAAAAACAATTTCATAATCATTGGCCTAAAACTAAAAAATACACTTACCTTAAAAGACTACAAACATCAAATCTCATACTTACCCTTTAAATTCATGAAAAACGACTGACAGTGATGTATTAATTTGATATTTTATTAAAAACATTCATTCCATACATACAAACATCAATTTCATATCTATTCTAAAAAACAATTCATCATAATTTCATGTATTTACCTGTACAATTAAAAAACAATTTCATAATCATTGGCCTAAAACTAAACAATACACTTACCTTAAAAGACTACAAACATCAAATCTCATACTTACCCTTTAAATTCATGAAAAACCACTGACAGTGATGTATTAATTTGATATTTTATTAAAAACATTCATTCCATACATACAAACATCAATTTCATATCTATTCTAAACAAACAATTTATCATAATTTCATGTATTTACCTGTACAATTAAAAACAATTTCATAATCATTGGCCTAAAACTAAAAAATACACTTACCTTAAAAGACTACAAACATCAAATCTCATACTTACCCTTTAAATTCATGAAAAACGACTGACAGTGATGTATTAATTTGATATTTTATTAAAAACATTCATTCCATACATACAAACATCAATTTCATATCTATTCTAAACAAACAATTCATCATAATTTCATGTATTTACCTGTACAATTAAAAAACAATTTCATAATCATTGGCCTAAAACCAAAAAAATACACTTACCTTAAAAGATTAGAAACATCAGATCGCATACTTACCCTTTAAAATTCATGAAAAACCACTGAAAGTGAGGTATTAATTTGATATTTTATTAAAAATATTAATTCCATAAATACAAACATCAATTTCATATCTATTCTAAAAAACAATTCATCATAATTTCATGTATTTACCTGTACAATTAAAAAACATACAATGTATACGGTATTAAAACAGACAGGGGAGGAGCAACAGGAATCTACGGAACGGAAGGAGGAATCCAGGGGAGGGCATAAATAGGAGGCAGCAGGAGGAGCCAGCTCATTCTTTCACAGACCTTGAGGGAGAGAGGATCCAGCAGCTTGAGGAGCAGCATTGTTTCAGAGAGTGTGTGCCGAGCCTGAGGAAGACCTCTACAGAGGTCGAAACGTCGCGACCGGCACACTAATTCATTGTTTAATTCATTCTAATAAAAAATAAATAAATAAAAAATAAAAAAATAAAAAAATAATTAAAAAAAATAAAAAAAACAATAAAAAAATAGTTCATACGGTGTATTTGTTCATTTCATTTATTTCATTGTACACATTATTAAAAACATAAATATCTTGATTTCATTATATATCTACCCTAGACACTATAAATATAAATATAAAACCTATAATTATTTAAATACACCGTGACGACAAAACATGGAGGACGGATGGGAGGAAGTCCGATATGGCCGCAGACGCCAGCGGTTCCGCGAGCCCGGCTGGGATCGTGTGAGAGAGGTGTCAGGGGGGAAGGACCGTGCACGTCCCGTGCCATATAGGACGCGGGTTCAGGTCCCCTATCCTAAACCTACCCTAACCCTAGTGGCTCCTAGCTCTTTTCCTAAACCTAACCCTAACCTAGTGCACCCAAGTCAACAAGGGCCAACTCAAGATCATAAACCCCTAACCTAACCCTAACCCTACCTTTACATGATTTAAAAACCATTCAAAATTTAAATTAATTAAAACTACTTACCTTTAAAAAATTAAAAAACAATTTCATTCTGATCCTAAAAAAACAATTAATCTTTATCAAATTTAATTAGCTGAAATCTTAACCCTCTTAGCGCCACGGTCGAGTTTACTCGACAAGATGCGGCACTGAATAAAACGGCCGATTCTGTTAAATAGGGTGTCAAATTTCGTTCGACCTCCCCTCCACTAGATGGCAGACATGTTATACTTCATCCCTGACTCAGAAAAACGTCATGCTTCTATACAAAACCTTCGAGCAAGAGCGCATTGAATCAGCGCGAACAACAGCGGAGCTAGTGTGTGCGTGAGCCATTTTATCAGAGCGCTATTGTCAACGTGAGCGAGTATTTGCCTTAGGATTATCGTCTAATGGCATCAAAAAAGTTTGCCCGCAGTGAAGTGTTAGGTCTACTTTTCGCTGACCCTTATTCTGAAGGGGAATATCTGCCTTCAGAAGATGACGGTGATCCGTTTAGTGACGACGCTTCAGATGCGTCCCTGCCGAGCAATGGCGCAGCTGGACGAAGTGAGAGTTTAGCCCTACACCAAGCACAAACGTTGAATCATTTGCCCAATGTTTCACCGGGTCAGAGTGGTCATCGGTAAGCTAGCAGGCATGTTAGTGGTGTGGGGAACGAGGCTGGAGGTTATGTGGGGACCCAGTCTTTTTACCGCGCTAGCAATGTGGCGCTAGCTTCTTTGTCTTCTGACCCCGTGCCTCTCCGCAATCGCGGCGACAGTAACGCGGTGGAGCCTTTGTCTAATGCCACTGGGTATGTTAGACGAGGCTGAAGTGTTCATAGGAGAGTTAGGGGGCAACGTAGAGGCAGGGTGGGGAATGAGAATGAGAGTGAGCCTGGTCCGAGCTGCGTAAATTCGCTCCACTCGGCGCGCGCGCGCCAGATCTGACCACGCTGCCCGTGACCGGAGCAGTGGCGATGGGGCAGGGAGAGCGATGCAGATCTGGCCGGAGCAGTGGTGGTGTGACACGGGGCAGGGAGAGCGAGGCAGATCTGGCCGGAGCAGTGGCGGTGTGACACGGGGCAGGGAGAGCGAGGCAGATCTGGCCGTACTGCTTGCAGCAGGAGCAGTGGTGGTGTGACTCAGGGCAGGGGAGCTATGATGCATAGTCTATCGCTAAATGATGGGAATGCCGGCTTTGAATACTACTTGGCCAATGAGGAGGAGTACCAAAGTTGGATCACGCCCTTTGATCAGCCAATTGGATATCTGGGGGAAAGAGTGAGCTTTTGAACTAAACAGGTCTTGTCTACTTGTGTTTTGTGTCATATGAATCATATGAATAATATGTATGCGCCCCATACATGGAATCAGAGTGCCTACTGTATGTAGTAAATGGAAAATCTCTACAGCAAAAGGCCAGCCTACCGCTACATGCATTCGGTTTGTTTCTGCCATTTATTAGTAATGATTTACACAGTTTGTTTACTACTTACCATTTACCTGAGCATTCAGTATTGTGCAATATAGCATACAGAAGGTGAGGGACATTTTGGGGGGAAAGAAGTGCTGCATTTTATCATTCAAACTTGTGACTTTTCATGAAAATTCTATAATCCAAGATGGCCGCCACCATATGACGTCATAATATGCAAATTAGATGGGGAAATGTAACCCCTACATAAACTTTGGGTCATCCTTAATATTTCTCTAATTTACAGAAAGTCTCTATCTCTTATCACTTTTAAGATATAGCCTTTTGAAATTAAGATGTCAAAATCGAACGTTTTTGAAAAAAACCTCTGGCGCCTAAAGGGTTAAAAATCTACAATCTATACTGAATTAAAGAAAAGGGCAGGGAGAAAGGCAATCTACGGTAAGGAGACACACATCTAGGGGAGGGCATAAATAGGAGGAAGGCAGGGAGAAGAGACAGCTCATTCTTGCTCTGACATAGGAAGGAGAAACATCTAGTCAAGCCAGTGGAAGACCAGTCTGACTGGTTGATTGTGTGCCAGGCCTGATGAAGACATCACCCGTAGGTCGAAACGTTGCTGATTGGCACACGATTATTTAGTGTCACTTAAAAAATGATAAAAAATAAATATTTGATTTCTTTCTTTTACAAACAATAAATATAAATATATTTTTCATTCATACATATACATTATATATTACAATATAAATATACAAAATTATAATTACATAAATACACCATTACGACAATTAAAAACAAGTTCATGGAGGACAGCTGGAGAGAAGTGTGCTATGGGCGCAGACGCCAGCACTTCCGCGAGCCCGGCTGGGACCGCGTAAGGGAGGTTTCCTGGGGGAAGGGCCGAGCACGTCCCGTGCCTTTTCAGGCATGTGCTGAAGTCACATATCCTAACCCCATAAAGGTTAACCAACTCAAAATTTAATTTTATGATAAATAACTCAACCTAGAAAAAAAATATATATAATATTATTATTTAAATACACCGCAACATAAAATAAATATAATTTTTAAAAAAAATGTAAGTGGAAGAAGATGGGGATGGGGGAGTGGCCATCCACTGGCAGAGCCCGTGCACTACGTGATCCACATTAGTGGGGATCGTTTTTCTTTCCTTCTCCCACACGTGAAGGTGGTGGTGCTGTCGGTGGGGATTAATAACAAGGCCTAAGACGCATACAAAACATCAATCAAACAACTCCGCACCCTGTACAGGAGGGCGCAGTCTGTCTTCCCCAACGCTTACCTGGTTTTTCCACTAATCAATTACTCACCCCTTCTCCCACAGGAAGAGCAACAGAATATCATCACTATTAACAATTTTATTCGCAGTCACCTTCCCTTCCTGGGAAAGCTACCCGAGGACCAGTTTATAACTGCAAATGATAACATTCACTGGTCAGGGGAAACAGCCAAAACAAAGTATGAAGAGTGGTGTAACGAATTCCAACTGAATTTTTGACCCACCTCAAACCCCAACAGGGTAGGACAGGAAGGACACCGCGAGGTGGGGACCGGGACAATCTGTGGAATCAGCAGAGAAACAATTTAGTCCCGTGTGTCACCGCCAAACAACGTGACTATCTGTTCGGACCAAATGACCCACGCAACCAACAGTTTTATTTACTACCAAAAATCCATAAAGACCCACTCACCTGGATGATTCCGTATGCAGTTCCCCCACCCGGACGGCCTATTGTATCCGTCTGCAAAAACAGCGCGCTACATCAACTTGTTCCTTGGTCCCTGTCCTGGCTACCTAAAAGACACACATCACTTTTTACAGATCACCTGTCCCCTCCGCTTACCGGCTAACACTCTCCTTTTCACTATAGACACAGACAGTTTATACACACACATCAACACCGACATGGGCCTCCAGGCCATACAGCGCATCTTCCAACGGTACCCAGATGCACACAGACCGGACAAGCACATCCGCAATTAACCTTAATGAGCTCCCCTCTGGTCACGCGGATGAGTTGCGGTCCCAGGGAGGGAATGACGTCATCGAACCGGCTGCTCTGCTGCCACTTGTCACTACCTACTCCAGACCGTTTCTACAGCTACAAATCATCATCAGGCAGAATTTCCAAATGCAACTGAATAGTCACGGTAGATTAAACAATCAAAAGGTACTATCTGCATTTAGAAAAAACAAAAACCTAAGAGACATCTTAGTCAACAGGAGAATAGGGAAAAACGCTGGGCATTTAAACCATTACAATACATACACAAAACACACGGGGGCGCCGGAGCATCAGTAATTGACTGAATCACCTTACACACTCATAATTTGGTTTACTGCATAGTTTGCCAAAGCTGTATCATGCTCTATGTGGGAGAAACAGAAAACACCCTTTTGGACAGACTAAAACAACATTTATACAATATGGGGGAAGGCAGACTGCCCGCACCACTGGTCCAACACTTTCAAATCCACTCCACCCAATACCTTGCCATCACAGGCCTACAAACCAGTGCCAATTGGAATGGAGGCGAAGATTCGAAATCTGCACACCTAAAAAATGTTGATGACAGAATATGTTTTGAAAAACCTGTTCTATATTTGTATTTGTTTCATGTGTGGAATTCTGAACGCTGGAAAATATATACCTGAAAAAATGTTAAGAAAAGACAATTTCTTTGACAAATCATAGAATTTTGAAGTACTTTGAAGGTTTATATTTCAAAGAAAGAAAGAGCTTTAGAGCTGGCTTTAAATACAATTGGAAGCTTGCAGATAGTATGTTGCACAACTATGGTCATTTCACTCTAAATACCTCATGTGCAGAGTTATGGAGGCACAAATTATTTTGGGGTGATGTAAATATAATACTCATAAACTGAACATTGGAAAATATATAACTGATCGTTCAGGATTTTATGCATGTAGATTATGAGTTGGACTTCCTGTGTCACAGGAAGTAGGAAGTGGAGAGAGGTCCAGCAGTCTTGACCACATGGTGAGTGAAATTAATGTGCTCTATATATTTTTGATTGTTCATATGTTAACTTGTTTAAACTTGTGTGTCGTGAACATATGCCAGTATGCTGTAGCCTCATCTAAAGTTTACAGGTTGTTTTAGGTGAATTTGAGCTTTTCAAATGTAATTTTTCATCACTTTTGTGTAACGGGCAAAGAGATGAATATATTGAAATTTGGAGTTGTAGGTTTAAAATCCAATTTGCAATCTATTACACTTAATAGATAGATTGAAATTGGGAATTTGGAAAAAGACAGCATTTTGAGGTCAGTATTTGGGGGTTACACTTAATATTGTGATGTTTTAATCATCTCAACCCTTCATACTCTAACCCTTCAGTGAAGGAGAACCCCCAGTGGCCATGGCTGATGAAAATCCCGATAGCATGGCCACATCCCTGTCTGCAGAGAAATCAAAATGGCTGCTGACATCCCAGTCTGCGGATAACCCAGGGTGTATGCCAGCAACCCCTGCTAATTGCCCCAGCAGTCCCCCAGTTTTGGGCCGGTGGCCCAGGTCCTAATCACCTCTGGAGGCGTGCAAACTTCCTCAGCATAACCCTAGGTGGATGCCAGCACCCACACCATTTATGGAAATCAGTGCATGTTACAGTTTAGGGTGGTTATAGCTTTTGGAAAAAAAGCTGTTCTTGAGTCTGTTTGTTTTTGACTTTATGCACCTGTAGCGCCTCCCTGAGGGCAACAGGTCAAACAGGGCAGAGCCAGGGTGGGAGCTGTCTTTAGTTATTGCTTTGGCTCTGCTGAGGCAGCGGGAGGTGTAAATGTCCGTCAGGGAGGGGAGAGGACAGCCAGTGATCTTATGTGCTGCCTTTATGACTCTATGTAGCCTCTCCCTGTCTGCAGTGGTGCAGCTGCCATACCATACTGTGATACAGTATGTCAGCAGGCTCTCGATGGATGAGCGGTAGAAGGTCAGAAGCAGGTCAGAGTTGAGGTCGTGCTTCCTGAGGACTCTCAGGAAGTGTAGCCGCTACTGAGCCTTTTTGATTATTGAAGTGGTGTTTTCTGACCAGGAGATATCGGCAGAGATGAGGACGCCGAGAAACCTGAAGGTGTGGACCATTTCCACCCACTCGCCATTGATGTGAAGGGGGGCTGGGACGGTGGTGTGCTTCCTGAAATCAATGATGATCTCTCTGGTTTTCTTGGTGTTTTTTTTCCTTTTTTAACATTGAAATTAAAATGTTTTTATTATACAGCTGCAAAATGTTAGTAGAACACTATTTCCTGAACAAGTTACTGAATTCTGAAGTAGTTTGAAGGTTTATATTTCAAAGACAGAGGGAGAGACAAAGCTGATTCCAAGTACAAATGGAAGCTTGTAGATTGCTGTCTAGAAGACAGGTGGCTGCATCACTCTGTCATCATGTACTGATGATTCATTAAGAACTCTTTGGAAATTAAAGTGGATTCCAGTAATCTATTAGATGTAAATGTGGAAGCCATAGATAAAAATATAGAAGTGGAGTTCTATAAGCATAAATGGTACATGATGGAGGAAATTCGGGGTATTGTTGCATTCTTATTGTCGAGGCATTTCAGAATATCCAGGTCACCTTCTTCTCTTCTACCCTATGAGAATCCACATTCCCGATTCTCATATATGGCTTCCATATTTCAATCTATGAATGACTGGAAATCCATCTAATAGATGGAAATATGGAAGCCATAGATGAAAATATGGAAGTGGAGCTATGAGCATAAATGCTACATGAGGGAGGATATTTGGGGTATTGTCACGTTCGTTTTGTCGTGGCAATTCAGAACATTCAGGTCTCCTTCTTCTATCTCTTTCCATTGGTTTTGGCTTTGTTCTATAAGAGCGCCGCCTATGTGGCGTTCACATTATGTTATCAAGGATAATCTCTCACAAAATACCCCATGTGTAGAGGCCACCTCCTCCGCTGACTTTGCCCTCCAAATAGGCTAATACATTTTATTGATCTCAAAATGTTGCGCCGCCAGAATACCATAAACAATAGCCTAATAATAAGTTTTTAAAAAATGTTCGGAGATATCAGAGGGAAGCAGTCAGATTCATCATTAATTTCCGCTTCTTTTCCCATATCACAACCCAGATTGTTGCGTTTTTCCATCTCCATTATAGACCTAATTTTTATTATTATTCCTTTTTTAATGTGGACAAAGTGATGCGTTTACAATCGGGAGTTTGTTCCATTGTCATTACCAACATACGATATAATTATAGAAATGTAGTCTACTAAATCCTACACCAGGGGTCGGCGTTAAAGTTTGGCTGCGGTCCAGATATTTTCCAAGCCATTAGCCTACATGACGGGCCACAACCCGCGGGGGGCGTCTGCTTTTGAAATTACAAAGCAGACGCACAGGGCTATAACGAGACATCAGCCGACAACGCCTCTCGAGGTAGTAGCCTATCAGGGACGCATTATTGGCGAACCGAACCAGTGTGAACGGATCAGCCAGCTTCACGTATCGAGGGCGTGTCAGTCTGACAATCTGATAACTACACAGGTCCTTCACTCAACTTAATACAGAGAAATGTCCCACAAAGCAACGTTACAGGACCATAAAACAGTAACTAGTATCTGTAACTGTCTTTGGCAACTTATATGAGGAAAAAAAATACCGCAGATATACGTGGAGAAGCGTCTGTCCTCCTGTCTGACCGACACATTCATGCCAGGAAAAACAGCGTCTGTCACCGGCAAATAGCCTAACTTAAACTCACCCAGTGTTTGTGATGAAAATAAATCACCGCGACGGTCAGCCCTCCCGACCGAGACTCCGTGAACTTTCCCCCGGAAGACAGCCTCCGTCCCCGCGAGTCAGACAGCGTCCAGTTTATTGATGGTGATTATGTAATTATGTAATTTAGAGCGAAAAACGTAACTTCGTCACTTTCCAGGATGTTTGGTGGGTCAGGATCTCAATCACGACACATCATAACAGCATCCATATGATTATAAACTGTCCGCGGGTTTAGATTGACAGGGGGGACACCGGGGAAACACCTTGAAAACACACCGACGTCACCATCATGACGTCTACCGTCACGCCCCTTTAGGAGCCGCAGAGCCGGTTTTCTGAGTGAATTCACGTCGGTTCGTCTTTAGTGCGGAGCTGCTTGGCTCTGTGTGTTAGGTGACGACAGGCACCATCCCCCACACAACAGACAATACAAATACCCTAGCCAAAGCTCGCCTCAAACAAATTCACACCCCCACCTTCACTTCTCAGAGGCAGCACATGAGTGCAGGTCACTTCTGCAGGATTTTTACAATGTCCACAGTATGAACTGTAAATGTAGTTGAAGCTGAAGTAATGAAGTTGCATTGCTTACTGAAGCACCTAAAAGGTTATCATGCACAATATTGCATAGATAATAAAGAATCTGCAAGCTTAGATGTAGGCATATTGTGTACAGCTGGGTACTAAAGCATCAAATTAATCAGGAACTACAGTAGATTTTTCAAAAGATTTTCTGAACACAAATATTCAAATGTAGTCACAATTTTAACTTCACTGAATACCTGCACAAGTGAAGTGCTAGAACTCCAATTCTATCATGTCTCACAATGAATACCCAGTTGAAAAATTAATGCATTTATTGTGTTGTCATGTAAATTAGTCTAACGTCCAAAATAGAAATGCTGCGGATTGAGAGCGCTGTGGCGCGGAGAGACGCTGAAACACGCCACGGCGCACCCGGCCCCTCATTTGAGTGGCAGTGATCAGCTCCGGTACCGCAGCGCAGCCTTCCGCGATGCCGACGCACCCAGTGGTAATTCGGGTTAACTAGCCGCCGGCCACCAGCCGTCCTGGAGTAGGCTACCGGCTGTTCTGTGATTCTCCAGGAGACACAGATAGCCAGTCTGCCCCTTCATAATAGTGGAGCATTACGCAACACAGAACTTACAGCAGCGCCATAACGCAGCAGAGCCATTACGCAGCAGAGGACACTAGCCACCTAAGAAGACATAGCCTGCAATGTTGCTAATTATAATCACTCGAGACTGCTACACGGCATAAACAATGGTAGTGTCTGAGCAACCAAAATTGCAACGTTAACAGCGGGTAAATCCGTGCGGTCAATATGACCGCGTATGGCCGAAATAAGTAAAAATGACCGATATGTTATTTGCCTTTCATGTGATTTATATAAAAAACATTTTTAATTAAAATTCAGACACTTGTAGGAAAAGTCAGGTACGAGCAGGATTGTATTTTTTTATTAAACAAAGTAAAAATCCTGCAGAAGTGACCTGCACTCATGTGCTGCCTCTGAGAAGTGAAGGGTGGGGGGTGTGAATTTGTTTGAGGCGAGCTTTGTCTAGGGTATTTGTATTGTCTGTTGTGTGGGGGATGGTGCCTGTCGTCACCTAACATACAGAGCTTCAGCATTATCTCCGCAGCGGCGGTTCGGCAATTCTCCGTCGATAGCGGTTCACACAGAGCCAAGCAGCTCCGCATTAAAGACGAACCGACGTGAATTCACTCAGAAATCCGGCGCTGTGGCTCCTATGGGGCGTGACGGTCCACGTCATGATGATGACGTTGGTGTGTTTTCAAGGTGTTTCCCCGGTGTCCCCCCTGTCAATCTAAACCCGCGGACAGTTTGTAATCATATGGATGCTGTTATGATGTGTTGTGATTGAGATCCTGACCCACCAAACATCCTGGAAAGAGACGAAGTTACGTTTTTCGCTCTAAATTACATAATCACATAATCACCATCAGTAAACTGGACGCTGTCTGACTCGCGGGGACGGAGGCTGTCTTCGGGGGAAAGTTCACGGAGTCTCGGTCGGGAGGGCTGACCGTCGCATCTGCACTGTATATCGCCGCAACAATCTGGGTTGTGATATGGGAAAATTAACTGTCTTATTGCTGCTTTGTGCCGTTTCAGGTCGTGTTGTTGAACCACTGTTTTACCCTCCAGCTGCGTGGGTCACGTCACTGAAGTGGAAATGAATGATGAATCTGACTGCTTCGCTCTGATATCTCCGAACATTTTTTTTAAAAAATTATTATTATTGTTTATGGTATTCTGGCGGCGCGGCGTTCAGGTGTGTCTTTATAGGGTCTAGTATAGACCCATTGAGAGCAGAGCATTATCACTGCTCCTCCCCATGGACAAAAGAGGCATTGCAGCTGTTTTTCACTGAGGCTGCTTATGGGCGTTTCGAGCCAGAGCCTCACTGGCTACGTCATCGCGGGGGATCAAATTACCCCCGCGTACCTGTGCGGGACCAGTCACAGACCAGCCAAGGGCCCATCACGGAAAACAGTGAACTTTTAAGTGCCTCCTACTGTATCTTGCTTTGTACATGATTTGTGCTGTCTTGTGTTTAACCAGATCAGTGAATTTCAGAGTTTGTGCTTTTATGAATAATGCGTTTGTATGCTCAAGATATCCAGTTTTATTGATGATTCTTATTGCTCTTTTTTGTAATGTGCATAACGGTTGTAGGTTGGAATTGAAGGTATTACCCCATATCTCCACACAGTAGCTCAGATATGGAAGTATGAGTGCATTATACAGAGTATGTAGTAATTTATAGTCCAGAATGTGTTGTGACTTGCCCAAAATTGCAGTAATCTTTGCTGTTTTTACTTTGACATGGTTAATATGTGGTTTCCAGCAGATTTTATGATCAACAATCACCCCCAGAAATTTTATTTCATAAACTCTTTCTATGGTTATGTTGTCAATTTTCACTTCGACTAGAGGGTTCGTTTTATATTTTCCAAATAACATGATCTTGGTTTTACTCAAATTCAATGACAGTTTGTTTACATCAAACCACAGTTTTAATTTATTAATTTCTGTTGTGATTGTCTCCACAAGCTGCTGTAAATTGTCCCCATCACAAAAGATGTTCGTATCATCGGCAAATAAAATACATTTCATTTTACATGATACATTACACAAGTCGTTAATATACAATATAAACAGTTTAGGACCTAGGACAGACCCTTGTGGTACGCCACATGTTATGGGCAAAAAATCAGATGTGTGATCTGCAATTTTTACAAATTGCTGCCTGTTGCTTAAATAGCTCCTCACCCAGTCCAAACTAACCCCTCTGATGCCATACGTCTCTAATTTGTTGAATAGAATGTCATGATTTATTGTGTCAAATGCTTTCTTTAGATCTATGAAAATTCCCATAACATGTTTTCTATTGTCTATACCATTTGTGATTTTCTCAATAAGTTCCATTAATGCCAATGATGTTGATCGTTCTTTCCTGAATCCGTATTGACTGTCAGCTAAAAGTTTGTGTTTTTCAATGAAGTTGTCTAGTTTTGCTGTAAACAGTTTTTCGAGGATCTTGGAGAACTGAGAGAGTAAAGAAACTGGCCTGTAATTTGTGTAATGATGTCTGTCCCCACATTTATATAAAGGTATAACTAGGTATATAATATAATAGATATAATAGCTTTTATGGACATCTTGAATTTTTTTTCAACATAATCATAATATTTCCTCAAACTTAATTACCTGCTATTCAACAAAGAACTTGAAAACAGAGGTTTCAGGGACCTCTTCAATTGGGGGTTTCCTGAATCTTCAACTGCACAGGAGTTGATGACTAGGGTTTCAGGCATGTCTTCAACCGGGGTTTCCAGAATTTCCCCCTTCCTACTCCCTCTTCAACTGGGGTTTCCGGAATCTCCTCTCTTCCTCCTTGGGGTGGAAGAGGAGTCTTCTTAAAAGTTGATTTCAACTTTTGTGCTCTTCCTCCTTCCTCCAACCTTCTGAATTTTGCCTTTCTTTTCTTTAAATAGTAGTTTTCAATAGATTTCTTCATCTGTTCTACTGACAAAAAACACTTGGAAGGTGAAACTTAAAGATCAGGATGATTTTTGGGACTGAAGACTCGGTTGAGAAGTCCAACTTCTTGGACTTTTGACTTGAAGGAGCTGGAAAAGATGGGGGCTCATCTCTGGGGGCTCATCCTCTGATGATTTGTCCTCGGGTTCGGAAATCCCATAAAGCGTCTTGTTTCTTCTATTCATCAATGTAAACTTCTCGTCAGAGGACAACGATGAGCTTGACTCAGGTGCGTCATCAAAGATGACTTCCTCATCATCTGAGCTTGTCTCCGGTGTATCCTCAGATTTGTCATCTGGTAAGGATGACGAGTCATCAGTGTCATCGTTAACTTGCGAGGATTTAGCAAAAGCCTCCTTGAGGGCTTTCATCCTCAGTTTTCTGGTTTGGTATCCCATTTCTTTGTCTGGCAGAACTACGTAGAATTTTTCTGCTGTAGTGGGGTCATGGCACATCGCATGAGCCACCTCATTCCTCTCCTTCTCAGTGAGGTGATTCTTGGCATGTGAACCCAAGTGAAGAAATATGTCTAACATAGTCTGAAAGTCTTCCAAATTCCCACCTACGACATCCAGATTCAGATCCAACACATGGAAATCTGGAAATTATAGATGAAAATTGTGAAATACTTGCCTATATTTCAGGCCTGAGTGCCTGATCCTAACAAGTATCACTTTCCTGACTGGTCCCGTCAGTCCAGCATTTAGCCAAGCCATATGGAGGAAGAGTGACGGCTTCACGATATTCCTGCCTAATATTGTGTGTAAAACATATTTGTTGTCCTCATCACCAAGGCAGCAGTCACCGCAGGCAACTTTTTTCAGCCACTCAAATTCCATTTTGTTCAGGCACACCGCAGCTTGCCTGAATGAGTTCATAGTTTTGTGCTAATCCACCTAGAGAAAACATGCAGAAAATTAGCTTATTTCTGTGGATACACAGCAAAATCACTAGTGTTAATATAACACTTAAAGAGTTATTAACACTACCTCAGTGAACATATGGTCCCTATCTACAGAGTGTAAAATGAACACTGAACATAGAGTTAAATTTCCAGAGTCAATTTTACTCTGGCAAGAGTTAATATTTTACACTGCACTACACTAAGTAGTGTCAATCAAGTTTTACACTATATGAGAAGTAACACCCATAGTGTTATTCACATTCAACACTGAAGAGTCAAGTGTTAAGAAATAACTTTTCCAGTGTTAAACCTACTTAACACTACATGTTAAGAAATTACTCCAATGAGTGTTGATTTTTAACTGACTCCTACCAGTGTTACACATGATCTACTCTGCAATGACACAAAACTTAATTGCAGGGGGGAAAAACACAAACAATTACATCCATACCTTAATACCAATTTATTAAAGGCAAATGGAAAATATTGGCAATAGAAGTAAACATCTCACAGCCATACAAATGTGTTTAAAGTGCATTTAAAACGCTACACAGAACAATTTGCAATGTTCAACCTTGCCATCATAAAACCATTATAAAACCATCAATTCAAACCACAATCTTAGGTCACTGAATGAGCTATACAAGTGTGGCTGCTTTTGTTTGACAAGTGTACATGTGTTTTTCATAACAAATGCAGACAAATGGAGGTCTGCAAAACACAGAAAAGTGTCTAAGGTTGAATAACAATTGCTTTAATACAATAATCCACCCTTGGGAAACAATTATGAGTGAATGGTTTTCATTAGGAGGGAATACAAAGTCAAAACCAAAAACACTGGTCAAGGCTGCATCATATGGCAATATGGTACTACGAACAGGGAAAAATCTGTAGATCCATATGCTATTTGGACATCCATTGGTTTGAAATACAGCAACTCTTGAACACTGAACACCATAAGTGCCTGGGATGGCTTGTACAAAACTTTAAATGCATGGTAATGTTCATCAAAACAAACAGTTTCCACCCCAGAGCCAGTAAGTACTACCTGCTCATCCTTCACTATGATAGTACTGATCTTACAAAATACTGGCATTTCCTCATTAATCTCAAGACAAACTACTAAATCAGGCCCATGATATCAATTAAGACAGAGTAACATGGGAAAATCCCTCACAATACAGATAAAAGACATTTGAGTGAAAAGTGACAAATATGTTGCCCAGCCTGTGAGTTAACTAGTGCAGCAGCCTGGCCCTAACCTCAGCAACACGTGGGCTCTCCTGGACTTGACCAACATCTATGTTGTAAATGGTTGTCTGAATGAAGGTGTACATGTTGTGGAGCATCTGGTTGTACATGGTACCAAATACAAAGTGTGCCTTAGAAAGTTCGTCAAAAGCTCCTAAGGAACTGGGTGACTTGCATGGTATGACCTGCTTGTCCAGAATGATGAAGAACTCATGGATGGTGCTCCTCTTCATCCCAACAGCAAGAAGATATGGTTGAGTGGGGCATTTGATTGCATCAACATGTTCTTGAATACTTGTTCCACTCTGAGGATAAAGAATAAGTCAAAGTTAAAAGTTGAAACTGACAGATTAAAACAGTCTCAATCTCTTATTGCTAATTGTAAAGATAATACGCATTGCTCAAAAAATTTTTTGCAGTAAGACACTTTTGCATCACAACACTTTTGACATCCTCCTAAGCAACAATACAAACCTTCATGAACACGACAAGACGTTTCTCAGCTTGGGCTGCAGACACTTTGCCTGGTCTTTTCCGTCCTTGGGCTGAAGGAGGTATCAGGTGGAGGAGGAGGATAATGGATGAAAGATCACTGTCCCAGCCTGTATTTGGAAACAACAGCTAAATGTTACATAAACATGTTATAATTTTAAAACATCATTAATTTAGAATTACAGCTATACCAAAAAAAGATGAGGAAATAAAACAGAAAGAAAAACCCCACACTACCAAGGGCACGAGTGTCATCAATATTCTCTTCATCCGACGCAGCTTCAGCACAATGGATAAGCTCTTCAAGGTCACTTGTAGAAGGGAGAGCCTTACACTGCTGAATGATCTTTTGTTTGAATGTCGTTGGCCATCTAGATAGAGAAAAAAATTATTCATGATCAAAAAATTCAAACACCCATAGATTGTGAGAAACACAGAATATCAATGTTAATTTGTAAGAATAGTAAAAACTTTGTCACAAATATCAAGGAATCACTTTGTCGTTTGCCTGCTAACATGGCAATGCTAAATTCCAGAATTTCACATAAGGTGTGACACAGAATGAAAACACAAGGGCCATTTGGAAGACTTCCAAGACCTAATCATAAACCCTCAAAAAAGATTTTCCATCCTGAACTACTACAGTTGAGACTAACCTTTCCATAAATCTTGCAGCTACATCTTCTCCAAACTGCAGGATGAAGTCTTGCTCAATCTGCAACAGATAAATGAAATACCAAAAGCTTTTTTCAATTGGGACTGATTGGAAAAATATATACGTTTTATATTAAGAAGCTTAACAGCCATATACAGTATGTATGTAAACACCTAAATGTATGGACATGCAAACAGTTTGAAAGTATATTTATTCAATTCAAGAGATTTGGAGAGTGAAATGTTATTGTTAACATTACTTCATACTCAAAGGACAAATGCACGTCTTAATGCAAAACACTCAATTACCAGGCCTTTGACATCTTTGAACCAGGGAAATTCAGTCAAGACATCTGAGGATTTCTCTCCATCGAGGACTATACTGCGACGATGTTCAAATGTAATTTTCATCATCTGCTTGATAGTAGCCTCATCAGTACAGTATCTCATTAAGGCCATGGCCTCCTTGCATTGCTCTGCAGTTAAGGTCATCTCAGGACTAAAGGAAGCCTCTCTTCTGGCCGATGGTCCTCCAGTCAGCTGACGTGATGATCCTCTGCTCTCTGATGAAGCACTTTTCCTCTGTATAGTTTTAAGCCTCCACGCTAGATAGCCACTGCCACTTTCACCATCATAGAAATGTTCCTTCAAAATTACAAAAGGTTCATTAGTTTCAAAAACAACAGCAGTTAGTTGAAAAAAACTGGATAATGATCCTTGGTATTGATATAGAAATGCAATATTTTCTTTTTTAAATCATGCATCAGGTCTCTAAACTGCAACTTTTTTATTAGCACAAGCAAACAATAATTTGCTCTCAGTCTGCAAATACTTTAAAAGGCTTACATATCCATTTTTAGAGTAGGGATCCATCAAGTACGAGAACAGCTCAACTATGCCTCGAGCGTACATCTCTCTAACGTTCCGTGGCGGGGCCGTCCTGACAAGTGTAAACTTAATACTGTTAAATGACATACTTCCAATAATTTCACAGCAAAACCAATACCAAGAACAACAATTAAATGTTTTCCCCACAAACACAGAAGAATACGTTCAACCAGAGACAACCAGATTACCCATGTGTTTCTGTCATGTCAGCCACAAGTATGTTGATCATCTGTCGGCGTGAGGAGTCCGTCAGACTTTTGGTGCGGTGGTACTCTTTGGTGATACGGTCACCCCCAGGTCTCCTCGTTAGCGCCAATTCAACCAACTATGAAGTGGACAAGCGTTTCACAACACACACTTAAAAATGTACAAAGCATGGTAACTGAGAGTAATCAATTGCAAAAAAAGATTTCCTACACCAACTTACATGTTTGGCATCTTCAAACAAACATCCTCCGGTGTGATTGTGTCATCCGAGTTGCAGGACACAACTTCAAGGATGATTGTGTCATCACCAGCAGACAGTACACTGGTATTTATTTCTTGGGAACTGCAGGCGGAAGTTTCCCTGAAATCTGTAGTTCAGGAGAGAGAGACAGGACAATATCATACAAATTTGTTTCATTTTCTAACAATACAAAAGTGCAATTTATCATTAGATTCCATGAATTATGGTGGCTTTAATAGAATCAATAAAGAGCAATTATACTGTCACCAATTTTGATGGTAAGTATGCCAGTGTTGGGCTGCTGCGCTATGTCAGAGAACACCTCCGCATCCACCTCAGTTCCTGTTTCATCAAAAACCTTGACACCTTCACTGACTGGTGGAACTGAGAACTTCAAGAAAGCTATGACCAAAAACAAAAACAAGATTTCAATCCAGACAAAATGCTCAAGATTAACCAACCAACCATTCTCCAAAAACACATCAGTGCATTAGTAGCATGGTCTGAGGTGCTAACATGCTACTAATGCACTGATGTTGGCAGGCACTGAATCTTTCAATTGTGTACTACTGTAAATATAACTCAACTAAACCAACCACAAAACTAAGACCTTAAAGAAGAACTATGCAAGTGTGGTCTCTTCTCCTCTGGTCCATGTGCATTTGTTTACAACGAAGCAGGTGAGAAATCAAAACATGGAGCGGTGGATCATACACGATGTTGCGGCGTGTATTTGTGTAGTTTAATCTGTCATAAACAAGAGATTATAGTTACGGGCCACGTTTATGTCGTGCCACACAGAGACGAGAGATGGGACACCGGGGCCAGGGCTTTGATCTTACAAGGTTGGTTTTCAGCCAAGAGATGCAATAAGTGACACGCACAGGGAAGGCAGAGAGCCTCCATTCTCTCTGATATTAAGTTAAGTCATTTATTAAACAATCACAATTACTCCAAAGCTAATTAAGGTAAAAATGTAGCATAGTTAAACCACAAATACGGAATAGTTCCTCTTTAATTGCTGACCCCCAAACATGCCCATAGGGTAACTTGCCAAAAAGGTAGAGACAACAATTATTTTCAATTTTAAAACACAATGAACACACCAACCCTCTTAGTTCCTTTAGTCAACAACAGTGTGTAACTGACAGTGGCATACTAGGTGTGACTTACCAGAATTTAAGAATTCCTCGAAGCTCAGCTCGTTGATCTTGACATATTTCTGTATATTGTTGATTCTGGTTTTGATTAACATGATCTGCAAAGACAGCAAACTGAAATCAGCATTATCATCCACAACACAGCAGTATAAGCTATGGCAAAATAGGTAACAGACAAACTGAAATTGCCTTTTTCAGCTTTAAAGCTATAGTGCTTAACTTCTGTCATCACCTAAAGGATTTCTGCGTTATTACAACGATATGGCCGGCACCTCAATATAACATATGGCCCGGTGTAACCCTCTCCTCCCCACCACTACCCCTCCACCACTGTACGCGATTCAACAACATTCTTCAGGTTCTCCGCCATGTTGCTTCTAGCATCGCTCTCCTCCCCTGTCCCTTCTAGTTATCAGGTAAAACCGAGTGGAAGCGTCATTTCCTGTGCGCCAGTGCAGAAATGTTGTCCAAGACATGCTGAAAAATACCGCCAAGTGTTAGAGGAGCCGAACTGCTTAATCGGCGTTGTATCATCTCTTCTTGTAGTGGCTCGGGTGAAATGGATATTTACAGACACGAAGAAGTTATGCACTATATCTTTAAATATCACAGACACAATTCAATTTTGTATCAAGTATATCAACATTTTACTTACCACCAGAGCACAAAAGTATCTTACATAACGGAACAATCTGAAAGAGGAAAAAAAAAGAAGATGCATATTAAGAAAATAATGAGAAAACAAAGCCATTTCAAATTGAAATTATTTCAAAGTCCAACACACACAGTATTTCTGTGCAATTTATTGCGATTCACAATTTACAAAAAAAAAGCCATTCTGCGCGCAACACCACCTCCCCAGTCCCCACAGCTGACGACAACGGATGTGCTCACAGCGCTCTAGTAAAACATTACAAAAATCATTGATATTGATCACCGTATGAAATTTTGGCGGCAGCAACCATGTTATAGCAGCCGCGGTGCACGGCATATAAACACAGAGCACACATTGCACTGACCGACGACACCACGCGGAATTAATTCATGGCCACATTCAACTAAAATCTTCATGCTAGCGTGCACGTTTATATCTCATCTGCATTGCTGTTTTAGCCATATACAGTCTATGGTTAGACATGTGCGTCGGCTATTTTACTGGAATAAATGTGCAACAGCCAATCTTCGCTAACATTATCGTTACCTTGTGCCATTCTTGTTCAGTTTGAGTTGTGGCTGGTAACGTTACATTTAAGCTAGCCGCCAACCCGATATCATGTTAGCCATTCGAAATTCGTTATTTGAAGACACGTACCCAACAATGACAGGCATGGTAAACGACGACGTGCCTTTATTCTTACACACAGCTTCTGCTTGAATGAAAAAAAAACTAAATAGTTTATTTGGAAAAACTTACCACAATCTTTCGACGCGAGGAAAATGGCCATGCCAGAGTCAACGTTCTCAGTTTGACTGGGGAGGCTGGTGGGCGGGGCTTTTCCGAGTAAATTTTTTTTTTTTACACTGGAAGGTATTTAACTCTCATCAGTGTAGAATTAACTCTGAAAGAGCCAATTTACTTTAATACTGAATATGTTACACTGACAGTGTAAAACCTTTGTGAACTATCGTGTTCAATTTTACTCTGTCCATTGTTGGAAGAACTCTGAAAGAATTAAAATTCTTTGACACTGCATATATTACACTGGCAAATTTGCTGTGTAGATAGACTTAAACTGAAATAAAAAAAATACAATTAAAACTTTGCTATCTCTTCCAACGAATAGTTTAAATACTTAACATAACCCTATACTTTTTGTCACCACCCCAGCAGTCCACTGACATCACCTGATCACGGGTCATGTTGGTAAAGACGATGACGCAATGTCCCGTAAGGATGCTCAGGTAGCCCATGAGGCAGCCCATGAGCTGACAATGTTCCTTACCAAAACTTCCATCAGTAGGTAAGAATTCTACAATAAATAACACAGATTTAGTTTAGTTGAGTCAGGTTTATGTCAATTCTCCTCTCTCCATCTCCCAATCTGCTGTCATGCGTAAATATGTACTGAATTGTACTTACGAAGCAATTCAGGAATTTTCTTTTTGGCGGCCTTCATAAATGTCACTTTCTTTTTCACCTCAATCAGTTGATCTGTGAAAAGAGTGTCACATATACCACCCATTTCTTAGGTTCCAAATCCCTATTTTTTAGATGACAGAATATATCCCATCCCATCCCATTTCCCAGACGGCAACAAGATCAATAAGATCATCAAGAAGGCTGGCTCCGTTCTGGGGGTCCAACTGGACTCTTTGTTGGAGGTGTCTGAGGGGAGGATGCTGCATAAACTGCATAGTATCCTGGACAACAATGCCCACCCTTTCAACCAGGTGCTAACCTCACACGGGAGCTCCTACAGCAACAGACTCATCCCCCCCCCCCCCGTGTACAACAGAATGCCAGAGGAAGTCCTTTCTTCCTGTGGCCATCAAACTGTGTAATTCATCTGCCTCTGGTCTCGATAGGGACAGTTGAGACATTATGTCCTGCTGCCGTATGTCACTTTATTGAGTATTGAATATCACTTTATCCAGTTTCACGTTATTACTTTATTAGTTTGTATTTACAGTGCGTAAAATTGTATATTGTATTTACTGTGTATTAACTGTCATTTGTTGCATTTAGTTAGTTACTTATTTATTTTAAGTTAATTTAGCATATTTTATCTCTCTCTTAAATCACTTCACCTCTTTGTATTGCAACTGTTGCACAGCAATTTCCCTCGGGATAATTAAAGTTTCTTGAATCTTGAATCTTGAATAGGCCTACACACAAGGTAGTTATATTAATTCCATGTATGTTACAATAGTAATATTTCTATTATAATAACTATAATAACTGTGAGATATATATAGGCTATACATATATACATATATGTATATACACACGCAAACATATATATATATATATCACAGAACGGATTTACAGAAATATACAGATATACAGAAAGGCAACATGAGACAGATATTTATATTGAAAATAAATACATATACATATGTTAATGTTATGTGTTATTATAGTTATCATTATAATATAAATATTACAAACATAACATAAATGGAATGATTAAATGTTTTATATATAAATGATTTAATATAACTACCTTGTGTGTAGGCCTATAGCTATTGCTCTACCTACCTGCTTAATGTTTATTTATGAAAGTCCATGGTTAAAATTATTTAAAAGTATGCAGGAACATAACTACAACTCTGAGGTTTATAACAAACCAAACCGTTTGAAAATCGGGTTAAAATCAAGCAATCTATGGTTATTTAAATGCTACATGCACCATAGACTTTGATGTTATGAGTGGGCGAGCTGCCTGTGGCAAGATGGCCGCCATACGAGGATGTCGGTCTCCATTAGCTAACAGCGTGCGTGAGCCATTTAGTGTTTATATATAGTAACCCTAACTCTATCTATGTATTGCGCCACCTAGTGGTGGAAAGTCAGGATGACAATAGATTATAAAATGTTTCGCCAGCTGTGACTTATATTCCAAGTTTGGTGAGTTTTGGGTTATGTTCAGGCAGTGAAAAATGTAATTTCCATTTGCAAAGAAAAACAAATAAAAAGAATTAAAGCTGCAAGCAGCGATGAACGGGCCCTCGCAGGCCGCGCGTGTCGGCGAGTACTGCTGTCGCGGTGTGCAGCAATTGCAGCCTGCTGCGTTTCGGCGATTACTGGCATCGCGGTGTGCAGCATTTGCAGCCTGATGGTGCTGCGTACTGTATGTGGCGTGCTGAATGCATGGGCTGTTGCAAGCGGAGGCTGCTACAGGCGACATTTATATTTCTATGTATATATTGTCTATGTGAAGTAAAAGATGTGGGGATCCACATTTTTTCTCAAGTTTTTCCAGGTGCTCTCCACTGTAGCGATGATGTCACACACTGTAGCTCCCGCAATACACAGTCATTATAAATTCAGACTGCCACCAGAGCGCCACCTAGTGGCAGATCAGTAAAACCTCCAACGGATATCCTCAGGAGGGCATTGGCAATAAGTGTACCACGTTTTGTGTTAATCCGACCAACCAATGTGGAGATATAAAATACTTCAATTTAAAGAGCGCCACCTAGTGGTCATCGCCCAAAATGTAACACAGAGCCTCAGGGGCACATGTGGAAGTGGTCACCTGAGTTTCATGTCATTCGGACACACTAATGTGGTAACTGGTAATAAGAGAAATAAACTTACCATATTTGTAGCGCCCCCTAGTGGCCAACATTCGCCAAATTGAATTTTTAGCCCCACAGTCACATGGCAAGCAAGGATCTGATGGTTGGTGTTAATATCATTTGACAAAGATATGCAACAGTTAGTATTTGTATAGCTAGCTACAGAAATTAGTTCGCTAATAATTAGCGCATTTTTTAAACTAATCAGAATCTTTGCACAACTTTTGATGAGCTCTATCAGAAGAGTGTACATGCCAAGTTTCACACAGATCGGACAAAATCCCAAGGAGGAGTTCGAAAAAGTAGGTTTTGGATATACAGTGAGTTAGCCATGGAAATTTGCAGCAGAAGTGGGCGTGGTCTATGTCAAAAAACGCAGCTCTATTCAGGGAATACAGGGATATAATGGTTTTGAAGGTGTCATAAAAACTGTGGAACTTACAGGCAAAAACGCATTTTTGTCAGTTATAGCCCCACCTAGTGGAGTACATGCACAATTTTGGAAATGGAAGGTCGATGTCCTATTCTATACTTACTGTAAAAATTTCAAAGTTCTCAGCACAACAGTATGCTTAATTGGTAATAGGCCACGCCACGACTGTTGGTAGCCCTACAGTCACATGCCAACCAAGAATCTGAAGTTTGGTGGTAATAGCATTTATTTTGACAAAGATACACAACAGTTAACATTTTTATAGCTAGCTACAGAAATTAGTTTGTTAATAATTAGTGCATTTTTTAAACTAATCAGAATCTTTGAATGACTTTTGATGAGCTCTATCAGAAGAGTGTACCTGCCAAGTTTCACGCAGATCGGACAAAATCCCAAGGAGGAGTTAGAAAAAGTAGGTTTTACAGTTTTCGCGATGTAGCACAAAAAAATTATAGGCGGACGTGGGCATATCCAATTCCAAAGTGATTCATCGGTATTCAGGGAATGTGTGGATGTCCAAAGTTTTTTAAATTGCGACGTGCCGTAATTCACCTACTGCGGAAAGAAAAAAAAAAATTGTAGGGGGCGCTACTTCGCCATCTTGCGTCGACCATGTGCGATCTGTCCGAAATATCGAATTTTTCGCCAGGTGTGATTTATATTCCAAGTTTGGTGAGTTTTGGGGTATGTTCAGGCAGTGAAAAATGCAATCATTTGGGACAAAGAAAAAAAATAAATAAATAAATAACCAAACAAATTACAATAGGGACCTCGCAGGTCTTTGACCTGCTCGGGCCCTAATAAACACTACAGTTACAATAGGGTCCTCGCAGGTTACCTGCTCGGGCCCTAATTAAAGCTGCAAGCAGCGATGAACGGGACCTCGCAGGCCGCGTGTGTCGGCGAGTACTGCCGCCGCGGTGTGCAGCAATCGTGGCGTGCTGCATGCAGTGTGCTGAATGCGTGGACTGTTTCAAGCGTGGGCTGCTACAGGCGAGATAAAAAAAATACCCAGAAGTTGTGAAGAAGTTCATGCAATGTACATGAAAACCAAATAATGAAAGGGACTACATTGTGTGACCCTAAACAGTCTTAAACAGAGGTTTGTATCCATTTGCAAGGCAGCATTTTTGGTAATTTAGCAATAAAAGCGCCACCTATTGGCTGATCTGCACCAAATTTTGAACACACCCGCATCGCGCCATGCAACACAATTAGCCAAAGTTTCGTTGTAATCGGACTGTATTTGGTCAAGATATGCAAGACTGTCTGTTTTCACTACAATGTGCAGGAAATTGTTGTTTTATATTTTGGGTGTTTTTTGGTCTATCACAATTCTTTTGATAACTTTTTGTCAGGATGGTCAACAGGTGCTGCATGCAAAGTTTCATGCAAATCGGTCAAATGGCCTAGGAGGAGTTCGAAAAAGTAGGTTTTTCAGTTTTCGCCATTTTGCGAATGGAAATTAACTGCAAAAGTGGGCGTGGCCTACATCACAAAATTGTGCTCAATTGTGGGAAAACGTAGATATAAGGTTTAAAAATGTGCGACATATTATGTGGGAGTTATTGGCAAAAAACTGTTTTGTGTTGATTATAGCGCCACCTGCTGGTCATTTTTGGTGTGTGAATTACAGAGGCCAGTCTATACCACCCCTACGAATTTAATTGCCATAAGGGTTATGGTGTGGGCACAGTGCCAAATATTAAATTAGACTGCCACCAGAGCGCCACCCAGGGGCGGATCGTTAAAACCTTCAATGGATATCCTCAGGAGTGCATTGACAATAATTGTACCAAGTTTTGTGTTGATCTGTCAAACTGATGTGGAGATATAAAATACTTCAATTTAAAGAGCGCCACCTAGTGGTCATCGCCCAAAATTTTGCAGAGAGCCTCAGGGGCTCATGGGGAAGTAGTAACCTGAGTTTCATGTCATTCGGATACACCAATGTGGAGATATGCAACACTTCCTGTTTGGAATGAAATCTGCAGGAAGTTGTCATGAAATAACTTGAGTATTGTTTGTGCTATTAGAATTCTTTGCTCAACTTTTTGTCAGGATGGTCCACAGATGCTGTGTGCAAAGTTTCGTGCACATCGGTGAAATTGCCTGGGAGGAGTTCGAAAAAGTAGGTTTGCGATATTTTGCGAATTTGCGAAAAAAAAACAGTAGGCGGAAATGGGCGTGGCCTATATCACGAGATCCAGCAACATTCAGTGAACGCATGGATATAAAGTTTTTGAATATGCGACAAAGTATATGGGAGTTATAAGCCAAAACGTAGCTTCCTTAATTATAGCGCCACCTAGTAGTGAAAATTCAGGACGACAATAGATTATCAAAATTTTCGCCAGGTGTGACTTATATTCCAAGTTTGGTTAGTTTTGGGGTATATTCAGGCAGTGAAAAATGCGATCATTTGGGACAAAGAAAAAAAAAAAGAAAAAAATTCCTAGAAAAACAATAGGGACCTCGCAGGTCTGTGACCTGCTCGGGCCCTAATAATAACTAGAAAAACAATAGGGACCTCGCAGGTCGTGACCTGCTTGGGCCCTAATTATCAATCAATTCTGTGTTACACCTTTATTCCGACTGTTTACATGCTCTCTCTGCTGTCCATCACTGGGAGGGATGGAAGACCAGATGAATGTTTCATCCTTTGACTGAAAATATTCTTCTATCTCTGCTTCTTCTTCTTCTAGCTCTCCTTCAGATTCTTCCTCATAAGTTGAACCTTCCTCTTCATCATATTAAGTGCAGTCCTCCACTTCTGACACTTCTTCCATTTCAGCTTCAGATTCTTCCTCATCAGTTGAACCTTCCTCTCTATCATAAGTCCAGTCCTCCACGTCTTCCATTTCTTCAGCAGGCGATGTGGAGGCTAATTCAGAGGTAGCATGTGGTTGATATGTTCTATCTGTCACTTCATCCATATTTTCCTCCTCTTCTGACTATGAATCCTCCTCATCAGTTGATTCTTCTTCCTCATTATGTTTACTATTTTTCTCCTGGTCATTCTTCTCCACAAAATGGTTAAAAATTAGCTCACGAGCCTCCTGTACAGTATAGCGTTTCTGCCTCCTCATCGTGCTGCTCAGACTAAAATGTGAAACGCCCCAACATCTTTGAACAAAGACATGTTTTAGTTTTTTGTTGTCTTGACCATTACTTGACCCTACACATCAAAGGTGTGAGTGTAGGTGTGTGTGGGTGTGGGTGTGTGTGTGCGTGCATACGTGTGTAACCTGCGCTGTGTTAGCTAGACTTGGAAGGACTGGGACACTCTCAGCATGCGGATGAAGAGGTTTATTATCTGCACAAAGGGTCATCAAACAAATATAGGGTATGAGCAAAGGTTTGGTCCGCCTGCAGCAGATATCGTTCTTTCTGCTTATTGCATTACTAATATTGGGCCTCATTCACGAACCGTTCTTAGAACAAATTTGTTCTTAAGTCCTACTTACGAAGATTTTACAAAGATTGTGGCATTCATGAATTTTTTTCTTATCCAGGATTTTTCTTAGGTAAGAACAAATCCTACGAACACTCAGGAGTACTCTTAAGCACATTTCAGTGCTGACATGTTGGCATGGTTGTGTTGTCTTCTTTTGTTAAGTTCAATAAAATACATTACAGTGAAATTTCCGTCATATTTATGTATTTATTTATTCATTTCATTTTTTTTCATTTTTAATTTTAATTAAATTAAATGTGCCAATGCCACGAATCAAGTAAATTGGAAATCATGCCGTCAATTAGTGATACCACCCTATTTATAGGTGGCATTTCTCCATCCACGGCCTACAATACAATGGCATATATATTGCTGCTACAGGAGATTGCGGACGTTCCCTACGGAGGGAACGAATCTTTCAGGACCACGTAGATCTTTTTTCAGAGAGCGATGAGTACCTCTTTGGACGCTTTAGGCTCCCACGAGCTGTTCTTATCGATCTCTGCAACTATTTGGAGCCAGCACTTCGGAGCCACACACATCGGTCCAACTCTGTCCCCCCGCATGTGCAGGTTCTATCGACCCTCGGGTTTTTGGCCACTGGATCCTTTCAGCGGGAGCTGGGGGACAGGGTGGGCATCTCACAGCCATCCATCAGCCACGCTCTCCCTCGAGTTGTGGATGCAATTAATCAACTGGCTACACAATACATAAAATTTCCATACACAGCAGAAGAGCAAGTCACAGTCAAGAGAGGATTTCATCTTATTGCTGGGTCTCCCTAACACCATTGGCGCAATAGACTGCACCCACATGCGCATCAAGGCACCCTCTCCATTTCCTCCTTTTCCATACCTCAACCGCAAGCAAAATCACTTAATAAATGTACAACTCATTTGCGACTCAAATAACCACCTACTGAACGTAGTCTCCTGGTTCCCAGGAGGAGCACACGACTCCTATATTTTTCAAAACAGCTCCGTGGGAACACGCCTTGAACAAGGAGCAGCTGATGACGCATGGCTCATTGGTATGTATCTTTTAATTACAATTTCCCACAAAAGTGTATTTTTATTTGATTTTTATCTTGATTTATTTTTTTAGGGGATCGAGGATATGCCCTGGCCACCTGGTTGATGACACCACTGACAAACCCTCAGACTCCTCGGGAGGTGTCATATAATCAGATACAAGCACGCACTCGCTCCACCATCGAACGCACCATCGGCATTTTAAAGGGACGCTGGATGTGTTTGGACACAGCAGGTGGCAAATTGCTGTACAAACCGGAGAAGGTAAGACAGATGATTTATTTAATTAGCCTATTATAAAGACCCACCTACACTAGGGTCAGGTTTAGGCTATTCAAACACCTTGCATCTTAATTTATGACTGTCCCTCACCATTACAGGTCTGTAGGATAATCATGGCCTGCTGTGTCCGGCACAACATTGCTATGAAGCGTGGTGTGCCACTTCCCCCTCAGCCACTACACCATGGGGATGTGCGTCCTGACGCAATGATGGGACCAGATTGCAGGCGCGCTGTTCATGTTCGAGAGCAGTTAATTGCCCGTTTGTGAATAAAGTTGCAATATTACAAGTTTAAACAGTCTACTGTAATTCACTTCAAAAATGACAGACCAGTTTCAGTGCACATGTTTATTTTCTTTTGAAATTCTCTTTAATTTATTTAAGCGTTTGCGATATGGTTCCTAGTGTTGAAGCAATCTTCTCCAGTGTCTCGGCTATCTGTTCCTGATTGTGTAGTACTTCGTCTGTGATCAGGCGTGGTAGTGGAGAGGCACGGGCCCGAGTTCATGCGGCTGTGCTGCTGCAGGAGGGCTCTGTCCGTTCTGGTTCTGTTGCAGGTTGGCTCTGCGGGACTTCATCTGTGATAAAAAAAATAAATAAAATAAAATCAAGCCAAGGTTGCAACCCCTCAGTCCAATACTAAAGACATATTTTGAGTTTACACACTATGGTAAACTCCTCCCTTACAGGGCACACGTTTTATATATAAATTATTCCAGAAAATAAATAAATTAGCCTACCTTCCGATTCCTCTGGAGTAGCAGCGGCACCGGGAGGGGGTGACAGCGTTGCATCGGGGCCCAGGTCTGTGTCCAGAGACTCAGTTGATGGTACTCCTAAGAAGTAAGGTGGGAAAATTTAATCAATTAAATAAGTTACTTTATAGTGATT
This sequence comes from Lagodon rhomboides, assembly GCA_039737535.1. NCBI lineage: Eukaryota > Metazoa > Chordata > Actinopteri > Spariformes > Sparidae > Lagodon > Lagodon rhomboides. Next base: position 28,435,804 of record CM077802.1, on the reverse strand, counting down.
TTGATTTTTCCCATATAGCCTACCTGAGAGTGCCGTCTCCCCGATGATGGCCCCGATGCGCTGGTCCAACTCAGACATGGGTATCGTGTCTGCTCTCTCCCCCCTCCAGTCCGTTGCATCTCCCGACGGAATTTTGCAATATTTCTTTTTGATTTGCATTTTAGGTCGAACCATTTCTTTTTTACCTCCTCGATTGTGCGTCCCTCTCCCGACACTGCATCCACTGCAGCGTAACTGCCTCCCAGGCCTCCTTTTTGTTTGTGTTTGTGCAACCTGCACTAAGGCTGCTAAATATAATTTTCTTCCTCCGAGTGATCTCCTGCAGCAGAACTTCTAGTTCTGAACTGCTAAAGTTTTTTGTCTTCTTTTTACCAGCGCTCCAACGGATTTACACTTTGCTTTTGGCATTCTGTTGCTGTTTCCTCTGTGTGGCATCTACACACGGCCCTGCAGTCCTTTTTATGGGCATTAATGGGCGGTTACCTATGCTAATCCTATGTTAATTAGACTCACCTGGCACGCGCGCTCAATTTACGAGGAGATGGCATTCATCAATTTAAGAACACGGCTGCGAACAATTAGCGGCTTAAGAACAAGTTGATGAATCTGACGTAGGGTCTTCTTAGAAATCTTCTTAAGAAGGACTTAAGAAAGAATCTAAGAAGATTCTTAAGAAGATATTGGTGAATGAGGCCCATTCTGTTCTAATAATATTCTGTTCTAATATTACTACAAGTTTCTATAACATACTACATTTTACAACACTACATCATTATGAAGTGTGTAAATAAAGCAATGAAAATAAATTCAAAAAGGGAATAATGTATCATAAAAACATGTAAGTATATAGCAAAATACTTTATATTTCTAATTTATATCTAATCTTATACATTTTATCATGATACATTATATAGTATATTATAAAAACTAATAACATCAAAAGTATTTAATTACTTTGTCAATCTGACAAACAGCATACAATCAGAACAACACTACATCCATTTTCAATGTTATTTGCACTAAACAGCACTCATAAAAAGGTAAACACTCCACTCTTGTGGCGACAACCGGTATTGCATGTAAAATGCACAATGACGTGACGTGACCTGCTAATCATTCTAGAGCTAGGATGCTAGCAATGTCACAAGTGGAATTTTAAAACACACACACGAGACATAGAACTTTACCAACAATCTATTTAGTTACCTGCACAAAGGGTCATCAAACAAATATAGGGCATGAGCAAAGGTTTGGTCCGCCTAGACAAAATGAATTCAATATTACACATTGCACAACAACAATGCAACCGTGCTTCAAGATCAAACGAAAATAGAAAATCAAATAACCACCTGAGAAAGAACAGCAGATGTCGTTCTTTCTGCTGCAAGATACCCAAAAATAAGAGTCTTGACCCAATGACACAGGATTTAACAATAACTATAAAGGACATTATTCACTCCGTTACACGTGCGTGCGTGCATGCGTGTGGGCTGTGTGGAGGGGGTGGGGTCGGGGGGGGAAAGCAGTATGGTGTGACAATATGCCCCATTGCACCACTTTGGGCTGCGGGGTGTTTTTGACCCCAGAGGACAACAGACGTTATTAAATTCAATAAAACACCCATAATTCAACCAAATTACTTCACATTTATTGTCATAATGAAGAGCATAGTATTGAAAAACTCCCACGATTTTCAGTCCATTTGATGAATAAAAAACATATTTTGATGGAAAAACATTTAATGTGGGGTCAAAATGACCCCAGGACAACATGAGGGTTAAACAAAGTATAAACAAAAGCAAAGTACAAATCAAAGGAAACAACAAGGAGCAAAAACCGTAAACATACCATGGGGGGCATCACGGGGAAACACAGAGGAAGACAGAGGACAATGGACCAAGAAGGACTAACTTGGAGGAAGACAGAGGATGACGAAACGGACTGACAAAGACATGAGGAGAACAAAGATTATATACACAGACACACTAATGAGGGGATAAGGAAAAGGTGGAGTGAAGAGGGAAAAGGACAGGTGCGGGAAGGAATGGAAACACACTGGGAGGGAAAAACACACAGGAGGAAATAAAAAGCAAGAAGAGACACATGAGGGCATAATATCAAAATAAAACAGAAAACACAAGAATAACAACACACTGAATCATGACACCTTCATTATTCCATTAACTTTCTTTAGAGCATTAGGTCTACTGGCAGCAAAACAGTTACAGTTGATGTTAGGACTTTGAAATTGCTCCAAGTGACTTTCCTGACATGTTCAAATCAATAATGCGCTCTTTGAGATGAATGTTTAACTGTTTAGACTTTCCCATTGTAATGTTTGTGGCTGACTCTAATGGATGAATCAAACAAGTCCTATTAAAATGGACTCAGAAAAGTCACCAGCTATTATCAATCAGAACCACTCAGAATAAGTTAAAAGCCCATTCTAAAAAGAACATTTGATTTACACAACTTTCTATTATCACCAAAATTGATTATTCAAGTAACTATGTATATTTTGGATCCAGCAGATTTGGTCACATTTTCAGAAGACCTATAATAAATGCATCACTGAACCAAAATTATTATTATTATTATGTTCCACTCATTCCATCACAGAAAAATGAGAGCTGTAGAAATCATTGGAACTGAAGACTGCCATGATGAACATGTTCTGTAAACGTTTGATGGTTATTTTGTTGGTTGTAGTGGCCATTTCAGTGATTTTAGTGATACTAAAAAGTTTTGGAATTGGTCCAGTAGATCACTCAGCTGGCAGCAGCGACATGGCTGTAATGGCTGCAACATAGTCCTTTGGGGAAACTCTGATTGTTAAAAGTTGCGTCCACTAAAAGTGATTGTTTTTGCTTTCAATGTATGTGTATGCCTGTGTTTATGCTCATTAAGGGAACAAAACAGTTCTTCAAAAATGACTGTGACGTTAACGTCAAAATATTGTTAAAAGGGCGGCTGTTGCTCAGGGGTAGAGCCAGCGTCTTGTTATCGGAAGGTGGCTGGTTTGAGTCCCCTGGCCTACATGTTGAATTGTCCTTGGGCAAGATACTGAACCCCAAACTGCTCCTGATGTGCTGGTCGGCACCTTGCATGGCAGCCACCACCATCAGTGTATGAATGTATGTATGAGATACTAACCCCATTCACACAGGAGAAGCCGCATTAACGCTGCAGCGGCGGTTCGCCAATTCTCCACCTATGGCAATTCACACAGAGCGAAGCATCTCCGCCTTAAAGAAGAACCGCCATGAATTCACAGAGAGCCGGTGCTGCGGCTCCTAAAAAGGCGTGACGGTACACGTCATGATAATGACATCGGTGTATTTTCCCTGTCAATCTAAACCCGTGGATAGTTTATAATCATATGTGTGGAAGCTATTCAGTAATCTGCTATTTTGCATATGTTTATTTGTTATGTTATTTTTGTTTAGAATACTTTATTTAGTTTGAGTTTAGTTTCAGTTAATTTGAGTTAAAGCTACATACTCTTATTTTGAAGGTCATGGGTGATTAGGGCACAGGTGAAGTTATTTAATGAAGGAGCACTCACTCAGGCAGGCAGTGCACCGGGAAGGGCACACGGTTTTTTACCTGTGAATTAAGTAGCAACAGGCCAAGCAGTTTTAACATCTTCTGTACCACCACTCCATAGCGGAAAATAAAACCTGCCTCAAATGCACCTTTTCTGGATGGACAATGGACTCATTACCTGCATGCACTTTAACTTTCTGAGTAAGATTCGCTGCCCCGGTGCCCTCAGTGGCCTTTTGATTTTATTGTTGTTAGAGGACATTTGGCCACTACATTAAGTAAAAAACCTCCCTTATTGAAGCGGACCTTTTTTTTTGTTTTTTTGAATTTTTGCACTGTTGCACGTTTGCACGGAGTTACCACGCTAAGGAGATCTTCATGAAGAACAAAGGAAAGGACGGCAGCGCCGAGCGCTTCGGTGTTTGATATGGAAATCAGCAACCATGGACTCATAACGCCCGGAATTGTTTGTTCCGCCTTGGACACGGTCTGAGAACGGAGGACTGCTGGCCCAAAGGACGCCACACAAAGGTCCACAGCAGCATTGACAATATGGAGGATGAAGTGGAGCCAAACAAAACGCTGGCTGTGGGTGACTTAAAGGTAAATGATACAAGTGTGGAGGATGATGTTCTGCTCAAGCCCCTTGTAAAACGGGCCATAAAGTTGACATCAAAGGGATTGACCTTCTTTATGCAAACATGCCAGGAAAAGAGATCTGCAAAAATCAAACAGGCCAGAAAACGTCTGGAATCACTGCGTGGCTTGATGAAATCAAATGACAATGTGAAATCTGTGAAAGCTCAATTGTGTCAATTCATTAATTGCTATGGGGAGGCAATGGAAATTCACCAAACCTTCACAAATCTGGATTTGCCAGAGGAAGAGGCATTAAGGCAAAATACCTCTTTCAATGCAGTAATGACAAAATTTCTGCATTTCACTGAGGATGTCAAGGTCTGGTTGGATGAGGCTGGTTACCCATATGTGGAAAATGATGATGAAATGAATAACAATGAGGATGACAATGAAAATGTTGATGCAAATGAAAATGATGATGATGAGACTCAAACTAGACACAGTTCTGTTATTGATGACATAAATCCAGAGGACAGTGCTTCTAACATATCATGTACCAAGGGAAAGCAACGCAAAGCACCTTCCAATGTATCAAAAACATCATCCACGGCATCCGCCAGGATAAAGGCAGAGGCGGATAAGGCTGCATTGATGGAGCGACTAAATGCCCTAAAAAGAAAACATGAATTGGAGGCACAAGAAGAGAAGATGAGGAGGGAAAAGGAACAGTTTGCACTGGAAACTGAACTGAATGCAACCAATGCAAAAATTAATGCGCTTGAAGTCAATTCAAAATGTGGCATGAACTCTTACCTGGAAAAGAGCAAGGCTCAGGGGAGGAGCCAGCTCAATCCTCATACTAACCATTTTGTTCCACAGGGAAATGTCGAAAATAACATGCAAGATCAATGTCATGCTGTGGCCCAAGTTGTCAGGCCAAAATTCACTTCACAGAGCGCCAGAGTTAAGGAGATGTCACAGACTGTCAGGCCTAAACAGTCAGCAGTATGGCAAGAGGACCTCAAACCACTATATACCCTCCCACCAACACAAAGTGCTCAACAGACAACCAAGGCATCCTCTGTGAATATGATATGCAATAACAATCAAAGTGACATTTTGAATATGATGCAAAGACAAACTGACATTACAACCCTGTTGGTACAGCAAATTCTGGCATCCGCTTTACCTATCAGAAAGATACCCATCTTTGATGGTGACCCTCTAATGTATCATTCTTTCATCAAATCATTTGAAAACTGTGTTGAGGTGAAAACTGACAACGCAAGTGACTGTTTACATTTTTTGGAGCAGTACACCAGTGGGCAGCCAAAAGACCTTGTGAAGAGCTGCCAGTACCTTCCTCCTGTGCAAGGTTATCAAAGAGCAAAATCACTGCTTGCTGAACATTTTGGAGATGAATTCAAAATTGCTTCTGCCTACATGACCAAAATTGACAGCTGGCCTCCGGTTAAAGCAGAAGATGTGAAAGCACTGCAGTCCTTTTCTCTGTTCCTAAAGGAATGCTCCAATTTAACACAACAAATCACACATATGAATGAACTTGACATGCTATCAAATCTCAGAAACATCATCACGAAACTTCCTTATAAACTGAGAGACAAATGGAGGACTAAAGCGTGTGACCTTCAGGAGCAACGTGGCTGCAGAGCACGTTTCATTGACCTTGTGACCTTTGTTGAAAAGGAAGTCCGAATTGCTTCAGATCCTCTGTTCGGCAACATTCAAGATTCAAAACACAACAGCTCCAACAACAAATCTCCTACTGTTAGCCAACCGTGGCACAGGAAACAGGGCAGCTTTGCCACCAATGTCACTGAAGTTAAAGATGGAAACAAAAATGTCAACCCAAAGTCCCAAAGCCACAGCAAAAGTTGTTTGTTTTGCCAGCAAACTAACCATGCACTTGACAAATGCTCACAGTTTAAGCTCAAGACTCAAAAGGACAAGATATGTTTCATAAAGGAAAATGGAATATGCTTTGGATGCTTAAAGGTGGGACACACCAGCAAAGACTGCAGGAGTCGACTTGATTGCAGCGTGTGTCAGCAGAGGCATCCATCAGTCCTTCACATCGAGAAGGGTGTAGGCATACCTCTCAAAGCAGCACAACCTGTGAGCCCTCCAAGTGTAACATCCACTCAGTCTCAAACATGTGGTCACATAGGGGCCGGGGATGAAGATAATGCTGTGTTTTCTATTGTTGCAGTACAAGTGAAAAGCCAATTGAGTGACAGAATTGTGCAGACATATGCCTTTCTAGATCCGGGGAGCTCTGGTACCTTTTGCACTCAAAACTTGGCTAAGAAACTGGGGTTAAGTGGCAAGCCAGCCAGTATTCTACTACGAACAATGGGGCAAAAGAAAGTTGTTACGACCAATGTGTTGTCTCACCTGGAAGTGTCTGGCATGGAAACTGATGATTTTATTGAACTGCCAAATGTCTTGACTCAAAAAGCTATGCCTGTGTCACGGGTGAACATTCCCCGACAGAAAGATGTGGAAAAATGGCCCTATTTGAGTAACATAAAGCTGCACAACTTGGATGCTGATGTGGACTTGCTCATCGGCACAGATGCAGCAAAAGTGATGGAACCCTGGGAGCTGATCAACAGCCAAGATGATGGACCGTATGCCGTCAGAACCCGAGTCGGCTGGGTCATCAATGGACCACTAAGGAGTGGAAGTGACGGCAGAGTTAAGACTGGCTGCTCTGTTGTCACCAGTAATCGCATCTCTGTTGAACATCTGGAAGAGATGCTCATGAAGCAATATAACTATGACTTTAATGAAAAAACAGAGGGGCAATTGGAAATGTCAAGAGAGGACATTAAATTCATGGAGATAATGAAAAGCTCAACAGAATTGAAAAATGGACATTATTATCTTGACTTACCTTTCAGAGAGGAGGATCCGGTCTTGCCAAACAATCGCTGTGTCGCAGAGCAGCGACTTAAAGGCCTGAAGAGGAAATTTGAAAAGAATGCAAAGTTTAAGGAGAAGTACACTTCCTTCATCAATGATATGCTGGTTCAAGGTTATGCTGAAGTTGTACCCACTGAACAGCTGGAACAAGAGGAGGGAAAAGTGTGGTACATCCCTCACCACGGAGTACATCACCCCACAAAAGGAAAACTGAGGGTTGTATATGACTGTGGAACCTCATACAAAGGAGTATCTCTGAACTGTCAGCTCTTGCAGGGCCCCGATCTCACAAAAGTGTCTGATGGCCTTGAGGCCCTCATCCCAAACCATATTCTCCTGCTAAAAGGAAGACCCATCTTTCCTCCTGGACTCTTTGAAAAGAGTGACCTGTACATCAAAGGGAAATGGAGGCAAGTACAGTATATCGCAGAGCTGTTTTGGAAAAGATGGACAGCCGAATACTTACTTGTGATGCAAGAAAGACAAAGATGAGCAGCTCCAAAAAGAAACTTCTCCCCAGGAGATATTGTCATCATTGCTGACTTTACAGTCCCGAGAGGTTCCTGGAAGATGGGCCGAATATTGAGTACGAAGTCTGACTCGAAAGGATTGGTCCGCTCTGTGTGCATCCAAACCAAAACCAGCGTTCTGGAGAGACCTGTAACAAGGATCTGCCTGCTGGTGGCGGCCACAGAATAAACCCATGGACAATTTCTATCTATCATATTTCTCTTTCTATCCTGTCTTCTTACCCTCTGTTTATTTTTCAGTGACCACAGAGGAGACATCGCATGGATAAAGAATAGCTTCCTTACATGAATTTATATTGGTAATTGTGAGGTCCACAATTAAGGGCCGGAATGTGGAAGCTATTCAGTAATCTGCTATTTTGCATATGTTTATTTGTTATGTTATTTTTGTTTAGAATACTTTATTTAGTTTGAGTTTAGTTTCAGTTAATTTGAGTTAAAGCTACATACTCTTATTTTGAAGGTCATGGGTGATTAGGGCACAGGTGAAGTTATTTAATGAAGGAGCACTCACTCAGGCAGGCAGTGCACCGGGAAGGGCACACGGTTTTTTACCTGTGAGTTAAGTAGCAACAGGCCAAGCAGTTTTAACATCTTCTGTACCACCACTCCATAGCGGAAAATAAAACCTGCCTCAAATGCACCTTTTCTGGATGGACAATGGACTCATTACCTGCATGCACTTTAACTTTCTGAGTAAGATTTGCTGCCCCGGTGCCCTCAGTGGCCTTTTGATTTTATTGTTGTTAGAGGACATTTGGCCACTACAATATGGATGCTGTTATAATGTGTTGTGATAGAGATCATGACCCAACAAACATCCTGGAAAGTGACGAAGTTACGTTTTTCTCTCTAAATTACATAATTACATAATCGCCATCTGTAAACTGGACGCTGTCTGACTCTGTCACTCGCAGGGACGGAGGCTGTTTTCTGGGGGAAAGTTCACTGAAGTCTTGGTCTGGCGGTCTGTCGGTCGCTGTAATTTTTTTTCATCACAAACACTTGGTGACTTAAAGTTTTTTGCCGGACACTGTTTTTCGGGCAGAAATGTGACGAAGAGTCAGTCAGACAGGAGGGAGGACAGATGCGTCTCCACGTATGTTAGCGGTATTTTTTTCCTCATATAAGTTACCAAAGACAGTTAGTATGTTACTGTTGTTTGGTCATGTAACGTTGCTTTGTGGGACATTTCTCTGTATTAAGTTGAGTGAAGGACCTGTGTAGTTAGTGTAGATCGTCCGATCGACACGCCCTCGATACGTGCCGCCGGCTTATCCATTCACACTGGTTTCGGTTCGCCAATAATGAGCCCCTGATACTACCTCCAGAGGCGTTTCAGCGCCGGAGCGAGATTTCACCCCTCGCCACATCCTAGAGTTTCACACTGGGAAAGGTGCGGAGAATTGGCACACTAAAGCCGCACCCAAACGCCAGTGTGAATGGGGTTACTGTAAGTCGATTTGAACAAAAGTGTTTATAGACGGATTCCATTCAAACTAATCCTCAAAGAAAGTTTAATATTTTGTAAAGTTTTAATGGGATTGGAAGTTAAATAATACCCACAATGTATTAAAAATGTGAAACATTTGAAGGTTTAAATTGTTTAAATTCTAGCTGAAGAAATTGTAGTACCTCCTTACTGAGCACGCACGTTTTCATCGACAACCATCTTCTTCTCTTGCATATACACAGTACATCATTTCCTCAGTCAGGCAATCACAACAACATAGCATCGCCACCTACTGGCCTGGCGTAGCATTAACACTTAGATCAGAACACAACATTTGCCCCTTTCTCAAAAGTGTTACCTTTTTACTAACCAAATGGGGACTATCTTAAAGGGTTTTTTCAAACACAAGTATTGACTGTAATGAAAACCTTAAAGTCACTTCAACTGCAGTATAACCATTAACAGAACATATTAAGAACACTGCATTACCACAGTACATTTGTCTACTTGTTTTCTGTCTTAAACATTTTTACTATTGCAGCTTATAAAGCACTCTGGTACTTTCAAGTAGCATAGTCTTTGAGCCACTCTGGCTGTTTTCTGTTCCGTTGGCTCCTATTTGGTACACTGCTACTTGGAGCAGGCTCCTCAGGCCTCGGTTCTCCAGCTGGGAGAGTGAATGTCTTGGGCAACACTGACAGGTGAGAAGCATCCCACGTCTTACCACCAGTGAGCATGTAGCTGTGTGGTCCTCTGCTGTATCACTTGATAGGGCTCACTGAACTTGGGCTTTCCTTTCTTTACATGCACTGGGTTTCTCACACGTACAAGGCTCCCTGGGTGCAGGTCAGGTGTCTTGGCATCAGTGTATGTTTTCATGTCTAACTGCTTCTTTTTTACTCTGTCTCTCAGTGTGAGGTCTGGATCAGTTATGACTTCTGGTTGAACAGAGAGTTTAGTTCTCATCTTTCTTCCACACATGAGCTGGAATGGTGATACACCTGTAGTTGCATGTGGTGTAGCTCTATAGATTTAGAGAAACTCAGTTATATGAGCTTTCCATGGAGCTTTCTCTCTCTCTGCAGTAAGGATGCTTTCCTTTAATACCCTATTTAACCTCTCTACTGCCCCGTTGCCTTCTGGATGGCATATTGTGGTTCTGATGTGTTGTATATCTCGTTCTTTCAGGAAAGAGGACAGTTCTGAGGAGGTAAACTGAGGGCCATTATCTGTTACCACAGTTGCAGGTGTAGCACCTTTAACCTCAATGTTAGGAAGAAACCACATTCTCTAGGTTCAGAAAGCTGGACTCTGAGTGGAAATTGAACAGTGATCATTTATTTCATCCAACAATATTATTCCGTTGTGCACATATTTAGAAAATCCCCAAAATAAAATAGAGCTCTTTAATAAAAATAAGAAATAGAAAAATAAAACAAGGAAAGTTCAAATAAAAGTGTCCTTTTCTTCTGTATCAGAAGATAAAGTTCAGTTCTGTGTTAGTGTTTGTATATTTCTCTGTTCATTCGTTTCCCTTTTGGCTAAACACAGCACTCATGAAACGAATTACTGTAGCTGTAGTGCACTGTGGAGCAAAACGCATCTCTGGCCACTTTGAATAATAGTCTACCATGGTAATAGCAAGCTTACAGTCAGCAGGACCGGAGCAGGATCTGAAAAGGACCAACAATGTCCAGTGCCAGCTTTTGCCAGGGTCCATCTGGCAGGGGGGCTGGTGTCATTGGTGCAGGTGCAGTCCTTGTGGCTTTGTCATTCAGCTGACAGGGTATACATGTGGCAATGACAGACTGTACCTGAACATCCATCTTGGGCCACCAATACAAGTCTCTGAGTCTTTGCTTGGTACGGACTATGCCTTGGTGGCTCTCATGTGCCAGGTGCACCATGTGTGCACCATGTGTGAACGCAGCTGTACAGGCACCACTAACCTGTAATTTCCTCTTAGGATAAGTGACTCATGCATGGACAGTTCATTCTTCACCTGGTAGTAAGGCATCATGTCTGCTGGCAGGCCTTTAGAAGTTGCAGGCCACCCTTTTGTCATGTAGCCACAACAGTCGCGTAGTTTTGTATGAACTTGGATTACCACGAAGTCAGACCCAGGAAAGATCTGAGAGAAGTGGCATCAGCAGGTGCTGGAGCATCACGAATGGCTACAATATGGTTGTCATTTGGCTGCAGTCCATCTTTAGTTACTGTATGGCCCAAGTAAGTCAGCTTTTCCTGATAGAACTTACATTTCTCTGTATTCAGATGTAGACCAGTGTTAGGCAGTACACTTCCTCACACGCGGGCACCATTTATGTTGGGCCTTGCATTACATGAGGCACAATTAAATAATGTCTATGCAACACCAAAAGGGGAATTTAGGTAAAATTTAGCTATCAATAATAATTAATAATTATCAGGGATAATTATTAATTATGATAAATAATATGATCCAATTTACATTAGATCCCCTCGGGGCACCACCCTTGAAGAAGGGAAAACATAGCAAATTTACCAAATCAGTCTCATAAAAAGGTACTAAACTGTTTATAACTTTGATTAATAATTAACTTGATAACTACAACCAAATTTACCATAACAGCTAGTAGTGGTTGAAGGATTTTGGAGTTCTTGGCAGTGTAGAGGTTGGCAACATTCACTCTTGTACAATATTAAATAAACAGCAAGAAGGTTCAAAAGTCTTTATTTAACACAAAGATGAAAGCACACATTCTAACTAACATGTACTATATACAGGTGTGTGTGTGTGTGTGTCTGGCAGGACAAAGAAACAATGGTGGTCACTGATATCACATGAAGGTGTGATAGGCTCCAGGCTCAAGGAATGTGTGTGTGTGACGTGATGCCAGGTAAGAAAATATGGTTAGTTGCATGCAGAGACCCTGAGTCTACGTGAAGCAGCATTAATGTCGAATTAGCCGTGTAGCAAAGCAAACTACCAATAACCTGACCTGAGGTCACAATAACACCAACAGTGAACAAACACATATATTGAACACATATGCATAACATCAACCAGAGTTTAAAGTCCTGTGCTTAGCCGTGCTATGCTACGCTATCTAAGCCCAGTTCACGTTACCAGTCTTTGAAGAAAAGGTGCTGGTGGTCGCAGGAGAATGTTGGGATTCCAATGTTGAATGCTCTTCTTGCTGTGCAAGGTCTGATGAAAGTCGGTAGAGGAGGAAACAGTTCGCTCCTTTACTTTGCAAGGATAGCAGCTCGGTGCTAACTTGCTTGGTGTTCCTCAGATCGTGGAGTTAGCTGGCAAGCTTTGCGTTGTAGCTGCTATCGCTAACTGATCTGGGATACTGGCAGGACCTCGTGTCGCTGCAGTGAGGAGAAGTTCTCTGTGCCTGCTGCAAATGCAGCTTGTAGCTCTCCACAGCTGTTAGGCCCAGGAGAAGAGATCTTGAGGGCAGGCAGCCCCGTGTGGGGGAAGTGGAGAGGAGCCCTTGGAGATCTGAAGTTGAAGAGGCCGAGGGCGTCGAGTGAGAGAGAGAGAACAAGGAAGGCACTGGAGTTTTGACTATCTGATCAGCAGGGGGTCTGTCACCCTGACCAATCGTAGCTCAAAGCTGAATTTTGCACCTAGGTGTGAGGAATGGGGAATTCTGGGACACTGAGTTCAGCTCAGAGTCCATTTTGAAATCCACAATGAATGACTTCATCTGTGGGTCCCAACATCACCAGCTTCCTGTAGCTTGTAGAGTACAGCTCTGAAATGCTGAGGGTGCTGATGCGAGCCCATAACAAACTCGTAATCGACCTTGCATTTGCAAGGTCGATTGCTGAGAACATGGTTGCTCCTCTGAGCTCTGAAAAGAGCTCCTCCATGTGTGGAATGGGGTAACTATCAGTCACTGCAGCCTTGTTGGGCTCCCTGAGGTCCACGCACATGCGTATTCTGGTTGAATTCTTCCGTTGAGTCAACATGATTGGTGACACCCAGGGAGACGTGTCGATTTTCTCGATGATGTCGGCATCCAGTAGGTGCTGTAATTCTGCAGAAACAGCATCTCTCACAGTAAATGGCAACCTCCTTTATTTCTGTTGTACCGTTTGCACATCATCTCTGACTTTGACCTTGTGAGCAAAATGTTTCACACAGCCCAAGGTATGTAGGGGTGGAGCTGTATTGGCAGATGGAGGTGTGATGGTTATCTCCCTGATTTCTTGTGCTGCTTTGGGCATCACTCTGTTTCCCATTATAACAATGTCCAGAGCTGTGATTAAATCCAACCCCAGCAGTAGAAAACCTGACTTCACAATGTAAAAGGAGGCGGAGGCAGAATGTCCATCATGATGTATCTGTATGTTCAGCATACCTAGTACTGGGATTCTCTGCCCTGAAAATGTCACCAGCGGGATCTCAGCTTTCCTCAGGGGCACATGGCTGAATGAGTTCTCATAAACATGGGCTGGTAATATGGAGACTGACGATCCAGTATCCACCATTAACTCACATGACTGCATATTTGGGAATGTGCCTAATTTCACTTTACACATTACTTTCTTCTCTACAGGTGCAGCATCTTTCAGATGTAACACAGTCAGCTCGGGAATAACAACTTCCCCTACTTCATGTTTGTGACCTGATCGGCACACTTTTGCAAAGTGCCCAGTTTTTCCACATGGTTTGCATACTTTGTTTGTAGCAGGACATTTTGTAGAATTTGCCAGGTGTTTATCTGATCCAGATCTGTAACATTTTCATGTGTGTACAGTCTTTGTTTCACCTTTGCTTTGGCCACTTGTGCTGTTGGGTGGTCCACCTTCCCTCTTTGGAAGCCTTTTAATCTCCCGTACTGACGTTTCACTTTGTGACAAAGCACTGGCATCATGTGCAGCGGACTCCACCTGGTTTGCAATCTGTATGGCTTTATTCAGTGTTATCCTGTCTTCCAATAACAAACATTCACGTATGCGCCCACTGTAAGCTTTTTCAACAATTTGATCTCGTAGCATATCTTCCTCGACATTTCCAAAATTACACAATGCCAGCATCTCACATAGAGTGGAGATGTACTGCGCCATTGTTTCATCATGTCTCTGCACCCGTTGGCGGAACTTGTGTCTCTCAGCAATCACATTTACTTTCTGCACAAAATGTGCCCGTAAGGCAGCAACAGCCTGCGCGTATGAGGTACCTGTGTTAGGCAATGTGTAGAAAATCCTCTGTGCTTCAGTACTGACGCTGTCGGGTGTCAAGCCACTTTTCTCCTTCCACGACGATTACAAGCAGGTTATTTTCAAACATCTTTAACCATGTTTCAAACGGCATTGCAGGTTCTCCAGGACATTGGAGGAATGCAGGGGGCAAAGTAGTAGTAGCCAATTTGTCATGTTGTTTCACTAAACACTTGGAAGAAAACAATAACAGAGGAGTAGTCTCAACCTCCTTTACGGAGCACGCACGTTTTCATCAACAACCTTCTTCTTCTCTTGTATATACACAGCACATCATTTCCTCAGTTAGGTAATCACAACAGCATAGCATCGCCTACTGGCCTGACGTAGCATTAACACTTAGATCAGAACACAACAGAAATGTATGAGTAGATCAAATTATCTGAAAAACTGTAAATTTTTTAAATATTTCTGAAAGTATCAAAGTCATTAAAATAACTGAATAATAGCCAGAATGTCCTTATTGTGCATGATATTTTGATGTTTCTGTGCTGAAAAAGGAGGAAGGCGAGTGTCAAAAAACGGCATGATAGAGAATTTGATGCATACGACATCTACCTTCCAGTAATCACACAAATTTCCAATTTCATATAAAATTATTGTTTTGGGTGATATTGCTTAAAAGTAGACACCCAAAGGCCACAGTCAGTTTCTGGAAAAACATACAGTAATGCCTTTGTAATAACCATAAATTAGGGCTTAATGGTTCGAAAAGGCTGAACTATGTCTCTAACCCTTAACTGGCCTTTATGTTCTGCTTCTACCCATACGCAGCTTGAAGACAATGAAGAAAGGAAGAGAAATGGATTTAGATTCATATCTTTCCTTAAGCAAGCACTACAAGCAAACATATTTAATAGTTTGATTACATTTTTTTTTAATTTTTACTGTTTTATATTGTTTTACTCATTTGATGTTCTTTTTCTGTACAGTGTCTTTGAGTATTTAGAAAAGTGCATATAATGTATTATTTATTATTACATTCATCTTAGCATTACAGATTTTCAAGCAGGAATTTTTCTCTCCTAAGTTCCATGGTATGCAGCCTTATTTCAAAAATATTGCAATAGCATTGGATGATAAATTTAACTATATTTCCTACATACTAAGAAAATACTTCTTGAATATTGTCTTTGTATCTACACAAATGTACTTGTTTACAATATAACTTTATTGGTTTTAAGATATAACATTTAGCCTAACATTTAGCCTTATTTCAAGATGATGGCACAAGCATTGGCTGAATTTAAGCACATTTTCCTACATATTAAGAGAAATTAACTCTCAAATATTTTCCTTGTATCAAGACAAATGTACATGTTTTTACTCATGCCACACTAGTTCTAAGATATCCGTGGATTCTATTAAGCTAGATAGTAATAAATCTGCTGGATGTCTAAATAGGCAACTGTTTGCACAAATCCAAAATCAATTACTGCACATGTAAATCTTAAAATTAGAAACAAACTCAAATACATACAAACTCTTCTATTAGCAGCTCACAAAATAGCATGTCACATAGCTTGGACATCTAAATTAGCAAAAAATGAGAATGCTTAAATTAAGTATATCAATTTCCGAATATGAACAACAGGACTACTTATTAAATGTAAAATGTACAACCCACAAAAAGAGGATTCATTGACAGATGTGATTTAAAGGACAGAGAATTGGTATGTTGGCCTGGTACTCTCTCTACTATGAGTGAAGCCGTGATTCCACTAATGAAGAAAACATGCCATGCTTATATCAAGTTTAATCTTATGGAACAGTTTTTCTCTAAGTTCTTTGGTTGCTTATCTGTAAGGGTTAACAATGAAATGTTTAGTATGGCTTTGCTCAGTTCAGGCTGTCGCCCAGTGAGCAGGGATCTGGCCTTTTCTCTAGGGCTGTCTTGACTTTTAGCCTTCATCCTACTTAAAAGGGTGCTGCAATTTTCTCTGTAAATTCAGGTAGGTGTTAAGGTTAATTGACATTACGGACTTAAAATATTTGCAGGGTGGATTATTAATAAATGCTTGAATATGACTCTCCAGTGTGACAATAAATGTGCCTACATTTTTACTTGTACAAGATACTGAGAATGATTTGACTTTGTTTTACCAAAGAGCACACATACTTCACGAAAGAAGACAAAAAAATCATATTTCTTTATTAAACTCCCTGTATTTCAATACTTTCCGGCGAGTTTTACCTCACCATACATTAAAAATGACAACACTGAAAAATGATTTGTACCTGACAGGGTATGTTGAAATGAGGCAGTGTCACTGTGTAAACAGACTATGACAGTGGTGCAAACTATAGAAACAAAATACAGTTTTTACATTTTGAGACATGTTATTGCTGATGTAAGATTTCCATATTTCCCTCATTAAACTATGATTCTGCAGAGTCAACAACTCTAGTGCCACAGTGCAGTTTGTCACCAGGGGTGTTTGTTCTGCTGGTATCACAGTTAGCTTTGGTTGAATGTGTCCACCAACAGGCAGACATTGTACTACTTTGACAAATGTTTTCACAGTTTGTCAAAGTTGCGTTGCTGAAAACTGCATCTGACAACAAACCAAATCATTTTCTTACAGAGGATAATGCCAAGTAACACATGAAGAAATACATTTGCTTCAAGCTATATAATGTATCCAACTCATGTTTACATTTGTGATTGCAGTGAAGGACAATTGAATCAACATCATCATTTTTTTACCAATGCATAATGGGATCAAAAGCAGAAGACTGGGGCTTTGTATGTGTGTGCGGTATGTGTTGGGGTATATATGCACATGTACATGTAGAAAAATAACTTCTTTTGTCAGTCTGTCCCTGTCTGACAACTTCTTGCACAGTCTATATATATATATATATATACATATATATATATATATACACATATATATATATACATATATATATATATATACATATATATATGTATATATATATATATATACATATATATATATATACATATATATATACATATATATATATATATATATATACACATATATATACATATATATATATATATACACATATATATATATATATATATACATATATATATATATATACACATATATATATATACACATATATATATATACATATATATATATACATATATATATATGTATATATATATATATATATATACATATATATATATATACATATATATATACATATATATATATATACACACATATATATATATATACATATATATACATATATATATATATAAACATATATATATATACATATATATATATACATATATATATATATACATATATATATATACATATATATATATATATATATATACATATATACATATATATACATATATATATATATATATACATATATATATACACATATACACATATATATATATATATATATATATATATATATATATATATATATATATATATATACATACATATATATATATATATACACACACATTACACATGATGATTCTGAATCCTCATTGGTCTGTCCAAATTCCAGTATTTTGATGGTCTTTCATTTGGGTTCACAGTCTGCATATATTTAACCTTTGAGGCAGTGTACAAAGATAACAAAAATGGTAAATCATGTTTTTTGCATTCAATGTATTAAACCATCATTCCTGAATACATACCAGTTCTCACAGCATAGTTTAACTGCTTTAATTCCACCTCACCCCATCCACCTGCAGCTCTTGTATAAAGATACTTAGCCGCCCTACTGGCTGACATACGGTTTAATTGAATTGACAAAGCATGTCAACAGTAACTCAGAGATTTTATGGTCTTTTTTGTCCTCCAGATCATCTCTTATTGGGTGCAGTTTTTGGTGTCCTTGCAGTACCAGGCTGTACCACGGGGTAGTGCAGAGGTGCTGAGTGTAGAACTTTAGGTAGAGGGGGAGGGAGAAGAGGGGGAGCAGGGCGCAGGGCTCCAGCTGGGAGAGGGAACTGATTTGGGCGACGGGCTCGGATGGCAGCTCCTGAGCTCTGTATCATTCTCTTCTCTGCCCCCTCCTCTACCTTTTCCTCTTCCACCTCCTCCTCCTCCTCCTTTCCCTCCAACAGGTCCATGCCCCTCCAGTCCCTCTGAGTTCTCTAGCATTTCCTGGATGAGAGGAGGCATGGAGCCAGGTATCTCCATCTTCAGTGTGATCACTCTCTCTGCTCCTATGAGTAAAAGATGGAGAGAGAAAGTTAAGGCTAACAAAACAAGTCACTACGTGTGGATCTGCTCCCATTACCCCGCACATTACACCTGAACACTAAAAAACCCCCCCAAAAAAACGCTGCCACTCAGAGTCTCTCAATCAAGAAAGTGTTATGTGGGACAATCAAGGCAGGGCAGGAAGCAGAGTGACTGCTCAGAGCCGGCCAGCTCTAAAGGAGAGAATCAGGTACATAGCCAGACCTTGTGGAGGAATAAACACCCAGAGTCACATCACATTCTTGTCTGATCTGGAGTTGTTAACTGACAGGAGGAGAGCTCAGACAGAGGGATTAAAGTGGATTTATCTTCACTCCTGTTTATAGTGATGTGTGGAGGTGACCTCTATTGTCAGGTGATTATGTACAGTAACCCATCAATTCCACCAGATATGTGTCCACTGCGATACGGCTCGGCCGCAGCAGTTTTCACTCTAGTGTATATGTTAACTTCCACCAGGTCCGCTGCGCTGTGTATCTGCTCCATCTCAGTCCGTAGCCCTCCGGAGCAGATACGCAGGACTTCTATTTCTGGCGGATGCCAGAGCACGATGCAGCAATTCAGCTGAATTTAGCACAGAGCAGACAGGAAGTCACGCACCGAAACAACAACAGAACATCCGGTTACTTTTCAAAATGAAACACTCCATCTTGATGCCAGCACAAAAATCTAAAAAAAGAGACGAATATAAACTCTTCTACTAATCCTTCGGTTGCGAACACTTTGTGTTGTTGTGTTTACAACACATACCAATAACTACGGTTGCGAGCGATTATGTAATTATCGCGGGAACTCTTCCGTCTCGTGACTCCAGCTGTCTGGCAGTGTTGTACCGTGGCGGACTCAAAACGCAGCTGGACGGTGGATGGCGGAGCAAAACCGGATCGGAGCCGGAACGCAGCAGACATGTATCTGGTGGAATCTCGGGGTAATGTTGACCGCCAACTGGAGCTTACCATTACAGATAAGAGAGAAGGAAACAAAGAGAGAACCAGAGTCTCTGTTTGGTGCTGGGGTCAGTGTTGAAGTTGACATCACACATTCACAGACACACACGCACCCTTGCTTCTGCTCACCAGTTTACAGCTACATAAATTATCCTGTGGTCAAATTTTATATTGTCTCGCTTTGCTGGTAGTGAACACATAATAAAACACCTGCCATTTCTGATTAAAGTCTGTTTGATATGATACAGGCAGAAATGTTCATGGACAAGTTATCGTTTTAAAGGTTTTATTAATCTCATTTGCTGATTTCCTTCCTCACTCTCTGCCTCCCTCCAAACAGTTACAGTGTATAGTGACAGGCAGTGGCAGTTCAAGGGGGGGGGGTCAGCGGGGGCCAGTGCCCCCGTAACTCTGAGTCTGGACCCCCCTGTGGCCCCCCCGAATGAGGAGTCTGCATCAATAATGAAATGACAGATGTCTTGGATGATTTTGGACTAAAGTGCCTTAGCAGGTTTCCGGTCGGATCACTTAGAGCGGCGCACACTATGCACCGCCGAGAGAGCCGACCGGACTACGGCGAGTGAAGAAAGCAGAAGAGCGCGAAAACATTTTGATCAAACACTTATCATCCAAACAACTGCAGGTGAGTAAAACTATTTTATTTATGTAATTGTAAACACAAGACAAGCTTTTGGTCAGGTCTGAAAATGTTGTTGCTGATTTGTTAACTTCTTGCGGAGGAGCTACGTTTTTCTAAGGTTTAATTAAAATGTTTCCAATGCGGTCATTTAAAAACAATTTCACTCTCATACCTAGCCATAATGATTGAAGATTTTTTTCTGAATGTTTAGCCCAGTTGATGGTACATGTTACAAGAGTGAAATGATTTAAGCTCCCTCATTTTCGACATATCATTTTAATAGAATCGCTGGTACATGATAATATTAATTCAAGCAAGCCGACAGCAACAGTATTGAGTTAATATTTAATTTAGTGTTGTGCTTTTGCTTGACTGTCCCATCATTTTTGCTCTTCAGTTATCAAAATAAAGAGAAAGGGGGACATTATGTCCCCCAGCCCCAAAATATAAGCAGCAATGATAGTGGACTAGATGATCCAGATGAGGCACAGACACAGACAAGCAATGAAGAGAGGCAGCTGCAAGTAGAGAGGGAACCAGAGGAGTTAGGTGAAGAGGTCAGCAATGAAAGTGATGGAACACAGCAGGACGTAAGGACAGATGAGAGTCAGGCAGAAGAACAAATGCAGACTGACAGACAGGCAGAGGATAGTGCTTCCTCATCTACATGCACTAGACCCTCAGGTTAGTGATGCTGAAAGAACATTTGCTTGTTTGGAAACAATGTGTAACAATATGTTCATGTAGACATGTTTAGTCTTATGATTTCTTTGTATTAATCAGATTATCCAATGTCATTGGTCTATAAATATCCTATTGGTGTTTCTTTATTGCTCTAGTATATCTGTTGACATGTTTTGTCTTTCTCTAGATATCAGCCAATGTCGGCAAGAAGCACCAGCACAGCCAAAGTTGACACTAGTTCCAAGGACCTTGATGGGGACAGGAGAAGAAGCTTTAAAGTAGCCTGGTATAACATTCATCCTTGGCTGGAATATTCCCAAAGGCTGGACTTGTCATATTGTTATGCCTGCAGACATTTCAGCCCTAACCCGGCCCCAATCACCCCCCCCCCCCAACTGGTCTAGAACCGCCACTGGTGACAGGCGACTAAATGAGACACACCATCACCTTGATTAAACCTGATGATTTCTCTGGTTTGGGATAATATCAGTACACAACTCAACGTGACAAAAGTCTACCTGTTTTAAAGATTTTATATCTTCAAATAATAACGATAACATGGTAATATTGATAATAATAATGTTCAATGGTAGCCAACGCAAGCAAAAAAAAAACAACGACACAGCAAATTTTATTGAGTTGTCCCTATTAAGCATGTTTTTTTTTGCAACATCTCTCTTAAGCTACCATCAACAAAACCCAGCATTTCCTGTACAAATGTTTCACATTACAAGGTTTCACTTGACTCAAAAGCATATTTAATTCATTTTTACTGGTAGGTTTATAAGGAAAAATATCTGTACAGAAATGTGTTTTACAGCTTAATGGCAATAAAAAGCTGGTAAAAGTTGAAAAAATAGTTGAATGAATGAAAACGGTATTTTCATTAGAAGAAAAACTCGAGGGTTGAGTATGACATGACAGTAAATATCATGTAATGCTTTCTTTGGGTTGATTTCTATTACTCCTGAGCTCCTGAACCACCATTTTGTTTACAGTCCCCTCACTGTAACTGGTTGATTATACTTAATTATTCCAACAAATCATCTTAGCTCGTTTGTGTCATGTACAGTATTAACATGAGGGAGGGGACTGTCCATGAAAGCATGTTTGTGGTCTTAGTGGGGACTTATGCAATGTGGCAGTTAAAAGAACCATGTCCTGACAATATACACTGCCAATGTGGGTGTTGGGACTCGCCCCAACAACATTACTTGTTTGTAAGCAGAAGCCCTCTGTGCCCATATAGGGTTAGGGTTTCTAATAGCCTTAACTGATTAAATTATCACCAGCTACCTGTGTGTGTGTGTGTGTGTGTGTCTTACCCTTCACACTGATGCTCCTGAGGTCAGTAATCTTCATCAGTATCTTGGGGAACATACAGGGTTTATCGGGCCTCCTCCTCCTCACATAGATCTGTGCACACACATGAAGGCATGGAGAAGTATTAGCCAGTGATATTTAAGCATGCTTTCATTTCCATTTTGTAATATTTTTTACTTTGTTGATGGATTCACATTTTTTTTCTTGTGACAAATGAAATGTTTCTGTCAATAATAAAGTTTGATTTGGGTGTTTTATATGACAATTCTACTTTATTCAACTCTTTATGGTCATATTGCTGCTCAATAAAAGACATATGGAAGAATATTTGAACATACTTTATCCAAAAGATTATTTTCAACAAATCCCACAAAGAATCAAAAACAACAATTAATTGATCCGCTAACAAGTATTGTGTGTTTCCAAGCTTGATCTTCATCGCCAAAGAGCTCCGTTGTTGTGAGCCACACACGTCCCTTAATTATCTTTATCACACACCCTGCAGTTTATGTTGACTCAGTCACACATACACCGTCCTGCTGCCACAAGTAGGCAGTAGAACACCACATCTGAATTAACTGAAAATAGTCTCCAACAAATGCATATTTCCACTTGATAAACCTTTGATAAAAACAATAATAACCAGCTGTTTATTTAAAAAAAATGAAATCATGTATTTGTATTGTTGATGAACGTTTTCAGTCATCCAGGTTCACTTTTAATTCTAACTCTAGAAGTCCACTGGATGCATTTATTTATTGAGGGAATTTAGGGGTAAGTGCTGTATTGTAGGCAACTTGACGTGTTTCCATTTCTTCAAGATGTTTCACCTCTCGTCCATTCAAGAGGCTTCTTCTGTTCACACTAACCGGAGGAGAGTTGTGTGTGGGAGTGTCCTTACGGAGTTGTTAAGGACACGTGTGAGCTCTGAGTTTCAGAGTAGTAAGGTTCACTTTTGGGTCATTGACCAAACTGGCCTTCATGTGGGTTGCTCGGGCTAGGTGAGCTCAGGTGTGAATGGTTGTTAAGCTGTCTGGGGAGAGAACTCAGAAGTGCATTGTAGGTAGGTGATAAGCAATGTCGAAGGCCACCTCCTCTGTTCAAAGACGGTCATTTGTATTCTGTCTCTTGTGTTCAGTATGGATACATGGACCTAAGCTAGAGAGCCACAGACAGGGTAGGGAAGTCAAAAAGTACTGAGAGAATGGATCAATTCATTCTTGGTTTGGCTCCTCCCATTGGAATTTGTTGATAGTAGGAAAAATATATAATATCAGCAGACATATCCTTAGGTGTCACATTTTGTCAACTGAGGCCTTTAGTTACCTATTGTACTTTACTTACAGTTTTTTTCTGTATAACTGCCTATGTTTGCTTTGGAACTGGAGGATGACTCCTTGAGTGAAACTGCAACGTCATTAACAATATAGTAATATAAAAACACTCATATGCCAAACCTTCAAGGCTTCAACAATTGGCTCCTGAAGGACATCCACCTTCTCTGATTCCTCCAGATCCTGACGGTCTGCACACACGACACACAACCAATTCCACAAGTTTTATTTCACATTCATCAACTATAAGAGTAACTACACAGAACAGGACACTTCCTTTCCAGAAATCATGAACTGGTTACTCAAGATAATCAAAAGACATTGTTATGGGCAGTGTCATGCGCAACTTTCTTTTCAATTGACTATACCTATCACAGTGCAGTAGGAAGTGTGCATCTACTCATGGAGAAGAGGTTTGTGCTTGAGACAATGTGAGATGTAAACATTAATGGCATCCTCCCCAGGTGAGCTGTAACATTAGCTAGCTTAGTAAGCAAGCCTCTCGTCCAGAGTAGATGAACATTTCCTTCAATGTAGTGATACAGAAAGGAAATAATTCCTACGTGAACTGCCCACAAAAAATGTCTGTGGATTATCTCTTGTAACCAGGTCATGATTTCTGAAAAGAGAGGTTGCTGTTGAGTTTCTCAAATTTCTTTTCTTTTCTTTCTTAGAGCACTACAAGCCGAGGGCCACCTAGTTCCAATTATATTAGAGAGAAGGCAGACATCTATATGGCCAATATCTCTTAAATGTGTTTTTGATTTTTGGTTGAACTTAAAGCATTTTTTTCAATGATTTTCTTTCAGTGATTATCTCATTTCACATTCCTTGGAAATCAAGTGCAGTACCTCCACAGAGCAGGCAGATGGCACTGAGCAATCCTGTCTCTGCATCGTCCATCTCCAGTGGGAGCAGCTGGTTGGCGAAGGAGAACACCAGGTCTGTGAGAGGTCCAAACCCGGCATTGTGCATCTGTGTGCGGTTCAGAGTCAAACCATCGGAGAAGGTCATGGTGTCCTGATCTGGGGTGTACCGTGTGCAGATCCTTAGAATCTACGAAAAAAAGAGGTTGAAGTGGACAAAAACAGAAACAACATGAGTAAAATTTTTCTGCAGTGCTTTTTCCCATGGTACTTTTGTTTTAGTTGAGAGACTGTTTGGTGCAGTGTGACAAATGCGATAAACTAACCAGTATATCGAGGCAGGCCGCTTTGAGCAGGGTGATCTGATCAGCGATGGTTAATGTTGTGAAGCCAGGCAGCTGCTTGGCGAACTCCACCGTCTTAATGATGCATTTAGTGGACAATTCACTGAACTTGTCCCAAAGACTGACATCCAGAGCGACACGCTGCTCGGAGCTGTTGCTCTGTAGGTAGAAAAAGTTTTATTCTGTAAAGCTGAAGAAAACGCCTTTATTCCATTAACTATACCTACATATTCAACGTGGTAGGTTATAGTTGTGAGTTATTTAGAGTATTCTGATCTGTATCTAAAAAATGTTTGTATGTGGTGTGTGTACCGTGGTGTATTTTCCAAGCTGACAGAGGGAAGGAAACGTGTCCTGATGGGCCCGGCGAACTCGCTCGATCATCTGCTCTGTTTCAGCTGACAGGACATAGACCTCTGCCTCCCCCTGCCTCTTCTCTTCCTTCTTCTTCTTCATTCTGTCATTTCGCACCACTGATGGTGGAAGAAGAGGTAAGATTTAGCTCAGGAGTTTAAGCAGCATTGAACATCTTCAATCACGGACAAGGAGACTGCTTTTCAAAGCTATGTGAGAGTGATGAAAGAAATAACATGAATATTTTGAGATCTTTTCTGTGTATTTATGCTTCCCACTGGATTGTATTTTCTTTTCAATCCAAGTGCAGTCCTTTCCAGCCTTTTTACGATGAAGATTCAAATTAGGGATCGACCAATATGGTTTTTTTTCAGGGCTGATGCTGACTATTGGTAATGAAGTAGACCAATAACTGATTTTTGTAACCATTATACATTTACAATAAAATGAAAATCTTGTTAAAATTCAGGATTACAGGTAATAAAATGTAACTAGGTAAAATTTAGTCAAGTACTATAGTTACATACAATTCTGTGGTACTGTACTTGAGGTTTCACATCTTCTGCTACATAATACTTACACTCCACTACAATTATTTGATAACTTTTTAGTTACAAGTTACTTTGCAGATTCAGCTCATTCAGTGTTGATAGGCTATTACTGGTGACATGTAACCTAACAGACAGTGTTGTGGGCGGGACATTGAGTGAGACCAGAGAGTGACTACAGACAGAGAGAGGATGCTGTATCATTGCCAAAGTACTGCAGTTTTGAATGATTTTATTTATTGGCGATCAGACACACAAAAAAAACACTGATACTGATAATCAGAAAAATACTGAATATTGGCCGCAGTAATTGGACAGGCCAACAACACCATCAATTTTACTAATAAAGGTCAAAGGTAAAGCTGGAGGGAAAAGGTGTCCTCAACCCTCGCTGCTGCACTTGAGGATGGCTGGCATTCAAACTCTACATGTCTGAGGAGTGAATTTAATTAAGTGCTGCAGTGAATCTGCCTAGTTGTTTTAACAGGCTGTCAACAAGGCGCACAGCAAGTGCCATTGTTAGTTTTGTGCTGACGCAGTTGTTTTCACGGCCGCTTTGTGTATATAGAAAATGTATTTGCGCCCACCTGTGCGCCCCTAAGCCTGCTGGTCTTAAAGCAAAGTGTGGTCATGCGCACTGATGGCAGTGCGCTAATTTGAGGCAGCGGAAAGCGACAGCGCCATAGACCAACAAAAATGTGGTCTAAAGTCAAAGACACAACATTTTTCCTGCTATTTAAATTAAATGAAATATTTTTAATTTATATTCCGCTCAAAACACACCCATGACGAATTCAGAGTCTAAGTACAACCCCTTTGTGCCATGCCCCTTACTAAGGGCCCAGATCTGGATACGCACCAGCATCTTATGCTTGAGACTAAGCACCATAGACCATCGTAATAGGGCTCTATGTCTTTAGAAGTGAATATTTCATGTCCCATAGAAATTTAATGGGGCAAACTAAACTGTGAAACGCACCATTTTCACTGGTAACCAATAACACTGGGCCATGCAAAGCTGGAGTTAGCTCACTTTGGACACATCACAGTAAAAGCACCTTAGCAGAGGAGTTTATCTGAGTTTGCAACATGAACACATGGTCATGAGCTGTGTTTAGCTGGAAAGAAGTTTTGACCAGCCCTTTATGATGTCATCAGGGTGACCGGTGCTTGTGTTTGGTGTCTGAACATTTACAACAGAGAGCGTAAATGACAAACTCACTGTATAGTGAGGCTCAAAAGAGGTCACAAAATTGGGAAATGCAAATTGTAGTATTCTTAAGAGTTTGGCACGCACCATGGACGACATTATGGCGTATTGTGGATTGTTTATTTTTGTAATCCAGTAAGTCTATGGAAGCACAACTTGAAATATCTTAAAAAGCAGACAGTATAGTGATGCAAGAGGCTCTTTATAAGTTGAGCTAATGTTTGTGTGGTGCATTTAACCTTGAAATATCAAGGTTAAAACATGACTCTGCTTCCTGAGAGGATCACTTTGCTTGAATTGGGTTGCTTCTCCTGCGTTAAGTATACAGTATACACTCAGTCTGTACATGTAGGTGTGAGTGTATATATGAGCAAGTGTGACATTCACTTTCTGTGCCATGCTGTGCTTTATCATAGACCAGTAAGCAAGTTCACATTTACCTTGCAGGCAGCTGAATTTGTGAGACTTATCATGTGTAGGGGATGGGAGGATGCTAGATGTTATCGTAGATTATATTAATAACACTCAGGATATGTTTATCGTGGTGAATCGCCATCATTCTGGCATGAGTAGTCGTGACATTAAATATTTATATCGTCCTATGCCTAATTATGTCATCTCGCCCACCCATGTTGCCAGGCTTCAAGCTCCACACTTGAACCCAAATACACAGTAGTTTGACCTACCAGCATACAGCGTGCTTTAAGTATGATGGCCAGCAATAGAAGCCACTGTAAGTTCTCCTCTTGCTCCTCAAGAGGTAAGCATAACTGCTATAGCATCAGTTATATCAGAACTGGAGAGTGTTTCTTTATCGAAAAAAGAGCAAAGAATGACACTGAAGGCATCTCTTGATGGAAAGATGTTTCTGCTCTTCTGTTGACTAACTCTGTTAAGAGTTTGATTTATCAAATTACTCTACTGGTGGTAGCACTCTCCGTCTGCTGATGATCTGACTGGTTGAATTTAGTCCCTAACAGACGTGACAGACAGATGGTTTGTCCAGTCGCCTATTATTTTTGAAAGTGCCAACCCTTTCCCAACAGTTATTAACGGCTCCTTCCTAGATGTTTCTGTGTAACAATCCATCTGTCACATCAAGTTAAGTTAAAACATTAACCCTTTGCATTAAAGTAACACAGAATGGAGCACAACCTAATAAACTGTACTTACACTCCTTGGACATGCCGACATCGAGGCATTTCTGCAGTCGGCAGGACTGACACCGGTTCCTTGTCACCTTGTTAATGACACAGACTTTGTCTCTGTGACACGTGTACACCATGTTCTTCTGGATGCTCCTCCGAAAGAAACCCTGAAAGATATAGAGACAGCGATGCAGGACAGCAAAATACAACACATCATTGTCAACATAACAGGTGCAGTATTAGAACCAAATCTAACTATCATCACCTGTTGCTGATGGGCAGCTAATGAGTACATGGTCCAACAGGACACAAGCTTGACCACATGCACAACAAAACCCACACACAGATATCAAAGTAGATACTACTTTGCACACATCATTTGTGTGTGTGTGCGTGTGTGTGTGTGTGTGTGTGTGTGTGTGTGTGTGTGTGTGTAGCTATGTTAGTGTAGGATTAGATGGAGCAAAGAGGCTTACAGATCCTTGGGGAGGTGCAAAGGTTGTGACAGCTTTGCTAACACATTATGCAAATAGTAGTTTCACATGGCTATTTTTAAGTCGGGCTTCCTGGCTGTAGCCAGCATCCATTCACATACATATCCCAGTTATCAACAATGAAGTATGTAGTGTACAGTATGTTGTGTGTGTGTGTTTGTGTAGGTCATGTCAGTGAAAGTTTAGCTGACGCATATGTTTAGCTCCCTACCTTGCAACCCTCGCAGGCGCTGACTCCATAGTGGTATCCTGAGGATTTGTCCTGACATACAAAGCAGGGCTTGTAGATGCGAGGTGGAGGAGGAGGTGAGGGGGGGCTGGGAATCAGCAGGTCCTCTCCTGAACTTGTGCTTTCAGTCTCTATGGCTGTAGGAGGAGGAGGGAGGAAAATCAGACTGCAAATAAAATGCATTTTGTTAAGTTTTGTGTTTGACCTGAGCTACAGTAAGTTTTGGAACAGTTCAAGGTTTATTAATTCATTGGAAGACACAGTGTCCCCATATTTTTGCTACTGCGCCAAATGCTTAAGGTCCAAGACTGGAGTAGAGTCATGCCTGATGAGTGGATGCAAATAAGCTAGTAACCAGTCATAGATACTGTATCAGCATCATGACAACCACTGAGCTCTTTTAATAACATGCAATATAAAACAAATGGTGCTGAGAAAGAAGCCCATTACCAAAACCAAATTAGTTGAGGATTTTTGGTTACAGTTTTGCTTCAAGAGTGGACCATCCTGTTAGTACTCCTCACCTTATGCTATCTGAATTACACCAAATTGTGAGGTAAAGTGAGGTACATGTGAGGTACATGGCAAAGTGAGGTAAATGGTGCAAAGGGGTTGTATTTAGACTCTTTATTAGTCATGGGCGTGTTTTTTGGCATAACACAAATTAAACCAATCAGGGTGCCATCTCCCATTCCCTTTTTGAAGACATGGAGCATTTAAACAGTGGCACTTGTCTTCACTGAGGAACAGGTATGTGGTTAGGGTTCTGGGCTGCTGGGCCTAACCCCCATCTACTCCATTTGGCTGCATATGAGAATATGATATTTAATTGAAGAGGAGGAGCACTGCTGTGTGTCCTTCTGTGTGTGTGTGCAGATCTCAGTCCGTGGATCAATAGTGGGATGCAGGTGAGTGAAATACATCTTAAATTAGGAAAATATTAATCATAAACCAAATTATATCTCTACATTAACATGCACATTTGCAACAGCCAATAAACTTCTTTTCCCTAAAACTCCTGACTTGCTGACAGGATTGGCTAATATTTCATGTTAATTGATTTTCTGTGTTCTTCTACAAATCAAAAGCTCACACACAGTCCAGATTAATACAGTAATATAGTTCAGTCAGACAACTCACGTTTGCAATCTTTATTAGAGCAGCAAAACATAGAGTTTGGTGTCTAGGTTCCAACCTCATCGCTCCCTGCAACAAAACATCTTGGGCCCCCCAGTCAGAGCCTACAGGTGGATGCTGGGGTGGTGGTGTGGCTCAAAGAACATGCAGCAATACAGGGCAGTGGTGGCATTGGTAGGCAGAGGGAGAGATGGGAGATTTTAACAGTTTAAATACACCGCCTAATTGACGGGGTGCATTTGGTAGATGAGTGTATATCAGTGCAGCTCGAATTGTTGGCCTGAACTAGTTTGCAGCCATTGCTATATTTTGCATTCAGCAGCCATCCTCCTGATAAATCCTGAGGTTCAATCTGAAAATAGTTATTTCAGAAGCTAAAAGTTTAATTCTGTTTCCTCTGGAGGTTTCCTCTTCAGCCTTTAGTTTTGCTGCTTGAATGTGCGGTGGTATTTGTTACAGTGACATTACTGTGCATGGAAATGTTTACAATAACTGAAAGCAGCCTCTCTCATCATAAAATCAGAGTGTACGCATATTGAGAAGACATCTTACTGTCTGAATAATGCGTCCTTTAAATAGCAGGAAAAAAGATTGTGCCCTTGACTTAAGACTTCTAACCAGCTTCTTGTTGGTCTATGGCGCTGTGCTTTCTGCAGCCTCAAGATAGCAGTGTGCTATCAGTTTTCCTGACCACACCTTACTTTAAGACCAACACACACAGGTATGTACAGGTACATTTGCTATTTACACAACCTAGGCACCGGGTGTGAAAACGACAACTTCGTCACTCAGAAACTAGCAATGACACTTGCACTGCACTGTGCACCTCGAAGGCTAAATAATCAACACTTATTATCTCATCTCTTAAACGTACAAATAACTTCTGCCACTAGAGGTCTCTTTATCAAAATGATGTCTGTGAAGGGAGGCAAGAGCTGCAGCTCAGCTGCTTAGAGCTGGCTAATGAATCCGGATTAGATCCAGACCCTCTGGAGAATTAACAAATCAAGTCAATTCAGATTGCGCTCTGATCCAGAACCGTTTATAGAGAGCTCAGAGATTATAAACTTTTTGGATTAAAACATGGATTTATTTTAACCCCTGTTTATCAACCTGACTGCAACAATGATCCACTGAGGTGTTCTGTAATGTTATTTGCTGACTAGAGCTAGAGAGGGAATGTACTTTGCTTCTCTCTCTTCTTTTCACCTCTCTTCTTGGATGTTGCGTTTGTGAAGTAAATTGTAAAGTAAATCATACATGAATTCAAAGAGATTTGTCCTGGATTTAACCACACACACAAACACACATGCAATCTCGGTGTGTGGCCTTGCTTGCTAACATTAACATACATCTGGTATACAGTATACAGCAAGTAAACTGGCTATTTGTGGCACACAAACACTGCATGACCACTGCAAATAAACACTAATGTTCCTGCCATTAAACTCGCTTCACTGTTGATGTATACATCATTAAACAAGCGCCACTGCTGAGTAAAATGTCTGATGCTGCAACTCAGGCACCAATTTTCACAGATGAGGTAATGTTTTTAAGTTTTATTAGTGTTAAGTTTAGTCTCAGTATCCCAGAAGTAGTGACAGGCAAACACATGATATGCACTATTACCTTGAGAAAACGTTTTCTCAAGGGTATGAATGTTGAATGAAAGTACAGCTGTCAGTCCACTGTGTCACCACCAATGCTGGCTCTTTGTTTAACACAAAAAACACAGACATAACCAGAGAATATTTGATTTGAATGAGTGCAGTCAGACACAGTTGAAATCTTCTATGCTGAAATATCTGTTAAGAGTCTCTTTAACACAGCTGTGATTAGTTGTTTCCGTAACTGACTGATGAGGTTACAACCAATAGCAGCAGAGTGCACAGCAGAGTGTCCCTCCCCCGTCCCTCTGGACCAATTTCTATCACCATCCCGATTTTTTTCTACTCGGAACTGAACTCACGCTCTCTACTACAATCTTTAGGACTGCTTTAAAAAAAAAAGTATTTCAATTCATATTTATTAAATTATATACAGTACAAACAATATGATACATTATGAAATGGTGAGGAGTCCGCTGCACATCAGAAGCTATGTAGTAAATTCACAATGACATCTAACTCCCTATTCTGCATGAGGGCATAGACAGACTATTACACATTTTAAGGCCATGGCCCTTGACATTTAATCATCTTTCACACAGGCAATCCCGAACTTACTAGACATTACCCGCAGCAGCTGTATGTCAGGACACAAATGTCCAAATCAGTTGGACTTGAAATGAAACAGACTTAACCAGCATCCTACAACAAAGTCCACTTCATTTCCAATTGTGGGGGTTCGCAGAGGCATTGCCTGGGGGGGGGGCGCGGATGGAAACAATCAATCAATCAATCAATAAATAAATGACACTAGCTAGCATAACATGGACAAGTTTTTGCCGGGGCTCCACGTAAACACAAAGCAGAGGATGAAGCATTGCCAAATGTGCTTCCAAAGCAACTGCCTTCCAAGGCAAAGACTAGAAAATATGACGACACAAATCTTGTCTTTGGCTTCACCTTTACAACGGTGGGTAATGAGGAGAGACCGCAGTGTGTTGTCTGTCTTAAAGTGCTAGCTTGTGACAGCTTGAAGCCGAACAAGCTAAGACGCCACTTGGAGACAAAACATCCAGAGACAAGCCAGTCTCTTGGAGACAAGACAAGCCAATTGAGTTTTTCAGACAAAAACTCGTAAACTGCCGTGCTCAACAGTCTCTCTTTACTAAAGCTGCATCGGTGCCAGCAAGTGCTCAACTCGCCTCATACTGTATAAAGTTGCCTACCGAGCGGCACAGTGTAAAAAGCCGCACACAATAGCGGAGGAATTAATACTTCCCTGTGCTATGGACATGGTTTCAACTATGCTTGATGACACTGCAGCCAGCAAACTAAGGGCTGTCTAATAACACCATCGGCAGGTGCATTTATGACATGTCAAAGGACATAGAGGAGCAGCTTAATGATAAGGTGCGTGACAGCCGCTTTTCTCTGCAGATGGATGAAGCCACTGACAGCAACAAAGACTGTTTATTGATTACTTGCATCAGATTCATAGATGGAGATGACATGAGGGAGGAATTGCTTTTCTGCAAACAAGTTACTGGCAGAGCCACAGCAGAAGAACTGTTTAAAATCACTGACTCTTACTTGAAAGAGGCCAATCTGAAATGGGAGGACTGTGTGGGGATCTGCACAGACGGGACGCAGGCTATGGCTGGGAAACGGGGAGGGCTGCAAGCGCTCATCAAGCGCGTCTCCCCCAATGTGCAGTGGACGCACTGCATGATACACCGCGAAGCACTGGCGTCTAAACAGCTGAGTCCCGAGCTGAATGATGTAATGACCAACATCATTGCCACCGTCAACTACATCAAAACACGACCTGTCAATGCCCGGATTTTTTCGGCTCTGTGCGAGGAAATGGGCTCCGACCACACAGCTGTTCTGTTTCACAGCGAGTCCCGTTGGCTGTCACGTGGGAAGGTGCTGTCCAGGGTGTTTGAACTGCAAGATGAAATCTGCATCTTTTTGAAGGAAGAGGGTAATGATCTTGCCCACAAATCTTACTGTAACAAGTTCCTCATGAAACTTGCATACCTCAGTGACATGTTTCTGAAACTCAATGAAGTGAATTTGCAGTTGCAGGGCACAAACACACAGCTCCCCATCTGGCAGATAAAATCACATCATTCATCAGAAAACTTGAGATGTAGCTGCAACGAGTGAAAGATGGAAATGTGGACTCATTTGAGAACCTGAAGTCATTCATTGAAGACAACAAACTGCAGAACACAGTGATCCCATGCATGAAATCACACATCTCCGCCCTTCAGAAACATTTCCAGAAATATTTCCTGATGCAGGATCCCAAAGAATATGACTGGATCCGTGGCCCCTTCAGTGCAACACCACCTGCCGACTTCAGCACATCAGAGGAGGAACAGTTCATTGATGTCACCTCTGGGTTAGGGTTAACCCTAACCCTAACCGAAAATGTTCTGATGTACCAAAGGGGGGGCCCAGCAGAGAAAGTTTGGGAACCACTGACATAAGTTAACAGTAAATTGCAGGACTCAATGACTAAACCTTCCAATAAATCTACCTTGTAAATAGAGCTGAACGATTTGGGAAAATAATCTAATTACAATTTTTTCCCCCAAATATTGCAATTGTGATTTAATATGCAACTTTTTATTCATTTTTTATTTTATCCCCTTTTTTTCCCAACAAAACATAATGAATGATTTAAATATGACCAACACAATATTAGATACATTTAGTGTAAAATATTCTTTCCCATAGGCACTTGACACTCTGTCATCTTTGAGTGCATTTTCTGAAAGAAATAAAAAGTAGTGTATTACACACAATTTGAGTTTTGTGATACAAGGCTATCACTATTACACACTCACATTTTCTGTAATTCTGAAATACACACATCCACACCCCTCGCCTCTCTATCTCTCTCTCACACACAAACACACACACAACACCTAAACAGTTTGTGTGTGTGTGTTTATTTCGAACATGTAAAAAACAAAAAAAGAAAATAAATGCAGGTGGGCATTCCAACACAAACAGACATATAAGCACATAAAATCAAAACATAATATTTCAATTTACAGATTAGAAAAGGAGTGGGAGGAAGTATGAATTTATTTAATCCCATCCCTTTTCACAACTCAATATAATTTATTTATTTGTATATTCAGCTTCCTGATTAATCAACACATCTCTCTCTCTTTTGCGCCCGCCCGCACGCTCACACATACACACACACACGACATGATAACTTACCAATGGCAAGATGTAATCTGTGCCCCAAAAAATGGAGCCTCGTCCATTCATTAAGCCGTGCAGCCAGCACCATATCTGACGCGTTGTCCGTCGTGATGCAGATGTATACTGTATGCTGTGCCATTTGTCAAGTGATTCATCAATGTCATGAACCCAGGTGTGGTCACCGTGCTAAGAGGCATCATATCTTAGGCTATGAACTTGGTTATTGCCCGAGTGATTTCCCCGTGCCGTTTTGAATTACGTTAATATGGAGTGACACTTTCAAACATTTCGGTCAGTGATCCCTGTCTTGAGATACTTGGCTTGTCCGGCACACTGGTGCTCGGCATTTTGGCCATACAACTGTCATACATTGATTTGTGGCATTTTTTTTAAGTGCTGGAACAAGTCTGTAGTGTTACCTCGTGAAGTAGCAACGGGAGCACGGCACGCTCTGCAAAACACCTGACGATACGCAGTATCTTCTTTTTTGAAACCAAAATAGTTCCACACCAACGACGTGCCGTTCCTCTACGAGACTTAATTAAGTCTCAGCTGTGTCAGTTTCTGACTGTTCTGTCGAGCCAGGGGCCATTGCGCAACAGGTTAAGGGGCAGCATGAAAAGTTGACGCAGCCGAGTTCTCCACTCTTCCGCTCGCGTCACGTGATCACGTTGTAATCGCGCACGTTGCGGTTAGAAAATCGCGTTTTATCATATCGCGATATTATTGCAAATGCAATTAATCATTCAGCCCTACTTGTAAATGTACTGAAGTACTTCAGCTGAATCCAGGTTGGAGGTAAAAGTACCGCGAATGCAAACACTTTTGACTAATAACTACAGATGTTAATAACAAAGTAAAGAAGACTTTGATTTTGAGACAATCACTTTTGGATTGTTAGAACTGTTGCCAGGAGCATGCACAACTGCTTTGCCTCTCCCTTCTCTAACCTCTAACGGTTAGAGGTTAGAGAAGGGAGAGGCAAAGCAGTTGTTAAGAGTTAGAGTCTAACCTAACTGACAGACACACACACAGACACAGACACACACACACATCTCCCCTCCCCCTGCCTTAGTAGCCATACCAGACATTCCACTATGGAGGAGACTCAACTCCCCTCTATTGGTCTGCTCTATTTACATAGAGAGGGAGAGAGACACACATAGGAGATCCATCATACCATCCCTCCATCTTCCCCTCTCTTCATCTCTCCTCTATTTGTCTTTGCTCACTTCTCACTGACACCCTAGCTAACAGTCCCCTTCAGCACTGTCTGACCTCTTTTAAACTTCTCTGTTTTTCTCCTCTACTGCTCTCCTCCTATTAGTGTCTAACTCTGTTTTTATCTGTGTGAATGTTAATCTCTTCATATTGCTTCCCACTTCTGCTTTACTGCCCAGGACCTACAAAGACAGCAATGTGCCCAAAAAAACTGCACAGCTTTTAGATGTGGGTTTCGAATTCCAAGAAAGACTTTCTTCTTGTTGTGATAATTTTAACAGTAGGGGTATAGATGACTAATATTTAGACATGTGACTCAGGAGAAGGATATCCTCCCATTTTAATTAGATTAGGATAGAGCATTTCATAAATTCATCTCATCGTCATGGATGGTGAAATAAGTGTAATAAGAATATTTTGTACTAACCGCAACTGTAACTGCAGTCAATTGACTAAATGTGCTTCTTGAGATAGTTACTGTCTGACTATTTTTACTCAAAAAAACATGTTTTAATGAAGGGCAAAGTAAGGACACCAAATCACATAAAATGCCAATTTCTACATAATGTCACTTTTGATCCTGGGCAGTATGCAAATTGCCAAAAACAGATCACTGTTTCAGCTTTACAGCCAACAGAGGCTTAATCCTGATGGTGATTTGTTTTCAAGTGCCACCAACAGGTCTACCTAACCTGCAAAACGAATGACATCAGCCTCAGGTGTGGTGAATTTGGTAAACATTTGCAGGTTAGCATTGTTGCTGTCACTCTGTTTAGTCCTGGTATCAACATCCATCCATTGTGTATGATCCAATCACAAGAGGACAGCTGAAAGTACAGCTGCGCACACCCCCGAGTACCACTGAGGATGAATGTATGATCCAATCACTCAAACCATATTCTCAAATGGTCACAGTAACCCCAATATCCCCAGACTCCCCTACAAATAGCATGATTTTAAAACTGGTTGCCTGAGGAGAAACTTAACAAACATTGTAAAACAGCTTCAGCAAATTCTAAATCATTCATGTGTAAATTTGACATTAAATGCAATACATTACATTGTTTTTTCCTTGTAAAAAGTGTAGAGGCATCGCTATATGAGCCTGTCTGGTTTTATTTCAGACCTGTGTCCTGTTTGTCCTTGACTAAAGTGCATTACCTCCCAACATTTGCAGTTCAGCATGTACAATAAATGTGTGAATTAAGACAAACATTTTGTTGACGATAAAGATATAATATTTTACAAATACAGTAAACAGTAACCACCATAGGCAACTTATTTAACGCCTGAGGCGAAAGTCTCCAGACGTCCTTAAAAATCACTCAATTATTTGAGTTGCTGAGTAAGGACAAACGTTATGTATATATTTAACTATATGGGCCTTCTTGTAAATTCTGCAAATGTTACATGACATTTCTCTTTTGCGTAAAAGAAATAGTTTATTTACCAAATGTTTATTCCTGTGATGTACTCACTTATTTGATGTACTTACTTATTTAATTATAGGGCAAGGTCACAGAAGTCACGGCTCTTCCAGACCAGCTGTGTTCAGTTTGTGTTTATCAGTTTCCAATCTGTGACTGCCTCCGTTATCACTAAATGCATTTTTTTGCAACATTTCATTGTGTGCACTCAAACCCAACCAATACCACACAATATAGATGATATGGAAATATTTTGATGACGCCTGCCTTACAGATGTCAACAGGCTATCCAGTGCAGAAATAGAAGTAACTGTATAGAAGTTGGATGTAAATGAAAACATTATTTTGCCAAATTAATTATGCATTTTCACTCGGTTTTCTCTGGCCTTGGCTACAAATAAGGTGTCGTTTAAACCATTCAAAGTCAGGCCATCCTTGCTCCTGGGCAGGGCAGCCAGCCTGAGTCCTCAGGTCAGGTTGGTTGAAATCCAATAGTGACAATGTTAAATGTTAGCCAGTACTGGGGTAAGCTGTTTTCCAAATTTGATGTGAAATAGGTTTTAATGGTCTCCCCAGGCTCTCGTGGCTCTATGCCAGCAGCAGATCCTGAATAGCGAGCATGGTCTTTCAGCTTAGAAACCACCCTCTAACCAGGGCATTCAATTGAGGGGACGTAGGCACAAGTTCTTAAACACGATTTTTGTAGACACACTGTTAAGCCTGACAGACAGTCATTACCATTGTTCATACATTTTTACTGATGTGTGTCCAAAGCACACATACAGTTTGGTTCCATTCTTGGACAAACACCTCTGACAACTCGATTTCACATTCACCTTCACCTAATGGTGGGAAATATGGATACAATCTTTTACTATGTATCGTTTTATCAAAATATCAATATTAATATCATGGTAGAATGTTTATGTAGTGGAAATAGGGTTGAACAATATCCCAAAAAAGATAGACATATTGCTATATCAGTCAGGATTTTAGTGGTGATGGTCATTTTTGAATTTGTTTTTTACTGGCAGAAATATTTAAAAAAATGTTTTATGTTGCTTAAACTTAAATTGATTGTTGCTGTACCAACTTGGCATGGTCCTTATGTCTGGATAATGGGATTTTTAGGCTGAGGTATCTCAGTAGCAACACAATGGTTGTGGTTACTACAGCCGTAAGTGAAAAGTATGAAAATCCAACTGCAAACCATTTATGGGTAAAACAACTGGACGGCCATTACTGTTTTTTGACTAATCAAATTAAGTAATACCTGGCAAGTCATTTGAAGAGCTGATTTCATCACATGGATGAAACAATCCTGGAAATCCATTATTTCCAAAAAGCTCATTGATTTTCCCACACTGGCCAAACATAACCCGAGAAAAGGTAGCTACCGCAGTAGGAACATCACGGCCAACTCTCTGATGGTTGACAAATGTCTGTTTTCTGCTGGTGTATTTCAGTGCAGAACAGGAGCTTGAGTTGATATAAGAGCTAAAGGTGCATCAGTCAATGGCATGATAAGTTCATCAAGACAATTATTAGGCAACTATTTTGACTGATTAATTGTTCAATTCCCTTTTCTAAAATTCCAAACATTTGGCTGCTCTAGGTTCTCAAATCTGAGGAGTAACAGCTTTCCTTTTTCTTGACTTTGGTTGTTGAATTTGGGTGGTGGGTTTGTCAGTAGAAGACATTTGATGACATCACCTTGTGCTTTAATGACTTTGTGCTGATTAATTGAGAAAATAAATGATTCAAATAATCAGTCATTGCAGCTGTGATCATAGTCTGACCTGATGCCTGACCTGAGTCTGATGGAATTTCCATTGTTGCTTCCTGACAAATACTAGCTGATACATTGGCCAGTCAGTATTACCAGCCCAGCTAATGTAGTATTATGGTTTAATGCTGTGTTTTGAAGTGGAGTTGGACCTCTTCTCTATATTTCTTATATTTTCTGATATATTCATCAGCTTCAGTATTTAAACACCAGTTTTCTCTCCACTCGCTGCCAGATTGTTTCTGCTCGTCCTAGTGGTATCTACGGCTCGACCTCTAGTGAAATTAAGTGTTTCTTGCTCCAGTGTTTTTTCTAGTTAAAAACGTATTATTTACTCTTGTGCTCTCCTTGTCATTTCCAGAGCCACTGCAACCTTTGAGCCTCAGCACACAGCCACACTGCCGCGAGCCTACTCCACTTTATCCTCAAGTCATATGCCTCAGCGGGTCCACCTGCATTTCTACTTACCAGTGCCTCAGCCTCGACCTCTGCTGCCTGGTTCCCGCACCACCAGCCAAGCCACTCGCCTGATTTTGAGCCACCGCAGCTTTCTTTTCATCTGAGTAAATTCAGCAAATTCATTTTATCCATTTCCCCTCACTTTGGGTCCTAATTCAACCTCCTAACTGTAACAGTATGAAAAACATTCAGGTAGCAGTTCAATTTTAACTGATGCTTTAACCAGATCGTTTTCTAGTTAAAGTGTGGAATGTCACCAGTATCAGGTCAGCTCCGATTGATTGATGGTCTGTATAAAAACTGACCAATGACGCACTACTAAAATGCCATATTGTACCGCAGGGCTTGAGACTAACAGCTACCCCCTCAGTCACAAATGTGTTTTGGCTGGCAGGACCTCACAAATATGCTGCTCTGGTAAAACCAGAAGGGCTCTGAAAATCTATATTGAAATTGGCAGGAGGAACGCAAGTTAGCTGTTAGCAAGTTGTGAGCAGCAAAAAAATTACATAATTATTTAGTTACTCAATATTTGGATAGTGTTTTCATTATGCCACTGACAACTAACAACTACTGATGATAACTAAAATGGCATTAAGTAGAGCACATACCCCCACCAAAGCCCAATGGTCCCCTTTTGTAATCACTGATGGAGAGATACCAGCCACCTTAATACACCAGATTTTTCTCATCAAGATCCATACATTGTACCCCTTAGAAATTATTTCAAATTTTGCAAAACACCTTATCTCGCAAAGTTAAAGAAAGTGAGATCTGGATGTATCTGGAGCCACATCAAAGTTAATGGTGTCTATTTGGGGCCAAGACCCATCCTCCATCCAAGTTTCGTAGATATCTGTTCAGTAGTTTTATGCAGTCCTGCTGACCAATCAACCAACCAACCAACC
Organism: Lagodon rhomboides; assembly: GCA_039737535.1. Lineage (NCBI taxonomy): Eukaryota > Metazoa > Chordata > Actinopteri > Spariformes > Sparidae > Lagodon > Lagodon rhomboides. The sequence goes on along the minus strand of CM077802.1, from coordinate 28,395,416 downwards.
AACAAACCAACCAACAAACAGACATGGTGAAAGCATAACTCCTTGGCATAGGTAATTAAGAAACAAAATTCAGATCAGTGACCTGTATTAGCCGATACTGCTTGCAGCAATCAGTGAACAACCCAAAAAGCACCTGATCAAAGCACCCTTAATGTCAGCTGTCAATAATTAATGTTAAAATATTGCTAGAAACTTGATTTTGAGCCAAAATGAATCTAGGTTTGTGTGTGCTTTTTCACCTGGTGACTGTATTTAAAGGTAATTTAAGGGTAAAAACTCTACTCTGTAACACTCCTGTTCAAAGGATTGAGTTTGTGGATGGAAAAAAGGTGAGATGTCTCACTTTTTAGTAACTTCCCATTATCAGCAACGGAAAAAAAACATTTGTCTAATTCATAATTTTAAGACTTTTTAAAACAAGTTTAATGTGTGCTGGATGTATTCTGATGATTTATGTATGATCTGCTGCTTTCTACTGTTCCCTGTGTCCGTTGCATTCGTGATGGCAATGCGCACAATTTTTTTTTTACTTTTTAATGTGTCTTGAGCATCTTTGGCACAAAACTTTTTTTCATGGTGAATTAATTACTTCTCTCTTATCTAATTTTCAGCTTGTTGAGTGGCACTGAGCATGATGCTAGATAAGTATTAGGGCCAAAAATAACTTTACTGTGACATCCTGACTGTGTGTGGTATATTACAGAACACATCTGCAAATTGTTTCACTTTAATGGTCTTCCCAATAAGTCAAATAACATTGAAATGCACAAAAGCACAATAAAATAACAGCAACAATCTTCAGCTCTGCACAGTATATAAGTTTTAAAGGAGCTGTATTATGCAAATTTTCAGGTTCATAATTTTACTTTGCGTTACTACTAAAACGGGTTTGCATGCTCAAATAATTTCCAGTGCAGCAGCGTTGTATTCCCCATCTGTCTGAGACGCTCTGTTTTAGCTCATGTTTCTTTAAGGCCCCTCTCCTGAATACCCAGTCTGTTCTGATTTGTCATCTCACACACGCCTGATCCAGCTACACTCAACATGTCTCTGGTTGGCTCTGTTCCATTTTTCAGTTTCCAGTTAGGTTCACTTCTACTGGCATAGAGTTTGTAAATGTTTGAGATGGTGATGCAATGTGATGTCAAGAAGTCACAGGATAAAGGCGGGACCACTGACAAAGGAGCAGTGTTTTCTGAGGAAGAAAGGAACTTCTTGGCGCAGACTTTGCTTTGAATAAACACATAATAGGTCTCCTTTAAGTTGAGAAGTTGAAGAAGTTGTAAAGATGTGACATAAGATTCAAATACAGACAAAAACATGCTGTGTCAGAGAACTCCGGAACAAATGAATTAATAACCAGCTTTCCACTGGCACTCACAAATACACACACATATATACAGAAATTAAGACATCCACACAAGCATCTACCTCCTCCCGTTTTTCACACACTCACACTCAGGTCAAATGTGGTCAATGTACCCTCACATTCCCAGACAAACTGTGACTGTGAGTGAATGTGTATGTGCGTCACTTTGTGCGTGTGTGATTCCAACAGACAGAAAAGAGAGGTCATTCAGTGCAGGGAAGTGATGACTGGGCAGCTGACACAGGAAAGAAATAGGAGGATAGAAGGAGAAATAAAGAGGGGTAGAGATGTAGGTCACTTCCCAATTGTCAGTGAGTCACTGCTCTGGATCACTCCCAAACACACACACACACACACACACACACACACACACACACAGTGAGCCACTATCCCCCAGCCACTGCTTACATGTCGCTGGAGCGGAGGCTGAATGTGTGTGCGTGCTTGTGTCTGTGAACCGCCTTTGACCTTTGAACCTGTTTGACACTCTCCATTCCAGTCAAACACAAAGACACACACAATCACTGAGGGCAATACTTATGAGCACTCCCCTCTTGCTCATATATTTCTCTCTTGATGTTTCTCGCCTGCTGACCAGAGTCCACTTTGCACTCTCTCTTCATGACTTTAACTTGGCTGCACAAGGGCCATGTCACAGTGACATCACCATGTCATCACCCTTGGGTTACTATCTGATTCTGAGGCTGACTGTGTCCAACATGTGACATTGGAGTGGGGCAGCACTCCTGTCTCCTGTGTTTGTGTGTTTATGTGTGTTAGTCTGGTGATAGACAATCGACCTGTCCTTGTTGCACCATACCTCTGTCAATGCATGCTGGGATTGACATTAGTCCCCATGATCCTGTTTATGTTAACCAGACAGAAAATGGCTGGATGGAAAATATCTCTGTCTTACATCACAGCTTACTATGGAACCTCAATATTTGTACCGACTAAATTGAGCTCATAGCAACCAGTATCAAAAACTTGGAAGTACTGAAAGCTAGCATTGAATGCCTGCTGTTGTTACCTACGCCAAGAAGGATATTTTTTCAATGTTTCTGTTTGTTGGCTGGACGGCGGATTTGTCAGCAGGATTACACAGAAACTACTGAATGAATTTACAAGAAATTTGGATGGGGGATGGGTCGAGCCCAGAATAGAACCCATTAACTTTTGGGGAAGGTCCGGATAAAGGGACCGATCCAGAATTTTTTCCCCACTTTCTTTAACTGTGCAGGAAGTAAGGCACAGATCTTAATAAAAAAAAAAAAAAAAACAGGCATACTTAGCTGGCTTGTATCTATAAGTGAGTACAATTTGATCCTGTTTCTGGTGATCTTAAATTATGGTTAAGCAATTACAGATGACTGACACAGGGCTATCGAGTTTGATATCAGATTGGGCTTCATTGAATAAAAGGAGACTGTTGGCTCTTAATCTGATCATAATTTTGCCACTTTTAATCTTTTATCTATTTATGCCAAGTTCGTGTATGGCTGCTTGTGATTAGATAACATTTAAGATTTGAGCAGCCAAGCTTCTTTCATCATATTAAAAAAAGGATTTTGTAGCAAAACATTTACATTTCCCAAAGCATAATAAAGCAAAATGTATGATTTGAAAGATTCAAACTTGGTATCGGTGACTAAACTAACTGGGCCACTGTCAAGAAAAAATCATCTCAGATAGATTCTGAATTCACTCGTGAAGATGATGACCACAGAAGTAAACAACTATTTTGTTTATTTTAATTTTGTAGACAAGTGTATCAGGATGATATGATAAGGCTGTACCCGACTCAGGATTTTATCAGTCAAATCAAATTTTGCTGCTCAATCAAAAGATTTAACTATTCATACTTTTTTTCAGTTTAGCACCACACTAAACAGTAAGTTTTATCTGCTGCAGACTATTCATTTACTTCCATTAATGACAAGAAGAACTGCAGCAAAAAAATTATATTCAAGAAGCTGGAGGGTTTGACATTTTAGTTTGAAAAATGACGTAAAACAAAGACAGCACTCCTGATTTCTTCACTGATGTGCTCTCTCAAAACTGAGAGCATGCAGTCAAGAAGTTCTTTCTGTACTGTCTTAGATATTCCTTTAAACTCAGTAACACTCTGCAGATGTTCTTGTACTGCTGAATCTAGTGATGCTAAAACATCCATCAGTCCTCTGAAAAAACCCTGATCTGAGTGTACACTTTCATCATGGCCACACAGGGCTAGCTCAAACGCACCACAGAACGTTGAAGTCCATCATTTTAGACAAGATGTGCCTGTTTTTGTAAACCACCTCGTTGTCTTTGGATCCCTATCCTGTAGCCTACATCACGCTGTGCAGCAATATTTACCTACCAAACATTACAAGACGCATAGCATTAGCTTGTTCATGCCTTTTCACTTTTTCTGCAGAGTGCTTTAAATCGGTCCTACCTGACTGGATCCATGCTCGTTCGGTTCCTGCTGTTTGAAAAAAAAGGCAGGGAAAGCAAAATAAAGTGCCACGACTAGCCACGACTTCTAAGCAAACCAGCCTCATGAAAAAGACGACTGTACTGTCTTCCTCTGTCTTGTGCTTGTTGTTTTATCACGATGTTCGGTTGGTCGGATCCAAGCTCTTTCACTCAAAGCTTTTTCTGCACTGTTCTCCTCTCTCAGCAACTTAACTAAATTTTCTTTCTCCATTTAAATCTATTGCCCACAAGTCACTCTGTGTTACAAGGCTCCTTCAACTCTCTACGAACTTCTACGTCTTCTGCTCCTACGTCTTCTGCTCCTACGTCAGTTACTTTTCTCACTGTTAATAACGGCCTTGGGGCGGTGACAGTCAGCGCCCAGCAAGCTGCCATCTCTTGTATTACAGCAGGTGAAGTGCGCATGTACAGCTTATAATGAGGAGTTATGGCCAAAGAATTTTGCGGTTAGAACCAGAAATAGGTCACCTCTCAGTAAAATTATACAACGTAGAACATTTTTAATCTACATTTTTATAGCAGATTAAACATGTTATTCACTATTTGTATGATTTTTAGATTGCTCATTTATATATGCCATACAAATATAAAGTCTTATTCAGTGAAGATCTATATGATTCATCTTCATATGGGACAGATGGGGCTGCGCCCCCTATTAACCAGCCGCAACTGGTTCAGTTATAAAATCCAATCTCAACACAGGGAATCTCTCCTGTCGGCGTCCTGACAGCACTGTCAGTGCAGGACCGGCACTACACATTTTGCTGCAGCTTCTCTCATCAGCTAACCACCATCACATGTCGTGACTTGTATTTTTTTTTTTACTTATGTGGCAGCTAATATAAAAGTATATTTTTGCTTCTCTTTATAATTCCTCATTGTTATATTATATACATTGTTATTCCTGTGCATTTTTGTAAGGTTCTACGTTTTATCTTGTTTTTGTAATGTACTTTGACTGACAATAACTGTCTCTGACTGACTGACTCATCAACTTTCACAAGTCAGCCGTAGAGGTGCCAGTGTTTTGTTTTCAGAATTGGGATTTCATTTGTTTGATTTCGATATATTTGAATACAATGACGATTATAACCACGTAACATCAAACACAAGTTTAACAGAAATCACAATTTTTGGGGGGGACCCACTGGGTAAATTTAAGTAATATTTATAATATACATAATAAATAGTATCATATGTAATATTTTCCAAACTTTAAAATAATACCCAACGTGGTACACTGTGAGGCAAACACGTGATGTAGTGTTAAATCAAGGAAATTATCACCACACACATTCTTCCAGTATTTGAAGTGTTAGTATTAGTGACTGGAATCTTATTAGAATGTTGGTTTTCCACTTTATCCACTTTTATGGTCTGCTAATGATACACACTGTTAACAACCTTTATTATTATATTTCCAAACAGGTGACAATGAAAAAAACAGCCTGAAATGTGAACTGCATCAATTTTCGGTAGGATTGTCTTCTAGACTAATCAAACTAAAAACTCTTACTATCAGAATACAGGAAGGTGACATAATCACGTAAAACATCTACACAAATGGGCTTTATCGATCATAAACAATACAATAAATTATCCAATTTTACAATAATTGTTAGTCTGAGAAGCTGAAAATGTTTGAATGAAAAATGACTGATGAATTATATAATTATAATAATAGCAGCAAAACAAATTTCCGCCAATTCTGTGATTAGTAAATGAACTAAATGTTTCATCTCTAAACCGTTCATACGTTAAAAGCCTGTGCAGTGAATGTTGGTGAGCTGTCAACACACACTGAGCCTGAGGTCAGGATGGGCTCGATTTGGTAAATGAGTGCAGGCAGCCGCTGACCTGCTGAGGTCATTCGAGTCACTCCACTGAAAACATAAACCAAAGCCTTGAGTTGCGTAATACACAGCGTAGACACAAAACGACCTGATGGAGAAGGCCTTTATGTATTTATTTATTTATTTGGAAAATGTTGCTACAAAGACGGGTCATCTTAAACTGAATGCAGCATTTGTCAGATATAAGGGTTTTGCGGATCAGTGAACACGGAAAGAAAACTTGATTTGTAAGTAAATGTGCCAAATCATGAACGCAAACCACATACAAACTGCATCAGCAAAGAGGAACAGCCGTAACACGCCAAAACTAACCAGCAGCTTGCATACAGAGAGACATCAAGGCTAGTATGATCCACTTTGTAGCAGTTTGCTCTGCTGATTTAGTTATTTTATAATAATTTTTAAAATATTTTTAAAATTTAAATTTAAATTGAATTTAGCCTTTAGTTGGAACCAGTGAACTAATGCAGTCATTCACCCAAGCTGATAATAAATAGCAAAGCATGTAAAGCAAGGGCTCAAATAAAATGACACTGACTAAATGTGCTGTGCCCTGCAGGTATTTGGTTTACACGTCATTCTTTTCATGGGACTCACAGTGGCTGGATCCGCTCCAGTGCCTGCCGGTCACCAGGGATCCTCCGAACGGTCGCTGGAGCGTTCCTACACCGGACAGGAGTCCCTTCTCCGGCCCGAGCCCTGGGGGTCTGTGGTAGTAGTCCATGCTCAGAAAAGAGCCGGGACTGGGGCTGCTGGGGCTGGGGCTAAAACCCACAACATCCACGCTTTCGTACATCCCCGACAGGGAGGAATCGCGTCTGATGTCTTCGTACCAAACAGAGAGAAAAAAAAGATGAAAGGGTCCTGGAGAGAAAGGGGAGGGAGGGAGGGGAGGAGGGAGAGTTCACATCTTCATAACAGACTGATGGAAGGAGGGGGAGGAGGAGAGAAAAAAGCGATGACCGGTCCCGGTGACCTTTCAGCCCTTGGAGGAGCTCAGGCTGTTCGTGGTTTCGGTCCGTTTCTGGGACGAGTTCAGACGACAAACGGAACGCTGTTTTCCAAATGCTACAAGTGCCACCGACTTGCCCGGTAACCGCGGTGCTGCTGGAGTTGCAGCCCGGGTTACTTTGTGGCACCGACGAAGGAAAAGAGGTCAACCACGGGAAAGACGCACTGTAACATTACAGTACTACAGCAGCACCCGTACCATGAGTTTATGACCTCGACATCTACAGCCAGTCCCTCCGGGTTCACACAGGTCCGACGTCGCTGCCGTTAGTTTATTCGCTGTGTTTTTACAGTACAATAAATGTAGTAAATGGAATCGTCATATCGCTGAGCCGATTCCGTCGACTGACTACTTCTTGCTGTCACAGCAAGTAGGCTACGGCTTGTCCTTAAATCCACGCATTAAGTTCACCGTTTCCGAAAAGTAAGACGGTCCAGTCGGTGGAAAACGCGCTGCTCCGGCTCACCGAGTCCAAGCGTTCACGACAGAAACCCCCCTCCCCACCTCCCGACACATTAACGCCGAATGTGCGCTGTCATATGTGACGTTGAACTTGCCGTTGTATGTCCGACTGGCAGAATATCCAAGAGTCAGAGGGAGGTCGAGATTGCGCGATCGGGAATGTGCGCCTCTTGCTGCTGGTTGCTGAAGTCCAGCAGCAGTACAAGGCAGCGGTGTCCTGTGGTAACCTCTGCTCTGTACCCGACGGCCTCTCTCTCTCTCTCTCTCTCTCTCTCTCTCTCGCTCCCTCCCCCTCCCTGTGGTTTAATGACTGACACCAGCTGAACATGAGCTCCACCTACCTGCCCTGTGCGTGCCTTCACAAAATGTTTCTTTACCGCTTTAAGAAATGTGGCTACTATGACTACGCTGCACAGCCACACATGTTGTGTAGGGTAGAGGGGTATCTTGTTAGGCTTTTTACTTTCACTTCATTGTCTTTTTTGTGTACAAACATATGTTTAATTTCAGAATGTGCAACTGTGACTATTTGCACAACTACCGGGTAAGTTGCCACACTGTGCAGGGTAAAATGTCACATTATGTTTTTTTAATAAATAATTTTGCAGTTAAAAGTCTGACAGACAGATGTTTCTGGCCAAACCGGGGGGGGGGGGGGTGAAAGGCCTCTTTCCTACTTCAACAACAATGGTACAATGGTTGCAGTGTTTCCTCTCAACTTCCAGTCGCTTCGCTCAGACCACATCCATCTCTGAACTCAGCCTTCAATTTGATGTGAACCACACTACTATAAAGATTTGTGATTTTCTTTTGCATGGTTGTGATTCAATCGGGGTGACGAAATCTGTCCACAAACAAACAGGTCAACATATAAATAACTGCCAATACACTCAGAACCTCTTCTAAAGGTAGTTGCCGCTACAATAGGTGTCTCTAAGACCACATTGTACCATGATGACACACACACATGTACACACTCAAAAGGTGAAATGATTACCAGCCAACACTGTAGCAGCTGGTGAATATACAATGGCTTAACACTCACAGTTGCTATTCTTAGTATTTTTTTGTGGTAAAGGCTCTAAATATGTCCTGCACCACTGATGATAGACCTGTGCATATATACATTAATTGAAAATGTATTCCCAACACTCACCAATGCAATTTGAATGACAAACCTTGACTTATACCGTATACTATACTCATACAGTACTGTATACTGTATCTATCTATTACAATTACTCGGATATTTTGTCTGTGGCGTTCTGTGGAAGAGGAGGTAGTACAGTACAGTAAATGTTTATTGGAGTGGAGAGAACAGAAAAAGAAAAAAAGAAAGGCACACTATTCTTGCACAGCAGTGTTTCCTGCTTGTACCCCACTGCTTGTACCCCACAGACAAAAGGGTTCCTTAGGAGTAAATTCCAAACCTGTAAAAAATAATTACAGGTTGATAAAAGATTTATTTTTTTTTTTTCAGAAGTGATCGCATAAATCTTAAAGTATGAATCGTTGAGTGAAAGTGCAAAAATGTTTTGCATTTTGGTATTAAGTGTATTATTATGTGGTAAGTATGTGTTTTTTATCACCTGGCTTGTTTCTGAGTACACTACTCAAAATTAGTAAGGGCTATTGGGCTATGGGTGCATATGTGCATGGATATGCAATACAAGTCAAATGTTTTGCATTAATTTGGGGGACCAAAAATATTCACAAAACACAAAAAATTAAAATTCAGATATGTCACAGATAAACAATCAAGTGAAAAACTAGAATAACCCAAACTAATTTTTGATTAGTGTATTTACAGTACAAGTGTATTCAAAATAATGCATGTGTTTTTGCACGTGCAGATGTAGAGGCACATTGGCAACTGCTCATGCATTCATGCATAGACTCTGCACACACACACACACACACACACACAAACACACACACACACAGCTCAAATCCTTTGCCATAAGTGAGCCTATGTCCTTCCTGTGAGGCCTCCCTGTATTGATTAGCTGCTGGTTAAAATATGAGTGGTGAAAAAGGAAAAACATCACATTCATTGCTGTCTGTTAATGAATACAGGACATTAAATCTAAGGAAACCACAGAGGCAGGGGAGAGGCGAACATGGGTTTTGGGGGATAGCAACAAAGTGCAAGAGAAGAATGGAGATGAAGATGAAAATTAGGATAAGAGTAATAGATTAAGCATCATTAAGCATAATGCAGCAGGAGAAAAATGTACACCAAAAGGAAAAAAACATTTCTCCAAAATTGCTCTCAAGTAGCAAAATGAGGTAGTATTGATAGAGGGGCAGGAACTGTGGAGGGTAATGTTAAAAAAATAAATAAAAGAACTGTGAGCTGGAAGAGACACACTGTATGTTATATTTACTAGAATACATAAAACCTGGAGCTTATTGTACAACACTGACACTTTACAATGTAGCGATTGGTTCCAAAAAAGTGGGCCTAACAGTAAAAACAACTGAGTGTCAGCTCATGAATATGCTCACTTGTGGACAGTCTGGGAAGTGTTGATGGTTCCCGGTGGCCTAGCCACTTTTCATGTGTTTCTTCTCTCCCAGGGCTGCATGTAAGCATGCAAGCAAATATGCACTGTTGTCATTCAAAGATATTTGCAAGGTGTACTTTTATGGATTTTGGGTATACTGTATCTTACCTTGTTTTCAATAGCCAAGCTGGCTGTGTTGCTTTACTGATAAAAGGTGTCACTCAGTTGATCCACCACTTTGGTCCTGACTGAAATCAATCAATAAATCTTTATTTGTATAGCACCAGTTCACAACAAAAGATATCGCTTACCACTTTCCAGTTCAAGCAGGTCAAGACCATACTGTTCAATGAATCTATTGAATCACTAAAGTCAGCAGTTCAGACTTGACTCACCGCCTGTTCTCTCTCTCTCTCTCTCTCTCTCTCTCTCTCTCTCACACACACACACACACATACGCACACACGCACGCACACACAAAACCTTACACACACATACCCAGCTCTAATTGCTACATTTATGGCACCACTGCATTGTCCTCCTTGTCAAACCATCTCTGACCTGCCATCATTTCTTTGTTTCTTTCTTTGTGCCTGAGCTGGTGAAGATAAACAGGTTGATAGATAGAAGTTAATATTGCCCTTTTGTGGTTAATGTGTGAGGTTGTGTATTATTTCAGCTCAGTTAGCAGAGATTCAACTCACTGAAGCTGGTATTGATAATGTGTGAATGTGTGTTGGGGGGTAGGGAGTGGTGATGATAGAAGAGGGGGATAGAGTGAACGCCACTTAACAAATCTCTATGAAAAATGTCTTTGAACAATGTACCTTTATCTGATTTATTTATACTCTAGGGCATTGGGTTGGCAAGATAGGGTGACAACCTCATGTTAAGGAAGTGGCTGTCACTCTGCGCCAGATACGCCTTTTTCTTTGAGAATCTGCCTAGAAGGCCAGCATCCTGGAGTTGCATCGTCATTATTGATGCTAAGACTCCTGTTTTGCAGGTACAATTTAATGAAGCTGCCAGTTGAGGACCTTTGAGGCGTCCATCTGTTTCTGATTCTGATGTACTGGTTCTCTTGCTTAGTTGTCTGAAATTGGAGCCCCCCCACTTCACTTTTTCTGTGGAAACTGTAGAGATAGATAATACAAACTATTGTTATTTTTATTTTTGTTTATTTTTTAATACAACAACAGATACAAGGAATGAGATAAGACAAGACGCTGAACAGCGAAAACAGAGACAAAAACAAGCAAACAAACAAACAAAAAAAACAGCCAGCGCTTGTTCAGTACAAAGAGAAGAAAAGTAAAACTGCACATGTCAATTAATTTAATGAGATGCCCCAGAGTGTCCACTCATAAAACAAACTATTGTTATTTTAAAATAAAAGTTTCTGAAATGAGAAGGTTTCTGTTGGACCAAATGAATGATGTGTTGCTCTATAACTGCTGGAGTTTAGAACACATGAATGTTGTGTTCATAACTTGTTTCCACTTCACCTAACTGGTCAAAAGATATACGTTGATGAAGTTAACTAAACACTACCTAACAAAAAAGTGTATAACCCCCTGATTCCACCAGGCCCGTCTCGGCCGAGATTCAGTCGCTGGAGCCATAGATATAGATTGAAGTAAATCAAGAAAGTGCCTTTGTAAAGTTTTAACTACAGTTTTTGATAACAGATGATAATGTTAATAATATACATAAACTGTGTTGAGCTGCCTTGTAATAATGGACCTTGTAACGTTAGAAGTGGAGCTTTCACCTCCTCTCAGCTCGGAGTTAACGGTCGACTGATTAAGCACAAACATTGTCAAAACAGAGACAGCTCTGCTTGACCACAGCCATGTGATTAGTTTACGATAAAGTCACATTTGACAGATTATAAAACAACAAAATAAAGAGTCTTAATGACAGAAAAGATGATAGATGACAGAACAATGACCTTGGCATTTATCAAGGTAGTTGTAAGTGTCAGGTTTGTCCATTTTTATGGAGTCTCATCATCCACTTTTTTTTATTTCTGATCTGCAACATGATAGTATTGCTTGCCTGACTGGCCGTATTGGATCCTGATACCTAAAATTATCCAAGCAAGACGCAGACACCCTAGAACACCACTGACATCAGGCAAACTCTACAAAGTCCTATTCCAAATGCCAAATAATGAACACAATCACTGTTTGCAGGACTAATAAAGGAATTCTGGTTCTAAATCACCCAGACCTGATGGCTTCCCTCCTGAATATTCCTCCTGTGTTTAAGTGTTGATAGAAAGGAAATTCCTTTCTATTAACACTTTTGGCAATTACTATTCTCAATATCTGACAGACTAAGATCAGAAATATAAAATATATCCCTAATTCACTTGCACATGAATACAGCCACTATATCAGTTCTACTAAAACCCATTTAAGATCCAACTCAACCTACCAGCTACCATCCTCTATCACTAATTAACACTGACTTAAAATCCTTACAAAAGCCCTAGCCATCAGATTGGAAACAGTCATTTCCACCTTAATAAACCCCGATCAGACAGGCTTTATCAAGAACAGACCTTCAGATAATCTACGAAGACTATTTAGTCTCATTAACCTCTCACACCAAACACAAACCAAGGCAATTATTGTATCACTAGATGCAGAAAAGGCATTCGACCAAGTTAACTGGACTTTCTCATTAAACACACTTCATAAATTTAGCTATTGGGAGTCAAAGTCAAAGTCAAAGTCAAGTTTATTTATATAGCATGTTTACAGACGGCTAAGCCGCACCAAAGTGCTTCACATAAGAGTGCAAAAAGTGCAATAAAAACAGGATTGACACAAGTAAAAGAAAACAAATAAAAACAACAACAAAGGTTAAAAGACAATGCCTGGGGTCCGTTTCACAAAGCAGGTTCAACAAACTCTGAGTCTAATCCTAAACTCTGAGTTGATCTACTCTGAGATAGAAAACTCTGAGTTTTCGGTTCCAGAAAAGCGGATTTGAGTTAGTTTAATCAACTCGGAGTAGTTTCACCTGGAGTTAAGCGCGTGCGACACAACTAAAAAAAGCCCGCATCAATGGAGCCCAGATTCGACGAGTCACCATGGCAACGGGGAAGCGGAGGGCTACGTGTTTCAGCAACCTCGAATTGGAAATCCTAATGCGCTCATACGGCGAGTTTCAACACGTTTTTAGAAAGAAGTGCATCACCGCTGCAGCTGCAAAAGAGAGGGAGACGGCGTGGGAGAACATTGCTGCTCGGGTCAATGCTTAAGTTTAAATGTAGTCACAATCACAATAATATTACAGGGGAAAACTACTTGAATGGTAGAATATTTATTAATTTCATTTAGGTGCAATCCCGCGGGGGAGACGCGCACTTGGCCTCCGCATTCGAAATGATGTATGCAGCATCACATATGATCTTGACATTGCAGAGAGTGACAGATGTTGGAACTATGACGCAGTCTTTAACATTTTGAAACAGTAGTCAATCTGCATGTACCTGCACATTTATGCTGTGAATGGACTTCCTATTCACATAATCGGCTTCATTATGTGAGGGAGCCGTGATGGGGATGTGTGTGCCATCTATGCAGCCAATCACACTGGGAAATCCTAAAAGAAATGAAAATTACGAATCCCAGTCTGAGGTTGCAGCTCATGTCATTAACAGAATATAATTTAAAATTAATTTAACAGATCCCTACATCATTCACCTGCAATCCTGTGGAACTCCTAATTGATGGCTCTGACAGGTTTTTAAAACAACAAACATGGGTAAAAGCCGTTTCAGGACAGGCACACTTTTCTCCGACATTGTACAAAAAACTTCCATTTGCAGAGAAACGCAGTGCAACACACAATATGTGCTGGGATGTGAGAGCATGACTATGGTTGGTAATGTTGCAAATGTAAGGACGGGTTGGGTTGTGTAGGTAAATGATGGACTGTGAAGTGAAACGGTACCGCTCAAAAAGATAATTGTCTGGAAATGCTAAAACATCTATTCGCGGTCTGATAACCATCTCCCGACGAATATTTAATTCTCTGCGCAGTAATGCTGCATCTTCATCCACGGGATCATTGTCAAAAGGACATGCCACGGTCGTGAAAAAAGTGACTGACTCTGATTTTTTTAAATGATTTTTGACAGACGGCAGAACAAGGCTACGCAAACAAACTCGCCTGCTGACTGAATGAATGAAAGAGGAAATCAAATGGCGTGTGTGGCTGAAAGTGGGCGGAGACAGAGAGAAACTCGAGGTTCATTGAGAAAAACCTGGTCCCGACCAGGTTAGGGTCATAGAGTCTGTTACTATGGTTACTGACCGAGAGCTTAAGTTACCTCTCTCTGTGAAACAGGCTAGAGTTACCCCTCTTTCTCTGGTTTGAGTTACCTCCCTTCGTGAAACGGAAAACTCAGAGTTTCCCTCATTTCAGGGTTAATAAACTCAGAGTTTTCACTAAACCTGCTTTGTGAAACGGACCTCTGCTCTCTCCTTCATTGTTTGTCATCTTCATAGAGCAACTGGCTGCAGCTATATATCAGAACAATACCAGTAAAGGAATTCACACCACAGACCTCCAACATAAAATTAGCCAATATGCAGATTATATTTTATTGTACTTACAGGACCTATTACCTTCACTAGAGGAAAACTTTAATATCAACAACACCTTTTCTAAAATCTCTAATTACACAATAAACTGGAACAAATCCACTACACTCCCACTCTCAGAAGGTACCTGGGATTCTGCAAAAAATAACCGATCACTCCCACGTCACACTGGTAACATTAGTTATTTAGGCATTGTCTTCTCCCCTAGGCTGTCAGAGTTGTTTCATCTTGTTGGGACCCACAGATGAAGTCATTCATTGTGGATTTCAAAATGGACTCTGAGCTGAACTCAGTGTCCCAGAATTCCCCATTCTTCACACCTAGGTGCAAAATTCAGCTTTGAGCGATGATTGGTCAGGGTGACAGACCCCCTGCTGATCAGATAGTCAAAACTCCAGTGCCTTCCTTGTTCTCTCTCTCTCTCTCACTCGACGCCCTCGGCCTCTTCAACTTCAGATCTTCAAGGGCTCCTCTCCACTTCCCCCACACGGGGCTGCCTGTCCTCAAGATCTCTTCTCCTGGGCCTAACAGCTGTGGAGAGCTACAAGCTGCATTTGCAGCAGGCCCAGAGAACTTCTCCTCACTGCAGCGACACGAGGTCCTGCCAGTATTCCAGATCAGTTAGCACTAGCACTAGCAGCTACGATCCCCTGCCTGAGTGGGGCCCCTTCTTTATGGATCTTAGGGAGATCTTAGGGAGACCATATAGGCAGGGGATCGATCCCCTGCCTATATGGTCTCCCTAAGATCCATAAAGAAGGGGCCCCACTCAGACCCATAGTCAGCAGCATAAACTCTGTCACCTACAACATTGCCAAATATTTAGCCACTATCTTGGCACCGTTGGTGGGCAATAACCCACACCACATCCAAAACTCCATAGACTTTGTGAACAAAGTCCGTGATTTAAAAATGGATCCAGATGAAACCATGGTATCCTATGACGTGAATTCCTTGTTCACTTGCATACCAACAATGGAGGCTTTGGCAACAGTAAGAGAGCGGCTTACACAGGACAACTCACTCCAGAACAGAACCAAACTCAAACCAGAACACATTTGCCAACTCCTGGATTTATGTCTAAACACCACATATTTCCAGTTTAATGGCAAATTTTACAGACAGAAACATGGCTGTGCCATGGGCTCACCGGTATCTCCCATTGTGGCAAATTTATACATGGAAACGGTAGAAAGCAAGGCCCTGAATTCCTTTGAGGGAACAACACCGAGCCACTGGTTCAGATATGTGGATGACACATGGGTCAAAATCAAAACCCAGGAGGTGCAAGCCTTTACTGAACACATTAACTCTGTGGACAGAAACATCAAATTCACCAGAGAGGATGTTAAGGATAAGAGTCTGCCCTTCTTAGATTGTGATGTCCATATGGAAAAGGACAGGAGCCTTCACATTGGGGTATACAGGAAACCCACTCACACAGACCAATACCTACTTTTTGACTCACACCACCCACTGGAACACAAACTGGGTGTTATCAGAACCCTGCAACACAGAGCTGATAACGTACCCACCAGCTCGCAGGCACAAGGGGAAGAACACCAACACCTGAGGGGTGCCCTCAAAACTTGTGGTTATCCCAACTGGACCTTTGTGAAAACTGCAGCAGGTTCCAGAAAGAACACCAAAGTGGTGGAGGAACAAAAGCAGGACAAACGAAACAACATTGTCATCCCGTATGTGTCTGGGGTATCAGAGAAACTCAGGAGGATTTTCAGCAAACATTGCATTCCTGTGTATTTCAAACCCAGTAACACACTCAGACAGAGACTGGTACATCCTAAAGACCGAACACCACACACCCACAAAAGCAATTTCGTGTACGCAGTGCAATGTAATGAAGAATGCAAAGATCTTTACATTGGTGAGACAAAACAACCGCTACACAAACGCATGGCCCAACACAGAAGATCTAACTCCTCAGGCCTAGACTCTGCTGTCTATTTGCACCTCAAGGAAAAAGCTCACTCCTTTGAGGACAATAATGTTCACATCTTGGACAGAGAGGATAGATGGTTTGAAAGAGGAGTAAAAGAAGCCATCTATGCAAAAATTGAAAAACCATCTGTAAACAGAGGAGGGGGTCTGCGACACCACCTATCTCCAATTTACAATGCTGCCCTTTCATGTCTTCCCAGGAGATTCAACAACTTAGCCTCTAAGAATAACGGCTGTGCACAAAGGGCCTCATGTGACTCCAACGACTGTCGTTACAACACAATAGAGCACTAACGAAGTCGAAACCAACTTTCCCCATCCCCAACGACCATACTAACGACTGTCGTTTGGCAATAATGGAGCACATACAACCCATAGGCATCAGTGGCCTTGTGACCGCCTCCTGAGAGGTTAAATAGCTGGACCTCCACACCGGCTAGTTGGACTAGTCTCAGCCTAGTCAAGGGAGCAGGAACTGATGAAGCCTCTCGGATGAGAGGTGAAACGTCTTCAAGACAAAAACCAAATCCAGTTGCTTTCGATTCAATTTCCTTGAGATATTTAGTCACACTTGTTTCGTTTATATATGAAACTGTCAAGAACAGAGGACAGAAGTTTAAGGGAGAAAGGAGGTGAGGTAAAACTTTGGAGGAAAGTTGCAAGGAGAAGCAGGAGGGATGGAGAGAAGAGCAGAGATCAAAGCTGGGATCCTGCTGATGGAGACACTGATAGTGACTGTCTCTCCTCCATTATTTATCAGACAGCTGTGCTGTAAGTAGGTTACACTTTTCAGAGAGATGAAGAAGGGGAGATAGGGATATAGACAGGCTGAAAAAGAGAAATAATGGCAGAAATAAAGCAAATGATGTTGATGGACACAGAGTTACAGCGAGAGGATGCATGGATAAGAGACACATGGAAAGGCAGGTATGAAGAGAGAGAGAAAGAGGAAGTAGGGCAGAAACCCGAAATAGGCAGAAATGGTGGTAAAGAGAAGGCAATCAAACATGATTTGACAATACTGTGGTTCTGTATGTCTGGGGTAAAAAGGAAAATGTATACAAACACATGCATGTATAGAGGCATATATGGTTGACATCACACATAATTTACAGCACAGAAATGATCATGCAGTGCTGACAGGAGACAGAACATTCATAGCTCTCATTTACAAACAGAACACATGCAATATACTGTATATGCTACTCTACATGTCATGTAAAACAGGGTGTTTTAAAACATTGTGTATGGCGTTTTGTTTCATTGGTATGTTGTCTCACGGGGTGTATGTTAGCTGAACCCTTGAACTTTTCAGAAAGCTACAGAATCTTGCAGATAAATGGTAAGTGCCATCCTACAAGGTGTGGCTGTAAAGGGCTCTTCACATTAGCATTTTAAAACATTAAATTTCACCAAAATCAATTCTTGGTAACATCTTACAATAAGGCACACAAAAATGTGAGTAGTTACTGATGAGCGAATAAGGAAAGAATCAAGAAACAACTCGATAGTCAATGTATTTTCTGTACCTTCAAGCAAGTTACCTACCTACCTTACCAAGTAGTTACCTAGTACAGACTCATTAGTTACTAATTACTTAATGATTGGTTATTTTTCTGTGTACCTTCATGTAAAGTATCAAATCATACTGAGTAGTTACCCAATATAGACACATTAGTCATTAATAATTGCTAGCAAGTCCTGGCTGGTGAGTGTGTTAGTGGTCCAGGCAGGGTTGGGCAGGTCATGACTTTGCCACAGAAATTTGCCAGTGGTTCACCAACTAGCTTGTGAGAAAGGATACGGACACAATTTCAGGTGTGACCAAGCCTTAATATAGACCACAAGGTCCACACCAAACAACAACAACAAAATAATATTAATAATAATATTTATAATATTATTATGTCCTGCCTCTCTCTGTCAGTACATTTGCAAGCACTCAAGCTACCAAAGTTGCTCCAGGTAAACCAGGTTACTCAAGCATAGAAGTAAAGTAAATTGTGTATACATGCAGCAGAACAGATTTCTCACTCTGACCTTAATTGAAGGAAACTGGGCATTATTTTTGATTGGGGATTGGTCCTGATAATGCTGTCTTTTTTTTTTTAGAGGTAAAGCAGACAGACAGCAGAGCAAGATTATGTCTGTATTTAAAAAATCTAATCATCAGCAGTGGAAACCTAGAAGCCCCTTGGATGCATCTGTCATTACATCTTGTAACTCTGCTGTCACAGTGATACTTATCCTACATAAAAGTACATATAAAAAAAGCTGACCAGAAACCCAGTTTCATGCATACATGCTAAGAAATGGGTTTTCTCCAGCAGAAATCTAGCTAAGACAATCAGGTTTCTTAAATCCCTTGGCACAGTTAAAGAAACTGGATTTCTCTTTCACATGACCTTTCAGAAATTTGCCTATTGGAGTTAGCTGACTGTTACATAAGTGCGTGTGACAAATTGAGTAACAGGCAGGTTTTTTACCATGCTTCAGAGTGTGGCTGTGGCCCAACTTGACTTAGCCAACAAGTCCTCCAAACTAACCAACAAAGAATGCCATTTGCCATTGTCTTCGAAAACTACCCATGAGTGTTTCTGATCTGAAACTCCTGTCTGCAGAATGATGATGTTTCTCTCTCAAGTCATGGATTGAACATGAATGAGAGACTCTAGTCGACTTTTTTAAACAGGCATTGCAGTTGAGGGTGTGAGAGAAGTTTAATGTCATTAACATTCAAACAATAACTTTATGACCCATTTCTAAAAGAGACAAGAAGAGAGAGAGAGAGAGAGAAGGAGAGATTTCAGAACATGAGAGAGTGTGAAGCTTATCTTTTCCGTACTTACCTGATATGATTTTGTAAAGTTCTGTGGTTTGGCACCATTCATGTAGAACAAAACTGGAGTTGCCTAGTGAAGTTTGTATTAATGGCAAACTGTGACAGCAGTCTGACATGAATCAGTAATATGGGTGTTACTAGAACCATGTCATTTGTTTGTTCTGTTTAAGTAAAGTAATTGACAAACTACATATTGCAGATACAATTAATGTAATTTTAGATCCCTAATCAGAAACTAGATTATATGTCAATGTCATGAGTACTTTGTGTGCAATTATGAAAAGTTAAAAGCAGCAGATCCCCTCCCTCCTCTCTATAAACCTTATTCACAACGCAGCCATTTTCCTCCAACATCACGCTCTGGGTGGGAAACTTGAATGCTGGGATAATGGAATGCTGCTGCGTTCCAGGTTGCGTATAGTCATATAAATAGAGGGATCTGGAGTCTGACAAATTGTTGTCATTTTACAGCTTCCCCGTTGATCAGCAACTGAAAAGATGATGGATCGTGCAAATCTGGAGACATGTTTGGCCATATTTCAAGGTAAAACAACATGTTGGATAACCTGTTAGCTACGTTGGCATTCAACCACCTGCCAGCTAAAGTTAATGTGCGTCCAGTGTAATTCACTTCCAGGTGTAGACAAAAGTCTTGAAGATGTGTGTTGATATTGATATCTGATTTGATTTATGCATTTCCTGATCATACTGTGTAACACTATCAAACAGTAATGTTAGCTACAAATGTGGTTGAATGCTAATGTTAGCTGTTGTCTGATGGAAGCTAATTGGTTATCAAACCTGTTGTTTTACCTTGAAATATGGTCTGATGTCCTTTTGGAGACCACCATCTGTACATTTGGTAATCAATCAGGAAGCAGTGAAACGATAACAGCTTGTCAGATAACCTATGTTTATATGATTTGGATCAAAATAGGGCAGGGATAACAGAAAAATGATTTTCTTTCTTCCTGCATGAGTCGGGGGAGGAGAGACATGGGTTATTGACCAAACACAGGGATTACTATATATATATATATATATATATATATATATATATATATATATATATATATATATATATATATATATATATATATATACATATATATATAAACTTGTGCCAGACATTGGATATTTATTATTGCTAACTTTACCGCTGAGCACTAAAGACGTAGTTAGAGCATCTTAGTTTAAAGCTTGTAGCCACTGACCAAGCTGCCGTATTTATCAACTGGGAGTGAGAATGAGTTAGTTTGGTTGAGAGAGACCTTCATAGTGTTTGATGATTCCTGCTGATAAAGCCTTAAGACACAATCATTAGAAAATTTGCTTTACACTACCATGACTCATTGTTGAATTGGATTTTTGCCCGTCCAGCTGTTCTCAAAGTTCAGTCATTTTCAATCTTGACGGTGTCTGCTGTGCCAATTTAACACAAACAGACAATGAGGGGAAAGCTGCTCCCGATGTTGCCTGAAAGTGAACTTTAATGTGTGAAAAGTATTCTGCACAACATCCCCTGCCTACAGTACCAAACAACGGGGCATTCCAGGATTGTAGAAAAAACACAGAAAAATTAAAACAAGTCATTTGAATGTGAATCTGAAATCTGAAATTTTCATGTTAACATGCAGGACTCTACTGTTACTGTACTACAGCAAACAACTGTAGTGCCCACAGTTCAGGGCATTGTGCACCACAGCCACACAAGTATGTCATTTGGTGTGTGTACGTGCATGCTTGGTGCTTGTGTGTTTATACACACACACACACACACACACACACACACAGATATATAGCATTGCGTGCTAGAGCATTGCGTGCTGTGTGCATGTCATGGCCAGTGGGGTTCTGTGTATATGGGTCTGTGCCTTATTTATATATAGCATATAACGATGCCCCTCTGATTTGTGTGTAGTCCCTGCTGGTGGATATCTCTTTGTAGTCATTATTTACGGGTCAGTGAGGAGCAAAAGTCCAACATACAAATCAGGGCCACCAATGAGCTTTAAAATGTAACTGTCATGAATACATAATACATACCGTATATATCTATGTATATAATTTCCTTACATTGAGAAGGAAGGAATGTAGACAAGGAAGAATAAAAAAAATAATTAGAGGATGGACATACACAGTATAATAAATGGTGGATGGAGCCACCATGATGTCACCTATTGAAATGTGGACTAGTGTCAGAAGTTGTACATGTAGATGTAGCCTACAGGAAGGAAACTGCATGCATGCAAGTTTTGGCTGTTTTGGGTCTTATTATAAGCCTGCAGGTGCAGGGAAGAGTTCCAGTGTTTCTGGAACCCTTTCCGTACATTTAACGTTTGGCACCACAAGCAAAATAAAATCGTAATGGAAAACTAAACATACAGTCCAACTATACAGTCTGGACCAACTCAGCTGTGAAGAATGCAGGTATATGCTGTTGCAGCCTTGCATAAACAGGGATTTTTATATCTTCTGTAGCAGCAAACACAACACACAGCATTTCAGTATTCATTATGTATAAAAACTGAGCCTATTAATACACCTACTGGCTGACTAAAGTAATAAAGCATAAATCTTCTTCCCAATCCTAATGTCCACGACTTTGAGGCTCATACCCAGAAAGAGGGTTTAGGGCTGTCCCACTGTCGAATTGTTATGTGCATGAGGGCTTTCTCGGACAATTGGAGCCCTTCATGGCCACTTTATGCAAGTCAGATTTCTGAAGACTTTGCTTGAGGGAATTAACCACAGTTGTGGGTAGCTAATGTTTAACATCATGTCACCATGAGTAACCAGGGGAAGCCCAAGAATGTAAAAAAACAAAAACAAAGATGCTGACGCTTTTGATTTCTGATTAATTTCATTATCGAAAATGGAACTTTATTTCACAAACAGAAATGATCTGAATCACTTCCCAAGAAGTGACTTTTTCTCAGAGAGCTGATTCTCTTAAACAACAAATAGATATAATAAACTTTGGAAACATTTTGGATTTTTTTTACCTGAAGCTGCTGACTGAATATATTTCTATTCAGTACATGTCTACTCCTGTTTTTGTTTTCTATTTTCATTATTATATACCTACTTAAAAATGGAAAATAAAAAGTCTCAAACCCACAAAACAAAGTGTCATGTTACAAACTGCTGTCATAAGGCCGGTCACAACCCAATCTGCAGCTGTGGTCAAAAGTTTACATACACTTTTAAAGACCATGTTCACCCAGCAGATTTAACATATTTTCCTATAAAAGTAAGACCAACAATATATTCATTATTGAACCAAACTTCATGAATGTTTTTTGTGACAAAGCAGTGTGTGTTCCACTCATTCCATCACAGAAAAATGAAAGTTGTAGAAATCAGTGGAACTCAAGACTGCCATGATATACAGGTGCATCTAAAAAAAATGTATATCATGGAAAAGTTTTTCCTCAAAGTTAATTCAAAAAGAGAAACTTACATATATTCTAAATTTATTACACATAAAGTGAAATATTTCAAGCCTTTTTGCTTTTTAATTTTGATGATTATGGCTTACTGCTCATAAAATTGTTTTCTTTTTGAAAAGACCAATCAAAAAAGGATTTATTATAGAGAATTGTTGACCTTCTGAAAAATATGTTCATTTATGCACACTTCAGGGCTCCTTTTGCACAAATTACTGCATCAATACAATGCAATGAGATGGAAAAGGTGGTGTATTGATGAAAAAAACAAACCCAAATGTAATGTGCAATGATAACAGACTTAGCAAACACTATAAATTATAATGTAAATAAGGCATGTGACTTCAATTGTCAACTGAAACTTCTGTTTCACTGGACAAAAACAGGAACATCAGGTCTGTGTGGAGCGATGAGGAGTCTGAAATCTTCCTTGAGTCAAAAATGAAATAAAACATGACATTGTGAAGTATTGTGGGATCATGAGTTGTTGTCTGTTGTCGACCACCACTGCTATTTCAAAGTTTTATTCACATTACAATCTGTCACGTGCCATAACCTTGAATGAAATGACAGATTCCTCTGAGTTTTAAACATTTATGGAAACATATGGAATAACGTAAGTGCACAACCAAACTAAGTCTATAACAAAGGTCTAGTTGTTTTAAGTGATTTTTAATGTGTTAATACTACATATTATTGAAGTCCTTTTAGCCATCCTGGCAACGCCCTGGGCAGTTGCTTAAGCCTGGCAAAGACCAGGCTCTGGGGAAAGGGGCGGGATATGTGTCATACAACTGTCCTCTCTGGCGAAATGTATTTTTCTATTCAAAATACTGGAAGTGTTTTTTTTCCTCTCAAATAATGTCTCTGATATTATATCTTATGTTATCTCATGCGCCCTCTTCTTCTGTAAAGGTTTATTACTCCTGACTGGACAATTAGTGGCCTCAGTGTTTATCTCAGTGGCCCAACTTGGGTGTCATCATGCATTCATTTGCTTTTAGTTTTGCAGATTTTCTGGACATTTTTATCTAAACGTAATGCAAATTTGCATTACGTTTAGATAAAAACATTGACAACTGAGAGCGAATTTCAATGAGAGCAAAAACCTACACTGACATGGGTAGATAAAAAAGACACAGAGCTGGAAAAACCAATCACATTAAAGCTGGGTGAAGGCTCAGATCACAGGCAGTTATACGGGCTGACAGAGACACCGGAGGCTACATAAAAAGTAAGAAAAACCATTGGTAGACAAAAGAGAGCGGCAGAGCTTTCAGCTAGCTCTGTGTGACCCCATTACTACAGTGGGATGATGTGTGTGAAAACATGCTCATTCTATGTGTGTGTGTGTGTGTGTGTGTGCGCGCGTGTGCGTGCGTATCTGTGGAAATATTTGGGTCTGTTGTGTAAGGTCAGACAGCTCTGCACTGCGCAACTAGTTACACAATGTGTTCATAACAGCAGTCTCTCATCAAATCAGCAGTTACGTGTTCTGAATCCATTCGCCGCCACAGAAGTAAAGAATCTCTTCTGCGTCTTTAATCCAGTAAAAAGGTTGTGCTGCTAATTTTCTTTTCACAGGAGATTTTAAATTATTGATTCATAGACTTCCTGTTTCAATAAACCCTCTGTGCACCGACACAAACATGTGTGCCCCTTTGGTTCTGGTTCTTGCACATGACAAGCAGGCTGTGTGTAAATATACTGCTGTCACTACTGTCCTCTGTGTCTCTGTCAACAGGGGAATGTGGGGGAATCCCAATCGTTACACAGCTCCCCCATTGTTTTATTCCCCATCTGCTTCAGGCATTGAGCTTCCCCTCCCTCCCTGCCTCCGTTGCTACCTCCCGGCTTTCTCCCTTCACTTCCTGTGCTTCCTACATTCTCTTTCTCCAGGACTCTCTTTCACAAGAATAACAGCAACATATGTATGTATGTTGTATGTATGTATGTATGTTTGTTACACCATTCATTTAATTAAATTTTTGCTGATTATGGCTGTGGATCCCATGGTTGTTTTGTTAACCATGACCACGATCTTTTCCCAACCAAGTAGCTTTTCTTGCTTATGCCTAACCTGGATTTTAACACTATCTTAAAAAAAACATCTTAAAAGTTGTATTGATCGAAAGTCGCAAAATGCAAGACAATGCAGGTCCATTTTGAAACTAGTGATCATCTTGTAATGAATGTAACTTCAGTTCTATTTTCTGACTGAGTATGAAATAGCATATGCAGTAAAAGACACAAACAATATGTAAGCACTGTAAAAGATTTTGCCACAAACTGACTGGCTTCTCTCCTGTATGAACTATGTGTCAGCTTCTAACTTCTAATTGAAGCTTTGTGTGACCTTCTAACTGAACACCTTTCTACAAAGTGAAAGTAAAAAATACATTAAACAGTATAATTAAGTATAATAATAAAAATAACCCTAATTTTTTTTCAGTCTTATTTTTGAAGTGCAAACAATAATCAAAGCCGTACTCTCTCAATACTTAAAGTGCAAACAGAGACTGACCAAACTTCTATTCAAGCATGATACAGAGCTGAGAGCTGGCTATGAAGACACTGCTCAGCCTAAGATGTGGTCATGTTCTTTTTCAAGAATAAAAGCATGTCTACATTTTCTGGCAGCAGTTGAGACCTTTGGGCACTAACTATGTCTCCTGCAGTTGAAAAGACACGCTCACTTGGAACGGAGGTAGCAGGGATGTAAAAGTATACAACCTTTGTTGAGGTTTGGGACTACCGTGCAAGTAAAATGCATGACTGATGGGATAGTGTACTTCGGTTCTAATGTTTGGAGTAGTTGCTGATTTTCAACCACGGGAAATGGCCTCATATCAGCTGAAATGAAAACGTTATTGCCATGACTCTAGCACTTGACTGTGGGTGTTGAGATGAAAAGGCATAATTGTCTGGCCTTTCACCTGTGTGGTTGATTTTAGTAAAGAGCTGTGGTGGTTCTGTAGGTGTCTTTGTATAGTGCTCGTGTTAGCCGCAGTGTATGGCACCATTTCCTTACAGTGCTTACATATTGTTCCTGCCTTGTCATGTCTGGATAACTTTGAGTTCAAAGGCAGGCTCAGTCAGAAATATCACTATATTTTCATATCATGAGATCTCATGGCACAAGAGCTCAACACTGCCCTATTACAGTTTTTTTTCAATTGTTTACACGCAATTTTGAAAACTGGGTTCTTTTTTCAAAATATAATCACAATTATCCAAACACCACACTCAATTTCCGTAATTCCTAGATTGTTTGCAAAATGACACACTTCAGTCAAAACATATACACATATTTGTGAAAATGCTATTAGTTTTCATTTAACCAACACAGTCCTCAATGATCAGACACTATTGCAGCCAGTTTCAGACTGCTGTGATAAATAAAAAACACATTTGTAAAAAAAAAACTAATTTTAGGAAATAGCATGTGCTAGATTTTTGGCCAGACATTGTTATGTAAGGGATCATTTAGATGTCAAAAAAGGAGCAGAAGCAGAAGCAGACATTGTGTGTAATGTTGTGCAAATCTGTGGAGGTGTTTTGCTCCTTGGAATAGAATTTCGCAAATTGTGTGGAAATTTTTATTTTAGTGTGTAAACAATCGTAAAAAACTGTAAGTTGCCAGAAATACGACCCAAAACGACTGCTAATGTATCTCTGACCCTAACCCTAACTCTATCTGCTGGATGAGTAAACAAACAACTATTTACTAATGAATTAGCTATATAAAATGTATAAGATGCTCACATGTTACAAGGTTACAAGTTAACATGGTCAATTTATTGTCATCTTTTAAATCACAAGGGTTGATTAGTGACACTATGTAAGAGTCCTCTGTGCTACATGTATTTTAGTGTGTTGGTGGTGAATTGAGGAGTTTCACAGCCTGGGGAATGAAGCTGTTCCATAGTCTGGTGGTATGGCAGCAGATACCTGTCATGTTTCGTCTGCTCTAAGGTCATGTTTTTGTTTTTCCTCGTTCTTTCTCATTCTGTTTCCTGTTTTATTTTGGTATCTACTCTCCTATCACTTCAGATCCCCTTTCTGCCCTTGTATGTGTTGGGCCTTGCATTACACGAGGCACAATTAAATAGTGTTTATGCAACATCAAAAGGGTGATTTAGGTAAAATTTAGCTATCAATAATAATTAATGGTTACCAGGGATAATTATTAATTATGATAAATAATATGATCCAATTTACATTAGATCCCCTCGGGGCACCACCCTTGGAGAAGGGAAACATAGCAAATTTACCAAATCAGTCTCATAAAAAGGTACTAAACTGTTTATAACTTTGATTAATAATTAACTTAATAGGGTCCAGGCTCAAGGAAGGTGTGTGTGTGACGTGATGCCAGGTTAGAGGAGATGGTTAGTTTCATGCAGAGACCCTGAGTCTATGTGAAGCAGCATTAGACTAATGTCAAATTAGCTGTGTAGCAAAGCAAACTACCAATAACTGACCTGAGGTCACAATAACACCAACAGTGAACAAACATATACATTGAACACATATGCATTACATCAACCAGAGTTTAAAGTCCTGTGCTTAGCCGTGCTATGCTATGCTATCTAAGCCCAGTTCAACGTTACCAGTCTTTGAAGAAAAGGTGCTGGTGGTCGCAGGAGAAGGTTGGGATTCAGATGTTGATGTCGATCTTGCTGTGCAAGGTCTGATGGAAGTCGGCAGAGGAGGAACCTGGTCGCTCCTTGCCTTTGCAAGGATAGCAGCTCGGTGCTAACTTGCTTGGTGTTCCTCAGATTGCGGAGTTAGCTGGCAAGCTTTGCGTCATAGCTGCATGTGCTAACTGATCTGGAATACTGGCAGGACCTCGTGTCGCTGCAGTGAGGAGAAGTTCTCTGGGCCTGCTGCAAATGCAGCTTGTAGCTCTCCACAGCTGTTAGGCCCAGACAAAGAGGTGGGGGGGATTGGGGGAGTGGAGAGGAGCTCTTGAAGATCTGAAGTTGAAGAGGCAGAGCGCATCGATTGAGAGAGCGAGAACAAGGAAGGCGCTGGAGTTTTGACTATCTGATCAGCAGGGGGTCTGTCACCCTGACCAATCGTAGCTCAAAGCTGAATTTTGCACCTAGGTGTGAAGAATGGGGGATTCTGGGACACTGAGTTCAGCTCAGAGTCCATTTTGAAATCCACAATGAATGACTTCATCTGTAGGTCCCAACATATGTCACCCTGCTGTTTGTTGAATTCAGTTCAGCGTTTAACTCCATAAGCCCCAGCCGACTGGTCAACAAACTGCAAACACTGCAGCTTGGAACCCCCCTCTGTCTGTGGATTAAGGACTTCCTGACCAACAGACCCCAGCATGTCAGGATGGGCACCTCCACATCCTCCACCATCATCCTCAACACGGGTGTTCCCCAGGGCTGTGTCCTCAGTCCAGTCCTGTACACACTGTACACCCATGACTGCGTCGCCACCCATGGATCTAACACCCTCATCAAATTTGCTGACGACACAACCATTGTTGGACTCATCAGCAATGACGACGAGCGACCATATAGGGAGGAGGTCCAAGCACTGGCGGCCTGGTACAGTGACAACCACCTCAACCTCAACACCAAGAAGACTAAGGAAATCATTATGGACTTCAGAAAGACAAGGATCACACCACACTTAGGCCTGAGCATCAGTGGGGAAGAAGTGGAGCGGGTCAGAAACTTCAAGTTTCTTGGCCTGCACATCTCAGAGGACATGGGCTGGACTGTGAACACCACCCACATTATTAAAAAGGCCCAGAAGCGCCTCTTCTTCTTGAGAACGCTGAGGAGGAGCCAACTCCCCCCACCTCTGCTGAAAAACTTCTATCGCTGCACAATAGAGAGTGTCCTGACGTACGGATGCACGGTGTGGTATGCCGGCTGCACTGCGCTCGAGAAGAAGCAGCTGCAGCGGGTTATCAAGACCGCCCAGTGGATCATTGGCTCTCCGCTCCCACACCTAGAGGAGACTTATTCCGACCGTCTCCTCCGAAGTGCCAAAAGGATCAGGGATAACCCCGCCCCCCCCAGGACACTCGCTATTTTGCAGACTCCCGTCTGGCAGACTCAGAGTTTTGAAAGCCCGAACCAAGCGGCTGCAGAACAGCTTCTTCCCCATGGCTGTCAAGAGACTATTGCAGAACTCATAACTCCTGCCCACATGCACAGCCACGCACGCACTTTAACCACTTTTTGCATCTGTTATGTATGTGTCCATTTGTATATTTTTTACCTTCATTTTTAATTTTATTGCCATGTCATACCTATTTTAACACTCACAATGTAGCTGCTTATTTATTTATTTATTTATCTATTTACTGAGGATGATGACAAACGAAATTTCGTTGTACCATGTGCAATGACAATATAGCTTCTCTTAAATCTTAAATATGTATCCCACTGTTGGGATTGTCTACCCCTCTCTGATGTGTTTCACCTGTGTCTCATTATCCCCACCTCCCTTGTGTATTAATGTATTTAGTCTGTATGCTCCCTGTCTTTACAGCCAGTTTGTCTTTGCCCTTTGTTGCAAGCATTCTAGCATTCTCCTAGTGAAAGTTTTCCTACTGTTTTGACTCTGTTTCTTGGACCTGACATTCACCTCTGCCTGATTCTTGATTGATTGATTTTTGTGTATGCTTTCTTCGCTGACTGATCTCATGTGTATTAAATTATTCTTCAGTAAAGACTGTTGTTTTTTTTTGTTGGGAGGAAGGGGGGGGGGTCTACTGGGTCTACTTATAGTGTGTCAGACTTCGTCAATATCTCTGTATCTGTTGTCAGATGGCAGCAGGGTGAACAGAATGTGTCTGGGTGGGTGTTGTCTTTTATTATCTTTTGGCTCTGTGCAGACATCTCACTTCACTTATGTCACTGATGCTCTGTAGATGTTACCAGTGATGTTCTGCTGGTTTAAATCACCCACTGAATTATTCTCTGTGCACCGCACTTTTTGTCAATTGTCGATTATCAATTTCCTCCTGATATGACCTCTCATCGTTGTTTATAAATTGGCCAATGATGGTGGTGTCATCCACATACTTCACTGTAGAGTTCTCTTGGTGATACACTGTACACCTGATTTCTAATTAATGCTATTAGTCCCCTTCGTCAAGGAGGTTATGTTTTCACACATTTTCCTTTTTTTGGTTGGTTGGTTAGTCAGCAGGACTACAGAAGCCTACTGAATGGATTTCCACAAAACTTGGATGGAGGATGGGTGTCACCCCAAGAATAGATCCCATTAACTTTGGGTGCAGATCCAGATAAAGGGCGGATCCATCAATTTTTTTTTACTTTCTTTCTTTAGATAGGGCATTTTTTATCTTCATAAATTTAAATAATACAATATTTCAGGCATATTTGGGTGGCTATGAGTGAGTGCAATTTGATGTGGATCCTAGATCTGATTAAATTAAATTATGGTGACGCAGTTTTGGGTGGTTTTAAATTTAGAGTGATACGGGGCCTAGACTTTGAAGTTGGATTAGGCTTGACTGAATTAAAGGGGGCTGTTGGACCTTGGTGGAGGTATGCACTCTACAGACCGCCATACTACTTACACCTATGCTTTTCCCGTTATGACGAGTCAACATGTCTGCTGTTAAAAACGTCCTTTATTACACTCTAGACACTTGATGGTTGTTTAAACTCTTCAGACATTCGACATTAACTATAGCCATTTCGACTGAATGTATGTATCACCTAAACGCCTAGAAAATAAGAAGTATTGTATTTTTCTGTACACATATTTTTAGCTTTATCTTATTATGTCAATTATAAGCTCCTTATTGTTGCTGCATTGCATTTATGGTGTCTGCATACTTGAACTGAAGCTTCTCTCCCATGAGCCTCTGCAGATTACACTTCCTCTTCCCTCGGCTGACGCCTACAGCAGGATTTCCTGTGTCACTAGCCTGCATTTGTGTATGAAGTCATCTTTGTGTACTACGGGTGTACACGTCAATCATTTGGCAGCACCACCCCTCTCTACAGTCCACCTTTTCTTTCTGAAAACGCATACATTCTAAGGATATTGTAGTTCAAAGTACCAGGACATAATGTTGTTCCTCAAAAGCAACTGTGTGGGTGCCAGCAAATGCAACCTTCTTCATATCCTCAATATGCATATTAAAAGTCTGAACATGTAATCTAAATTTTGCCATACTGGTGATGACAGCAGCTTGCTAAAAGCTCCTTGAGGTGATTATCCAAGCTAAAGGCTCCCTCAGGACAAATTAAGAACACTCTTGATGCAGGGTTGACTGTCTCCTCTTCTGCCTGTGTTATATGCTTTACTACATCCAAGCTAACCCACCTATTCTTACGTCTATGCCAGTCAGTGAGAGAAGCAGAGAAAGCAAAGGGATTGATTAATTATTGAGGAGACCGACACATGGCTTCTCTCTCCCTTTATTCTCCCTCTGACCTACATAGTGAGCCACCTGATCCTGGCTCCAAAACAAACCCATCGACATTGAGCTTGCCGTCCGTCTGTTTGTGTATTTGTGTGTGTGTGTGTGTGTGTGTGTGTGTGTGTGTGTGTGTGTGTGTGTGTGTGTGTGTGTGTGTGTGTGTGTGTGTGTGTGCGTGCGTGCATGCATGCATGCATGTGCAAGCAAGGGTTCTCACATGCTATTTCATTTCTTTGAATCAACCTGCACACAAAGAGTGAAAAGAATAAGAAAAAGTACAAAAGCGAAGAGATGAGAGCTAATGGTTTAGCACCCAGATCTCTCTGCTAATGAATTCAACCACCCCCATAAGCACATCACAGATCAATGGCAAGAGTGTGTGTGTGTGTGTGTGTGTGTGTGTGTGCATGCGTACGCCTCTGTGTGCTAATGTACATTCATGTGCGTCCATTTGAGGCATTAAGCGTCTGTTGAGGCCCTAAAGTATTCTGGGATAGAATGGAACATTGGGTCAAAGGATAAACCCACCTCCCTCATTTTTCTCTCTTTGACCACCTTCCCCCATCTTCTTCTTTTTTTCTCCCTCCATCACTTCTATGCATCCCTCTCTCACATGTCTCTCTTTAGCACATGCTTCGCCAGCAGCTCTTGTGTAGCCTTATTTTTTTTTTTTACAGATTTACTCTCAGTTTATAAACATAGAGTTTGGCCAGCCAGTTGAACAAGTTTTCCAATACTCACTACGTATTACTCATTGAAATAGAAACATCCAACCCTATTGGAATCTTTTATTTACTCCAGTGCCTCCACACTTCCATTGTTGCTAAAAGTGTAGATGTAAGACATTATAGTTTAGCAAGATATTATAGTTTAACAAGCAGCAAGTATGCAGATTGTAGCTATTCAATAGCCATTGTCAGTTAAATGCTTAAATGCACAAAATAATAACCACTGCTGATGAGAATTTTCTCTACACAACTCAGGTAGAAATGTCCACAGATGATACCATTTTAAACATTTTTATTCATGTTATGTTTAGTCACAGTTACCGACTCCCTCACTCTCTGAAAAATCATCTCAGAATCAGATCAGAATCGGAGAATCAGAATCCTTTTATTGTCATTGCACAAGTGTACAACGAAATTCTAGCAGCATCCGACTATTACACACAACATAAAATAGAGTAAAAAGTACAAGGTAAGTAGTGCAAATGTAAGTATAAAAAAATGAATAAATAAATATGTGCAGTGGTTGTAGGTTGCAGGTTGGAGGTAAAATAGTCTTTACAATTACTGCACATTGTCCTTGGGTGGTGTTGGTGTGTGTGTATGTGTGTGTGTGTTGGCTAGTGTGATGGCCATTGCGTCCTCTGTCGACCTGTTTGCTCTGTTATGAATCTGACGCTTTCCTGGAAGTTATAGTGCCAAGCGCCAAAATAAATGTTATGTAATGTGAGTAAACATGCAGATTTCTCTGGGTTTGATTATTGTTGGAAACATTTGGAATAATGTGAGTTCACAATTATATGATATAATATATATTTATATATTATATTATATTATATTATATTATATTATATTATATTATATTATATTATAATAAGTATGGTTCAAATTCACCCCATGAACGACAGAGGTGGGAGAGAAGGGACCCTGCCCGGAGGAAGCCCGGGGCCCATGTCCAGAGCCAGGCAAGGACAGAGGGCCCGAGAGCGAGTGCCTGGTGGGCGGGTCTGCCACGGGGCCCGGCCGGGCACAGCCCGAAAGAGGAACGTGGCAAGTCTTCCTCCCCCATCCTGTGGACCCACCATCCGCAGGATAAACCGCTGGGGTCGGGTGCGCTGCCATATGGGTGGCAGTGGTGGCGACGGGCCTCGGCGACCCAGACCTGGGCTGCAGAGGCTGACGCTGGGGACGTGGAATGTCACCTCTCTTGGGGGGAAGGAGCCGGAGCTGGTGTGGGAGGTGGAGCGCTACCAGTTGGATCTGGTGGGGCTTACCTCCACGCACAGCATTGGCTCTGGTTCCAAACTCCTGGATAGGGGCTGGACATTATTCTTCTCTGGAGTTGCCAAAGGCGTGAGGCGCCGGGTGGGTGTGGGGATACTCACAAGCCCCCGGCTGAGCGCCGCCGTGTTGGAGTTCACCCCGGTGGATGAGAGGGTCACCTCCCTACGCCTAAAGGCTGAGGGGAAAACTCTAACAGTCGTCTGTGCATATGCACTGAACGGCAGTTCAGAGTATGCAGCCTTCTTGGAGGTCCTGGCTGGGGCCTTGCATGGGGCTCCGAGGGGGGACTCTGTGGTCCTACTGGGAGACTTCAACGCGCACGTCGGTAATGACGGAGATACCTGGAGGGGCGTGATTGGGAGGAACGGCCTCCCCGATCTGAACCCAAGTGTTGCTTTATTGTTAGACTTCTGTGCTAGCCACAGTTTGTCTATAATGAACACCATGTTCGAACACAAGGATGCTGATAAGTGTACGTGGTACCAGAGCACCCTAGGCCAAAGATCAATGATCGATTTTGTGATCGTATCATCTGATCTGAGGCTGTGTGTTCTGGACACTCGGGTGAAGAGAGGGGCAGAGCTGTCAACTGATCACCACCTGGTGATAAGTTGGGTTAGGTGGCGGGGGAAACCCCTGGACAGACCTGGTAAGCCCAAACGTGTAGTGCGGGTAAACTGGGAACGTCTGGGGGAAGCACCTGTCCGTGAAGCCTTCAACTCCCACCTCCGAAGGAGCTTCTCTAGCATCCCTGTGGAGGCTGGGGATATCGAACCGGAATGGTCGATGTTCAAAGCTTCCGTTGTTGAAGCTGCAGCTGTGTCCTGTGGTCATAGGGTCTTAGGTGCCTCAAGGGGCGGCAACCCTCGTGGTGGACACCGGTGGTCAGGGAAGCCGTCCGACTGAAGAAGGAGTCTTTTAGGGACATGTTGTCCTGGGGGACTCCCGACGCAGTTTTGGGGTACCGAAGGGCCCGAAGGGCAGCAGCCGCAGCTGTGGCAGAGGCAAAGCAGCGGGTGTGGGAGGAGTTTGGCGAGGCCATGGAGAAGGACTTTCGGGCGGCGCCGAGGCGATTCTGGAAAACCGTCCGGCACCTCAGGGGGGGGAAACGGGGAACCATCCAAGCTGTGTACAGCGGGGATGGGACCCTGTTGACTTCAACTGGGGAGGTCATAGGATGGTGGAAGGAGTACTTTGGTGACCTCCTGAATCCCACTCAACCACCCTCTGTAGCGGAGACAGAGCTGGAGGATGATGGGGTATCATCGCCGATTTCCCTGGGTGAAGTCACTGTGGTAGTCAAACAACTCCACAGTGGCAAGGCCCCAGGGATCAATGAGATACCACCAGAAATGCTGAAGGCTCTGGGTGTTGAGGGGCTGTCTTGGTTGACACGCCTCTTCAACATTGCATGGGGGTCGGGGTCGGTGCCGAAGGAGTGGCAAACAGGTGTGATGGTCCCTATCTTTAAGAAGGGGGACCAGAGGGTGTGTGCCAATTACAGAGGTATCACACTACTCAGCCTGCCTGGGAAAGTCTACTCCAAGGTGCTGGAAAGGAGGGTCCGGCCGATTGTCGAACCTCAGATTGAAGAGGAACAATGCGGATTCCGTCCTGGTCGTGGAACAACGGACCAGCTCTTTACTCTTGCAGGGATCCTGGAAGGGGCCTGGGAGTACAATCTCCCAGTCCACATGTGCTTTGTGGATCTGGAGAAGGCGTATGACCGGGTCCCAAGGGATGTTCTGTGGGAGGTGCTGCGGAGGTATGGGATGAGGGGGTCCCTTCTCAGGGCCATCCAATCCCTGTATTCTCAAAGTGAGAGCTGCGTGCGTATACTCGGAAGTAAGTCGGACCGGTTCCAAGTGGCTGTTGGCCTCCTCCAGGGCTGTGCCTTGTCTCCAATACATGGACAGGATTTCGAGGCGCAGTCGTGGTGTGGAGGGGTTACGGGTCAGTGGCCTGGAGATCGCATCATTGCTTTTTGCGGATGACGTGGTCTTGATGGCATCATCGGCCTTAGATCTACAGCGCTCACTGGATCGTTTCGCAGCTGAGTGTGAAGCGGCAGGGATGAGGATCAGCACCTCTAAATCGGAGGCCATGGTTCTCAGTAGGAAACCGGTGGATTGCCTACTAAGGGTGGGGAATGAGTCCTTGCCCCAAGTGAAGGAGTTTTAAGTATCTCGGGGTTTTGTTCACGAGTGAGGGGATGATGGGGCGGGAGATTGACCGGAGAGTCGTAGCAGCGGGTGCGGTGTTGTATACGCTTCACTGCACGGTTGTGACGAAAAGGGAGCTGAGCCAGAAGGCAAAGCTCTCGATCTACCGGTCAATCTTCGTCCCTACCCTCACCTATGGCCATGAGCGATGGGTCATGACCGAAAGAATGAGATCGCGGATACAAGCGGCTGAAATGGGTTTTCTCCGCAGGGTGACTGGGTTCGAGCTGGTCGTTAGTTAAGATTAGCGGACTCCATTTCTCAACTCAAACAACTTAAATAAGAGAGAGATTGGGAAAGTCTCATTTTTCATGTCATATTACAGTCTGCTTACATTTGGCGAGAAAGAGATTAATACATGTACAATGCTACAAATTGTTGCATTATATCTTTCATATCAGCCCTGGAGAAGACACAGAGTACTCCAGAGGTGAAATGGCCCTCCAATTTTGTCCCTTGCATACAGGGATTACCTTACATGCTCTGAATCTTTTAATTATTTTATGTAATGTAGACAACAGTAACAAACATTTAACAGAACTTGCCTGTGTCAGGCTGCGTTTCGTTGGAGGGAGGTGGCGTGCTGGATGTGGTTGTGCTGCTGCTGCTGCTTGTTGCCTGACCTGCAGCTATAAATGTGTGCACAAGTGTTTGCCCTGTGAAGGTCTTGTGACCTGTCCAGCATTATATTGCTGTCCATCCAGTGTCTGCTGTGATAGTTTCCAGCCTCTGTGACTCATAAGACCAAACAAATGAAGAGAAGTAAAATTATGTTTGCTCATGGTCACTGATCAGTATTTCAGATATTTAGTTATTAAGTTATATTAAAATGTCCAAAGGATAATCAGCCGACCTAATGGTTACTTTAGTTTGTAGTTACTTTTTTGTTGGGTGTTTTTCAAATTTAATTTTACTAATAAAAAATTCAGCTTTATAAGCCTGACCTCAGTTAAAAGTTAGCATCTTATTCCAGGAAACTCCTGGACAATGTTAATACACTACAGTTATATTGTGTGTGTGCGTCCTACACTAGCTGCAGATTGGGATTGGAGGGAAATGACACAGTGAACAGTTAAAATGATCAAAGTCATCCCTCCCCTACCTTATTGCGCCCTTTTCTCGTTCAGTTATTCTGTATTTCTTTTCTCACCCACCTCTGCCCTCCCATTTCTTTCTTCCCTCTTCTTCCATCTCTCCATCTCTTTGTCTCCCCATGCCCATCTCTCTCCTACCTCTCCTTAATGAGTCTTTGTGAGGGACAGTAGCCTTTTAGCAGGGAGAAGAGTTAATGGCTTTGCTGATGGCTGCTGCTAATGTCTTTGGGCTAATGGCCATGGCCACTGCTGATGATAACCATGAACTAATAACATAAATGACAGATAGCCTACTGCTTTCAGACTCACGCTCTGTATCAAGAATAGATAGATAGTCTCAGGGGAACAACTAGGAAGTCCAGTCCCCCTGAATATAGCAATAATACCCAGAGGACCCATTTTTATTGTGATTCGATATAAAGAAGAAGGTAATGTTAGTGGGTGACCAGCCAAAGCCCGGGAAAAAAAAGTCACTTTTACTATCATTACCATAAGAGTTTGCACAGTAACCAACCACAGAGTACAAGCATATAGGCTGTTTTTACGTACAGCCACAGTTTCAGTTATTTCAGTACATGATAGAGAACTAACCCACAGTGAGGCTTGGTGAAGCATGCAATGATAATCATCTCTCAAGCTAAACAGACATCCCCCCCAAGCAACACAATTCCTGGTTACCGTATTTCACTAATTAATAGCCCGGGCGTTTAATACGCAAAATCAACTTTGACCCCAGGCGTTTAAAAGAACCAGGCGGCTATTCGCTGCAGGCCTTTATTTATTTTTACACAGACCTGCACCAGGCCATTATTGTGATGACAGTTGTATTTCACAACTCCAAGCTTAAACGTAGCGTCATACTTTTTATTTTTCTTCCTTCTTACGTTTCATTTATGTCCATTTGCTGTCCATTCTCCTCCATGTTGACCTGTCCTCTGGTGTGTGAAGGTGGGGCATTAAACACTTAAAGACACTTCCGTTTTTTGTCAAAATAAGAGTTAGTCAGTCATCTAAGATTACGGTACACTCTTTTCTAATGTTAGCTACTTCTCTTATTTTGACAGAAAACGGAAGTGCCCACTGTTTACTTCTGCAAAAATAATGCAAATAATCGCCCTGACGGTTATTCGGGTGGGCGTTTAATACGCAAAAAGGGTGCTGACCCAAGGCGTTTAAAAGAACCAGGCAGCTATTTGCGGCCCGGCGATTAATTGGTGAAATACGGTACATTTGCAACAGGATGTGATAATAATGTAAATTCAGCAAAGAATGTATGTGACAAAACTTTCACTGTGATAGATTATTTTGGCATCTTTCTCTTCTTTTGTCTCTCTCTTTTCTGCTCCATACCAGTGGCGTAAGTTAGTAACAATGGGCCCCAGTGCAGGCTACTATGATGGACCCTTGGGCTCATCAGTTACGAAGCACACATGCACAAGCACACATAGATATGCACACAAAATTAACATGAGTTGGATTTTACAGTGTTGCCTAGACTATTGTATTTGCAAAGTAAAGAAAGTCAAAGAGAACGTTATCAGGACCATGGACAGTGTTGTGAGAGTCAAAATTCTGAAACATCACAACTGTTGTCCATTTCACTGCTGAAATGACCACAGAATTCTTCAGCTATTTTTAGTACAATTACTGCATGAATCAAGGCAACCACATTCCTCTTCGACATAGAGGAAAGAGATTATAGCAAATGAGAGAGAACAGAGCTGCAATACTCAACAAAAAACCCCATGTCCCGAAAACTGACCAGCTAAATCGGCATGCACACAGTTTAACCAAAGAAGCACATGCACACAATAAAACAGGTGCTCAGCGGCGACTTGGCTCTGAAATAATAGCAACCCTTTAAACAAGGGCACGGCAGCCCAGAAACACCAAATCTCCTTGCAAAATCACTTGTACTCACTTATTTGCATGGCATCAATACTTAAAAAAATGTGTCTTCTCTTCACAGTTTCATTGCACACAATAGTCTAACATTGTGTTTATTCAGACCACTGTAATCTAGCTTGCTCCGAAGAGGTTACCTGCTGCTGCTTGCTGACACATCACTGAGGGCAGCGGCGTAGACACTGAGGCATGCTTGGAGGGAGCTGTCGTGGGCTGGCGAGGGTTCGGAAAAAACCCAAACATATCTAATTTAGGGAGCTTTCCTGCTCTTTTCGCTCCTGTTTTGTCTTGCAACCACTTAGATTTGGTCTTGTCGCCTTGTTACATGATCGAATAAAGACTTAAGTCAGGGCAACAATGTACAATCATTCTCGCATCTGTACATGACATGAATACCAAAGAAAATAAGAAAATATTATTTCAGTTAAATCATTTTTAATAGTTAATGCATCATTTTTATAGTAGCCTATGTGTAAAATAAGCCTATAATTCTTTTCATATTTGACTTGCTATTCACTTTTTTCAATAACATTATTGACACCATGACAAAGGTGGATGTACACAAGTCAGAGTATATATACCAAATTATATTGCAGCAAAAGAAGGTCATGTTAGGATTCACTGCCTGAAAGTACTGTCTTAAAGCATCCTCACTCATGTCATGGGCCCCTGTGCAGCCCAGGCCCCAGCACAGCTGCAGTGTCCATAGCTACGCCACTGCCACCACACCCCCAAATCCTACAAATTACCATGTCCAATGACAGTGTTTGTGTCAATTAAGCAAGGTTGAAACTAAAGGATGCAATAAGCTTGAAATTAATTAGTTCATATAACATCCACATCTGAGGCATACAAATAAGTATTTGTTCCTAATCCAGTTACACAGCCTACAGTTGTTGTGTTCTGAACAGGATTCATATTGAAGCACCACTAAACGGTAATTCTTATTTGAGTATGATTTGGCACTCCCTGCAGTTTCTGAGTGCAACACAACTGTCGTAAATAGTATGCTTAATGCTGTGATGACCAAAACTATCAGAAGACAAGAAACATACACTAAACATCACAGAGTTAACATTACATTCTAGTACAGCCTCTTAATAAATCTATGGCTATGATAAAATAAAGAAAACAATTATTTGACTGTACAATTTCAAACTAACAGAAGGGATTCAGTTTAATATAATAAGACGGTTTGCCTACAGAGATTACGGCTTGCCTTTACAGCCTGCCCATATGGCCACCAATCTCCTCCTCAACCACTGTATTCTGGGCTCTGTGGGAACACATGGATTTCTATTTAGCAACATTTTCTACACGCTCTCAGGTCACATCCTCTACATTAGCAACTGAAAAAAAAAGGCTGAAAGTTAGGACATTGGAACAATGAAAGACAGCTGATGTTTGACAGTACAAACTGGGATTCAGTTAAGCAAAACATATTATAGGCCTATAGCCTATAATTATGGGCCTATAGTCTTTAATGTAGTATGTGTGTTTTGATTGGATTGCTTCAAACAAAAATATGTTGAGATGCACTGAAAATTGAAATAAATAAATAGCTACTGGTACATTTAAATAAACCAGTCTTTGATAGAAAACTAACAACAAACCTTAAAGTGTTTGGCAATAAGCTGCATTCACAGTAAACGTATACGCAGTACCGGTTCACCCAATACGCACACTACGCATGTTGCGTAGGGCCCTGCAAACTAATAGAGGCCCCGTAAAAAAAACCAACAACAACAACAACAACAACAACCTGACGACGTGACCGTTCGTTGCGCTGCTCGCGCACGGCAGATTCCCAGTGCATGTGCATCAACCTAGCAAGATGAAGCGGAGTTATCCCTCGGGGAATGAGAAAAGAAAAAAGAAACAGCATGACAATGAACTGCAGGAACAGCAGTCAGGTAACTCACCTCTCCGGGTGGGAGAGTGGGAGGAACGGGGCTAGTCCGTGTTTGACCTACATTAACAGGGCGGTGAGCCCTGGGTGAACCCTGGTCTCCGTGTGTGTCTTGCTGGCTTCTATAATTTTTGTTGTAGTGCACTTACAACTGCACTTATACAAAATGTTAAGTAATGGATAAATATTGACTAAGACTGAATTTTGTTTGCTTGGATAGCCCACAGGCAAATACAGATGCACTGAAAAAAGTGAATATGAGAATATGTATTTGTAACATAATTAAGCCTGTGATAATAATAATAAAAAACAAAGTTTGTCTCTTGACATTAATATATCAAGTTGTGAATTAGTCTACATTTGTTCAAAACACAAGTCATTTAGATTTTCTTCCCTAACAAGCTGCATGTAAGTGGCTCAACAAATGTTCTTATGCAGAGCCACACAACACACTATTTGCTTGTTGTATTTACTCTGCTCCAACTACGCCCCGCCCCGTGTGGTGCATTCTGGGTACTTTTGGGTATTATGCCTTATTATAACCTTTCCTCTAGTGCAACTCTAACACAATTTGCTGAGTGTACTTATGGCTTAATTTTGTTGTTGTCATTTTTTTTCTAGCACCATGAGGCAAAAATGCCATGTAATTTTTATATTGAACAGATTGACCAACATGTAGATCACATACTTGATTTAAGTGGCTCACCGACAAAAATATAATGTGTTTTATCTACTGAGAAAAAGTAAGGCAACTTTTTGCATCATTTTATCATGTAGATCAAACAAGAGTTGTCTTTGTATGTACAAAATAAATCTTACAAGTCATGTTAACTTACTTTTGCTAGTAAAGTCAACTTACATTTACAAGTTAAGGCAACTTACTTTTGCAAGTAAATTCAACTTAACACAA
Source organism: Lagodon rhomboides (assembly GCA_039737535.1). Taxonomy (NCBI): domain Eukaryota; kingdom Metazoa; phylum Chordata; class Actinopteri; order Spariformes; family Sparidae; genus Lagodon; species Lagodon rhomboides. The sequence continues at coordinate 28,354,380 of CM077802.1, read as the reverse complement.
CCGAGTTTACTTTGTTTGTAAAAGTAAGTTGACATCACCTGCAAAAGTAAGTTGACTTTACTTGCAAAATTAATGTTGTACAAACGGACGGTGAATCCGCATAATTTTCGTTTCGATGACGTCATCGCCCCACGCCTCGACCTCTCGCCTTCGACCTCTGAACCCCGCGACGTCTCATTACAACAACAACAACAGCTCGTGTTCGTGCTGCAGACGATATTGAGACTATTAGGTTTACTAGGGCAAAATATTCCGCTCCTCTGCCACGACGCTGAGCAAAAAAGGATTATGGACAACTGACTAGCCATTTTCATCTTCTTGTTATGTTCAGTTTCTGCTTCGGCTGTCTGTTTGTATACAGCGCTAAAGCTTTCTGCGCATGCTCCGTTTCTTCTCCGTTTTTGGTGAATTTCCAGCGCCACCTATAGGCCTGGCATATGAACTACAGCGTATTGAGTCGTAAACGGATAAAAAAAAAGATTGTTTTGGTACGTGTGGACGGGGCCTTAATGAATAAATAAATGTTGTGAAATATTATGACAATGGTGCTAAATAGGCTAAATAATAATCTAAATCACCTACATTTGAAGTATATGAAAGTAAAACAAGTGCAGCCAACTTGATGGATGCAATATGTTTAAAGGGGGGATGAGTGGAAGCACTGGGTGTCAGGTGCGACTGTTGAACATTTTGGGGTTCAGTAAGGAGGGCCCCTTAGCAGAATTTTGCCTATGGCCCCATGGAGGTCTGAACCGGCTCTGCTTATACGGTCGTTATTCTGACAAGGGTGGGCTGGACCTTCTCTGATTAGGTTGTTGGGCAAAAATAAAGTACTCAATTCTACAATAATGATAATGTTAACAGTCACAAGATCACTACACACTGTCAAACTGTGTTTCCTGATAAACATTTGGAATTGTCAATTATTTTGGTAGGAAGCACTACTTAATTTCTTTTCCATCTTTCCACCACCATGATTATACTGTAATATTATATTGTCCTTCTAAGTGCTGCGTAGGCAACTGGATGTGTTTCAGTTTCCTGAAGAAGTTTCACCTTAACCAAGAGGCTTTTTCAGTTCTAACTTATGCTGCGAGAGACACATATTCAATTGTAATGTTGTGCCATAGGATTGGAAAGCAATGCCCAGAAGGAATGAAATAAATGTTAATTATTGTATATATTGTATAAGATCCCTTGCATCTGGGAGCTCTATACTCCTTCCCAAAATGCTATTAAAGAAACATTTCATATTCTGAATTGAACTCATAGCTAATAATCCAAGACAGGTCCAGTGATTGATTACCAGTGTGAAAGCTTCCGCCTTGGTATGACGGCCATGCAAAAATGAGCCCAGACAACATCAGGACTTAAGACTCGATCAAACTTGGCCGTGCATGGTGTGAAAATTCATGTTTGAAGCACCGTAAGGATAAACACATCTATGGTTCTGTGTTGACAGCTCTGAAAAAATTCCAGTGAAGAATGTCCAGGAGAATTGCCTTCTAAACATGAAGCACCTGGAGCATTAGAGCAAATAGTTCTTAAGACGTGTGAAATGAGTAATCAGGATCTTCTTCTTTACTTAGATGAGACAGTTAAAAAATAAAAAAAAAATAAATCCCATCTGGTCTCAAGTGATGCAACTTAAAAACAGAAGATTTAAAAAATGCGTGATACAATGAAGAATGTGTGACAGAGTTGAGTTTTTTATCCTAAACTGCAGTAGGAAGGTCATCCGGCAGCAGAATGAAGAAGAGTCAAGGCCAAGCGTAGCAATGAAGAGCTAAGCATCCCGCAGAGGCAGAGCCAATTGATAGAGACACACCATTACAGTGACATACAGTCATAAGCCAGCTCAGCTCTTTGCTGTCAGCCCAATACGTGCTGTAGCAGTTAGCATTCAGCTTGCGTTAATGGGGTAATTCCCATTCAGCTGGGATAGCAGCCACATGAGCGATGTGTCACATCTATAGTCAGCTAGTGTAGCAGCCATGCAATAATTCCTCCACTTACTCTTGCATTAAATGACACTCAATCTTTGCCAAGAACGCACCCCCTCTCCTCTATTTTCCCCACGGCCCTAAATCACACCTCACTGTCTCTATTACATACCTTAACTGCTCTCTAAATCATTTCCCCTTCTATGTTCCTTTTTTCCTCAGCTTCTCTGGATCCCACTCTTCGCTTTGCCTGTGTATCATAAACAATTGTATAACTTTTTCTCTTTACGGCAGGTTGAAACCGGCCTCTGTTTGTCAATGACATTATTATAACACTGAGGAGTTTGAAAACACTTCATTGTGAGGCTGTAAGAAGTGACATTCAAGGCATTTAAATTACATTGTCTTAAAGCTACTTGCTTCACACCAATGCACACACACCAAATGTTGGAAAGAATCTGTATCAATGCCATCAGCATTTTTTCAAAGCATACCTTTGGGTCATATAATATGTTATTGATTTTATGGAGGCTACTTTGGACACAGCTGCAGGACTGACATTGGTAGATAGCAGGGGTTGATGAGGTATTGTAATGAAGTCGACTGCCATTTTGTGGCCTGCTTTGTAACGGAGGCCCACATAGCTCACATGAAACTGTAAAAATTAGGCAGTGCTGATCACATGTATTCAATATATTTTTACTGCAAAGCCTGTTTCTCAAGTAAAATGTTTTCAGAATCAAATTTCTCTGTTTATCTGTTTCGGTTTCTCCTGTATTTATCCATTAATTAAGTAGCCCACTAATACCATGCTGTGCAAGTCCTGCATTCAAAATGTTACTGAAAGGTTCAATATGACTGTGAGAATATAAGTTTAAAACATTCAAGAATTAAGTAAGTTATCTGCAAAATGTGAAGAAATTACAGTTTTGACACTATATTGGACTGCTAGCTCACTGGGCTAACTGCAGCTACATTTAGCAACAAGTAGTCTGGTGATATGTTTTGTATCTTTAAGTTAAAGTACAGATGAGAGCAGCCACACATCACTGTCCTGTCGCCAGAACAACCACACCTCGCTTTGGTGAAAACAAATGCTGTATTTGTGCTGCTGCCAGATTGAAAATGGCTTGTAGCCATATGCCTTAAAGCATTTTTCACGTCAAACAATAAAAAATCCCAAAGGTTATGATCTAATCACTCCCCCAAAGTCAGTTAATAGAACAGCTCTGTGGATTGAGGTTGTCCAAAGAGCGGATGAAAACTATGAGACCCAGCCAGTTAATATGTGTCTGTCTGTTAATGATGTCACTGAGTAAAGGACATGTGTGTCAATTGAGCCTGTAGATCGAAGTAAATGAAAAAAGAGCCTTTGTAAAGTTGTAACTGCAGTTTTAATTGTGAAAAAATTAGTCCCTACTATAAAACACCCACTTTTAGAATGGAGTTTGGTTCACGTGACAGTTTGCCAGGAGCAGAGGGTATTTAAATGTTAATAATACACATAAATTGAGCTGACATATCTTCTAATAATGTTTCTTGTAAACAGCATAAAGTGGCATTGGAAGTGGAGCTAACGTCGACCTGTTTTGAGCACTGATGATCACATAATTAAATACAAATGGCTGTAAAAACAGAGACAGCAGTTCAACTGGTTTACAATAAAGTCACACCGGACAGATTATAAAGCAGCAAAAAGAAGTGTGTTAATGACAGAGAATATAATAGATGACAGAAGAATTACCTGGGCATTCAATAAGGTAATCATATGTCAGGTTTGTCCACTTTGATGAAGACTGGGACTGAAAGGACACTCATCATCCTATTTTTTTCTATGTAATGATGCCGAACATGTCATGATTCAGTGATTTTGTGTCTGTCTTGTTTTGTCTCATGTTTTGATTTTCATGCCCTCTTGTGTCCTTTCAGTGTCTCCTGTGTTTGCCTCTCTGTTTTCCCCTTGTTGCATGTATGTCTCCCTCTGTCTGCCAGTGTAATTTCTCCTCTGTGCTTCCCCCTCGTTATCTTACCTGTCCTCTTCCCGCCTCTCTCTCTCCTCACCTGTTCCTCGTCCCCTCATCAGTGTTCTGTATTTAAGCCTTTGTTCTCCTTGCACTTCTTGTCGGTTCGTTGTATCTGTACCTGTTCGTGTGATGTCCTCCTCGAGCTTCCCTGTGTTTCCTCATGTTTCCATGGTATGTTGTTGGATTTTGATTTCTTTGTTGCCTTTTTGATTTGTACTTTGCTTTTTGTTAGCTCTTTGTTAGTTGTTTTATTTTGCTACTTTGTTTTTGGTTCCCTGGACTCTTGTTTCATTTTTGAGTTCCTGGTTTTTGTATCGATCAGCTTTGTTTTAAATAAAGCTCGCCTTTCGTTCCCCCAATCCTGCCTCCTGTTCTGATCTGCATGTGGGTCCTTCAATTCCACTCCCACCTCCCTGACAGACCCTAGATCAACTACAACATAACATGATTGCTTGCCTGGCTGACCATCAGAATTGGACTCATAATAGCTGAAAAAACATCAATATTCCTATTTCAATTAACTTGGCAGTTACCCAGAATTTGCCCCGTTAGTAGCTGGATGGTTTGCTCTCATCTATGTAAGTATTATCAGCGAATTGTACATCGTGTATCAAAAGTAAAAGCACTCAAGGTGCAGTAAAATGGTCCCAGCCAGTATTTTACTATTACATGTAATATTTTTGCATTAATATTACTGCTGCAGTAATGTGTATTTTGCATTTTACTGCTGGTACGCATTATGATGCCAGTTAGGAAAAAAATGTTTGGAGTGTTTTTTTGTCTTAAAATAGACTAAATAAACATAATCTAAAGAATTTTTTTAATTTTTTTAATTTTTGGAAGTTTTTGGGCTTTGTTGCCTGTAGGCAACAATGTACCATAATGGTAATATCGCTTCTGGAAAAGGAACTGAAAAACAAGCATACTTGCTAAGCATTCAATAAAAATATAAATAATAATTAATTACAATTGCATTTTGCATCTTATACTGTACTAGAAATACCTGTTTCTGTACTTTCACTGCCCTCATCCTCATCCTGATTCTCAGTCTCATCCTCCTCATTCTCCTCATCAGTCTCACTTTCTTCTGAAAAGTATTATTGCAGCTCATCTTTGCTACGACTGCACTCTAATTCATTGTCACTATCTGGAATTGTGCATAGAATGAGGCTGAATTCATTCTGTAAATTGAGGCAAATGTGTAAATGGAGGAAAGTATAAGCAATTAAGACAGGCAAAGTTCACTACAATAGTAGATTATGGCCTACAGAGTATAGTAATAGCCTGAACTTTACTTTACTGCAGCCAACATCAAATTTATCTTTGTCAAATTGTACAAATCAAAACAAAATGATGATCAATGGCATGCTTTTGAACATTTACCTAAACACACACTACCAAAATCGCCAAAATGCTGCCATGGTGATTCCATAATGGTTCACTGTTGCCTCAAGGCAACATATGCAATTTACCATAATGGTACGTTGTTGCCTCAGGGCAACAGTTGCATTTTAACATGTTTCCAGTATTTAATTAGCAAATAAATTGCATGAAACTATCAAAAATTAAGGTTTATTCAACTATTAGTCTGAATATATTTTTTTCCAGACGGAAAAGGGCCAGGAAATTATGTTTTCAGACGATTTTTGTGGCGCAAAATGGCAAATCTGTTTCCTTTGAATGAGTCTGCAAAAAAGGGTTCCAAGATAGCCTCCTAAAAGTCATGTGACAAATTAAAGCATTGTTTTTGGTTCCCTATGGTTTTCCCTCTTTTTTAAAGTATTGCATCATTCAAAGTGATGCATTTTGGAGATTTAGCAGGCCAAAAATGGGTTTGTTGCCTGAGGGCAACAAGGTACCATAGAGGGTTAAGTTTCAACTAACTTTAACTACTGTTTATATAATGGTAGCTAGGTTTATAACATGGCATCATACTCTAGATAATCATTCATTTGTAGTGTCACTGTCTTGTGAGAACCATCCATCCATCTACCCATCCATCTAGGTGTAACTGATTATCCTTTCTGTGGAGTTGATGCCTCCCTGGACAGTGCTGGCACATTGAGACAACCATTCACAATTACATTCACACACAGGGTTAGGGTTAGAAAAACAGTCCGTTGTTGCATTTTCTAGCTAATCCAAGAGGGTTTTTAAAGAGGTTTTTTTGAGGTTATGTACTTATCTAAGTATGAGAATGTTGTAAACCCATAAAGGGGTCTCACATACAATCTGATTCAAAATCACCAAATTTGGAGTTATGAGGTTTACTACAAGTGTAGTTGAGTACAAAGTACAATATTTGACTTGAAGTGTAAAGTTGCATAAAAGGGAAATACTTAAGTAAAGTACCCCAAATTAGTAGTGACAGTACTTGAGTAAATGTAGTTTTACTTTCCACCACTGCCTGATGAGTAATCTAGTAAACATGTGCCTCTATATAAACTCTTAGAAAACCCTGATTCAGCAGCAGCTTGATCAAATTATGGTCCGAACTCACTGCTCATGAGTCTGACTCAAAATTGGAAATGAAATGCACCCTTGTGCAAAGTCAAATATTTCTGGACAGAATTTAATTATTTCCCAAAAATCATGGCAACCTAACTGCATACTGTCTATTAATACATTCTGATGCAAATGCACCCCAGATGGAGACATTTTTGTTTTATTTAGTGACATATTTAGATGGCAATGGTTGTGATTTGTGTACTTTGGGTGTTTTTGGGTGGAATTTCAAGACATATATTTTAATTGATAAGAAACCAAAATAAAAATATTTGATGACAAAAGAGAAATTTAAGCTCCCTTGTTTGCAAGCAGCAAGCTGTCCAAGATTGAATTAATCCTAAACAGACAACTGATTGCAGAGAGCATGAATCATTGACATGACTGTTTTGTTGGAGAAAGATGTCGATCAAGTTCAATTAAAATCCATGTAATCATGAATATGTCGTTTCAAAACTTACAATAAATGTTACCATTCATTTGAGGTTTTACACTCTCTTAACAAACACTCTGTGTCTTTTTCTGGAGTGGTTTACACATAATATTTACATTGCAGTAGACTTTAGTATATGGAAACATGCTTTAATTTGACATTTTCTTTGATTGCTTTTCTGAGGAAATTTGGTGAAAATAAGTTTTAAATTTGACTAATATCTCATGTAGCTCTGGGTTAGCTTTCTTTAAATCTGAGAAATTAATGATGTTATCTTGATGAAGTTCAGTGAACTAGCTAATATACAGGACCAGCTCTCTAAGGTATTGGTGAGCATTAAACAAGACAGCACTTATCCGACAGCCGGATGTGTAGTCTTTCTAATTACAGTCGTGGTCAAAATAATTATGGCTGAGTACTTTTGTTGGTCCCAGATGCAGAGGACAGAGACAGATGTCAGTCCAAAAAGTGTTTATTTACCACAGTACTCCTGGAGGATCTGCACACGAGGACAGGGGAAAACACAAAGCAAGAGATGATGTCAAGGCTGCTGCATCAGAACTTACTAAGACACCATAACAAAAGTTTATATACATTTGTAAAGCACATGTTTATCACAGTAGTCTTCAGTTCCAATGATTTCTACAACTCTCATTTCCCTGTGATGGAAAGTTGTATGTGGCATTATGTAGCAGTATGGATCAAATGCTCTTTGCAGCATGGTCTCTTAACTTCTTCTGGTGACTTTTCTGGGCCCATTTTAATAGGGCTTGTTTGATAAAGCCATTAGACTCAAACACTACAATGGGAAAGTCTAAGAACTCAGCATTGATCTGAAAGAGCACATTATTGATTTAAACACCTCAGGAAAGTCACTTGGAGCCATTTCAAAACAGTTACAGGTCCCGAGATCAACTGTACAAACAACAGTTTGTAAGTATAAAGTGCATAGCACAGTTGTGTCACTGCCACAATCAGGAAGAAAACACAAACTATCACCTGCTGCTGAGAGAAATCTGGCAAGGATGGTCAAGAGTCAACCAAAAACCACCAAGAAGCAAGTCTGTAATGAATTAGAAGCTGCTAGAAGACAGGTGTCAGTGTCCACAGTCGGGTGTGTTTTACATCAACATGAGCTGTGACAAAGAAGCCCCTTGCTCTTGACATGGAACCTTCAAGCTCCACTGAAGTTTTCTGCTGATCACATGAATGAAGAAAAAACCTTCTGGAGGAAAACTGTGTGGTCAGATGAAACATAAATGTAGTTGTTTGGCCACAACGAGCAGCAATTTGTTTGGAGGAGAGAAGGTGAGGCCTTTAACCCCATGAGCACCACACCTACTGTCCAGCATGGTGCTGGTAGGATTATGATGTGGGGCTGTTCTGCTGCCGGTGGATCTGCTGCTCCGAAGAAAGTAAATGGAATAATGAAGAAGGAGGATTATCTCCAAATTCTTCAGGAAATCCCCATGATCCCAAACACACATCAGAAGTGGTAAAGGAACAGATCAATCAGACTAGAATTGAGGTTTTGGAGTGGCCTTCATAAAGTCCTGACCTTAACCCCATCAAGAACATGTAGACTGTGCTGAAGAAACAAGTCTGTACCAGGAAGCCAACAAATTTAAACTTCACAGATTCTGTCAAGAGGAGTGGTTAAACATTCATCCAGGGGACGACCAGAAGCTTGTGGATGGATATCAAAAGCACCAAACTGAGGTGAAAATGGCCGAGAGACATTTAACCAAATATTAGAATTATTGTTTCTATATTTTTGATCCAGCAGATTTGGTCACATTTTCAGAAGACCCATAATAAATTAATTACTGAAGCTAACTTCATGAATAAGTTTTGTGAAAAAGTAGCATTTGTTCCACCTGTACATCACAGAAAAATGAGAGCTGTAGAAATCATTGGAAGAACTGAAGACTGCCATGATATACAGTTTTTTAAAAGTGGGACCCAGGGTGGTCCACCAGAAAGGCCGTGACTTTGCCTCTCTATGTAGGTGTGTTATGCTAGTAGTGGCTGAACTAGCTGCTAGCCTCAAGCACATGTTATTATGGAACCCACTTATGTTCTTGCAAGACCTGTCCTACTAGCCTTGCGTTCTCCAGCCTTGATATAAACTGTTAACTCACTTAGTAGCTCGGAGTCACTCATTCTCCGGAGCCACTCTTCAATGTGTCTCTGGGCTTATTAGGTAGAGTAGACAGATGGGCTGCTGCCAGGCAGCCAGTTGTAGTGGTGTACTGGGGCAACTATAGCTCATATTCCACTGCATGAACTCCACCGCTGCCTGTTTGTTTTAAGCAACCGCGAGAAAAGCACAAGCACAACCCATTAACATCCAACACCTACGGAATATCTAACTTGTGGTCTTCAAACCCAATTGATGCTGACTCAAGTGACATCACTTGAGGACTGTGTTGCATAGATTTTTCACATTTGTTTTTATATCTGTCTCTTGCAACTTACCTAACTTTATGGAAGTACAAAGCTTGATTGCTGAGATTCCCATATCTTACCTGAGCAGCTGTATTTTGATTCTCTCAGTGATACTACTGCTATGATCTGATCTCATCTGTCCATATCTGTTCAACTTTTCTGATTCTGATTGAGGATAACATGTAAGACATTCTGGCCTGTACCACCTGCTTGCCCTGTTTAGCAACTGATTAACTTGTCAACATGAACATCTTCAACATTGCTGATTTGTCCGTATTTCTGTTCCTGTGTTTGTGTCCATTTGTCAGTGTACCTGTGGTTGTCTCTGCTCTCTGTTGGTCTGTTATGGTCCCAAATCACCCTGATCATCCATCCTCCTAATCCCCTCCTCAACTATTCATCCCCACCTAGAACTCTTCCACTTAATGTTTTGGGTTTTCAGCTCTGCTGTGGACAGAAAGCCCATTTGGACACTGTGTGTGTGTGTGTGTGTGTGTGTGTGTGTGTGTGTGTGTGTGTGTGTGTGTGTGTGTGTGTGTAAAACAGTCCTTCTGCGTCCATTTTAGGAGGCGAGGTGCGTCAGAGCGTGAAGGCTAACTGTCGGTCCGAATTACATTCAGTTGTTGGGCACCCTGTGTGTGTATGTGTGAGTGTGTGTATACATATGTGTGTATGTGCCTTGGAACACAGCCTGTGCTATAAAACAAAATGAAGGAATCTCTGTCTTTCCTTACTTTGCCACTGCTACCTCTTAATTATCACACACACACACACACACACACACACACTCAAGTCTGTCTCAGGGGTTCTCTGCATTGCAGAAGATGCATGTTTTACCGACTGCTTTCTACTCTCATGCTTAACCCAGCCAAACCAACACACACATTCACACAAATCAGACACACTTCGCTGCCATCCTTACACCTCAAATTTGTTCCTGTTTTTCAGTTCTGCTGTTCAGACATGACCTCTGGTAACCTTTATGGGGACCCTCCTGCTGTGTGTGTGTGCTTGCTGGTGTACAGATTGAGCAAGAGATCAGGAAAGCATATGGAAAAAAGACAACTTTTTGCTGAAATGCAGCAGCATGTCACCAAATATTCAGTATTTTTAGTCCAAATACTGGGACATATAAGTGTATTTGTGTGTCTGTTTTCAAGCTCCAGCAGCCGATAAAGATATCGGTCAGTGTGCAATACGCTTCCTCACACACCACTAGTGCATTTACAGTTCAGGCATTATGCTCCACAGGATGAATTACAGTGAACCTCACAGTTTAAAAAACAGATAGCTACCTTCACCGGGGAAAGAAGAACTTAGACTAACATAAATAAAAGTAGTATGTAATGTAGAGATGAAGTAGAAATTTGTCAGTGTGGAAAATAAAACAGCAACACAACAGTAAAGTACTATTATATTTCTTAAAAAAATGAGAAATTACATCATTAATATTTGTGAGACATGTATCTCAGCATGGTTTGCATCATTTCTTTGTAAATGGAGGTGCTAAAAGCTCTCAAAAGTGCAACGACAGTGCAGTGGAGGTTGAAAGCAGGTTGAAGTGGGGTTCAGAGGATGGGTGGGCGAATGGAGAAGACCACGCACTTCAGGCTGAGCTGCCACAGGGCTGCGGTGGCAGTGTTCTCACACCAGACACTTCCTCAGCCTTCTCACGCTATGAGGCTCACTGAGCTGTCAGAATCGCTCAGTGTGCACATAAAGTGTGAGTGTGCACCATAAATTTGTGAAAACATCAATTAATTATATTTGTTTCAGGTAAGCTTTAATATTTTCTTTCCCACACAGGTAGATTTTTGCCTGCAAAAAAAAAAATCTGTTAACATTTCAGGCTTGTTTGGAAAAGGCAGGAAGCAAACTTGATGGGAGGAAATATAGGACAGAATATAATGCAGACATGCTGTACATAGAGTAACATCCCAGCACTGTTCACTTAGAACTAAAAATGTACCCAAAATAACAATCAGTAGAGAGGCGGTTCATGCAGCCACCACCACCAAAAAAAATACCTAGTACAGTTATAAGATGACTGTAGTGTTGACCTGCTCTTTTATTAAACACCTGTTCTGTGATGGCCTCTAGTGGCTGGTAATAGATATTGCAACAGGTCTGCAGACAAGAGGAGAGGGGTAAGCCGTGGCCTGGATCAGGCATTTATAAAGCCAAAAACTGTAAGACCACATAAGAAATTCAGCCTCATATATATGTGTAATAACAATCTTAATTTAGACTTTTCAAACCAGAGTTACATTGTGATTCAAACAAGTAAACGATTTCAAGTCAGCCAATTACAAAAAAATGTTACTAAAAAAACAATTACGGAAATGAAAGAAATAATAAAATAAAAGGTGATGCAGGTAAAATAGAATAAAATAAACTCTAGCCATATTTTCCTGGGCTCATGTGGTTCCAAGAGTTCAGAAATATAGTGACCAAGACCAAGCCCATCAAATTGAACTCCAAATGGTACTGGAAATTAGTGTAAGGCCCAAAAAATTGTGATGTTGCCACAGCTCTTGGTTCTGGCTAATGCCTTGCAGCTGGGTTATGTGCAGCAGGCACCTTATCTGGTTTTTATTTAGATTTAACTCTGAGTCCTTTGATTGAAAGGTTTACTTCAGTCAAAATTCTGAATTAGGGCTGTCAAGCGATTAGTGAAAGAACTAATCTAATTAATTACAAGCTTTGTGATTAATCAATTGAAATGAATCATGTATGCGTAGTGAATCAATGAATAAATAGACATTCTAAACTTTAAAAGGAGGCAACATCTTAAGCTTGAAAGACTCCAATAGAAAATTATTTGCTGCATAAGTTGCACAAATAGTGCTCCTGTCAACAGTCCAATCTGGGCGCTTTATAACTCAATCCATATGATTATAAACAGTCGGTGGATACATGTTTCACCTCTTTGAGTTCCACAGAAAGAAGGTGGATGGAAGAAATTGGTAACTTCTTTCCTTTGCAGAAATAGCAGCTCAGTGCAAAGTTGTTTTGTGTTCCTTGGATCGTGGAGTTATCTGGCAAACTTTGTGTGATAGTTGCTGGTGTTCACTGATCTAGGGTACTAGCAGGACCTCACATCACTGCTGCAGGGAGAAGTTCTGTGGGCCTGCTTGAACTGCAGCTGGTAGTTCTCAGCAGCTGTTGGGCCCAGAAGAATCCAGGAGAAGAGAACTTGGGGCAGCCCAGTGGGGGCAGAACTAGAGAAGAGCCCTGAAGAGCGAAGAGGGCAGGCAGCCTTGAGGGAGAATAAGTTGGGAAGACTTTGATTACCTGGGCAGTGGGGGTCTGTCACCCTTACCAATAGTAGCTCAAAGCTGGGTCTCTTGGAAGTTTTTGCACCTAGGTGTGAAGAGTGGAGAAATTCAGTTCAGAGACAACTTCATCCGTGGATCCGAACAACACTGTTGTAGGAAATCTTCAGTTTCTTGACAGTTTCTCATAAAGAAGAGCCGAGAAGAGACGAGACTGACAAATTTCAGAAAAAAGTTTTTTCTCCAGCTATTTTGAGACTATAATCAAACCCACAAATGCTGATGCTTCAGATACTCAACAAGCTTAAAGCTAGAATTGATAATTCTGTTCAAAAGCATTTTTAAAAAAAAATCATATTTGGAGAACATCTCTTAACATCTAGACAGCAATCAAAGTATAAAATACTTTGAAAACCCCCCCGAAATAAATCCATCATCATCTGTGGCCACGACAGGGCTGTAATAACTTCATCCAATCAATTTTAGCGGCCCGAATATATTGTATCGACAGCCTACCAAAAACGTTAAAAAGTTAGTGATTTACTCGTATGTCGTACGCGCCTCCCAGGCTACGTAAAAACGAGAGTCAAAAGCGATGGTGACAACTGAAGGAGTCGAAGGGCCTGAACATGGACAACATGGTTGCAGTGTCTCTGTCTCTGACAGGTAATGAGCTGGTCTGTTTTGGTTGGGAAAATGTATTATTACTCTGCATTATGTATTCAACGTAGCTAAAGTTAGCTCCTTATGTTGCTTTTGTATGTAGTCAATTCGTCTGGCAAGGTGCAGGACCCCCTCCTGCAAAATACAGGCTTCCATGTGTGGCAGCATGGAAACACAGGAGTCAGGATGTTGCCCACAGCACTTTCTTTCAACATCTGTGGGCATTTCTCTGCACCTCTGGTAAACACCAAGAGAGTTGACCTGTTACAGTAGGGCCAGGTGGAGGAGCATCTGCTGGGGTCAACTGGTAGATATCAAACATATCAAACAGAAAAGCTAAAAAAAATGGCGGAGCATGAGTGCAGCGGCTCTTAGCTCTCTCACAAACAAAATGGATGAATTGGAGCTGCTCATCACCTTAAACCGATCTATCCGGAGCTGCTGTGTGAGGATTATAACAGAAACCTGGCTACACCCACGCATCCCGGATGCCGTGGTGCAGCTAGCAGGCTGCACAAGCTACCGGTAGTGAGTTGGGGAAGAGCAGAGGAGGGAGACTCTGTATCTACCTGAACAATGACTGCTGTTCCAACAGCAGGATTGTTGCCCGACATTGCTGTCCTGATCTTGAAGCCCTCTCAGTGGCATGTAGACCCTTCTATTTACTATGAGAGCTAAGTGTAGCTACCATCACTGCTGTTTACATTTCTCCCGATGCTAATGTTAGCATAGCCCTTAGCCTCCTCCTGGCTATTGTAAACAAACAACAGCGTGCCCATTCTGACGGTATACACAATGTAGCTGGCGACTTCAATCAGGCAAACTTAAAAACTGTTCTCCCGGGGGGACTTCCGGTGATGCGGACCGAGTAGCAGCGTTCGGTGTGAGCTCCCGCATTGTCGATGCAAAAATATCCTGATACGGATGCCTAACTCAGCCAAATTCGATAAAACACTTGTTGAAATCTAGCTGATGTCACTGGACCACTTCTGGGGTAAAGCTTTTGTTAAAATGGCTTCAAAATCCGCGAAAAAGACACAGGAGAAGAGGAGCACTGCGGCCGGCAACACGGATAGGGCACAAGATGGCGGTGCAGAGACTGAGGAGACGGAAGTGTTGAGCCCAGCAATGACCAAGGCCATGGCCACATTTACGGCTAATATATCCGAGGTTATAGAGGCTAAGCTTGACTCTTTTCTGCAAAAGATTGGAGACATATCGAAAGAGTTGCAAGACACAACCAAGCGTGTTGGGGAAGCTGAACAACGCATCTCCGAGGTGGAGGACGTAAATGTCGAGACGGAGAAACGTGTCTCGTACCTGGAAAAAGCTGTGGTCTCGCTGCAGGAGCGTCTGGATGACCAGGAGGATCGAGGCAGACGTAAAAATCTCAGAATACTCGGCCTGCCAGAGTCTTCAGAGGGCTCATCCACCGTACAGTTCATGGAGTTGTGGCTTCCCAAAGTCTTGGCACTGACCACCAAGGACGGGAAAATAAAGCTGGAAAGGGCGCACCGGGTGTCGGGGCCAACGAGGAGGGGAGCCGACTCACGCAGACCTTACCCCCGCGCTATGATTATAAGATTTCACCACTACAGCGATCGGGTCCGGGTGCTGGAGGCGGCCAGGCGGGCGAAGGATGTCCGTTTTGAGGACAGCAGGATTTTCTTTTTCCAGGACTTCTCCAGCGGTACTCAGAGGAAACGTCGGGCTTTTGACGAGGCCAGAAGGAAGCTACAGTCGCTCGGCCTACACACCTATGGCCTAAATTATCCTGCAACTCTGAGGATCACCGTGAATAACACTACTAAGTCCTTTACCAAGCCCGAAGAAGCTATGGCATATATAAACACACTGGCGGTGAAGGCACTGTAACGGACGAACTGTGAGTAATTTAGGTGGTAGCACAGATTTTTTTTTCTTATCTTTTTTTTCCCCCGTGACTTTATATTATTTACTTTTTGATGGTATGAATACCAACTACTCATATTATCTGTCTGAGACATCCTTGGTCTTTGTGTGTAATGTTCTGTGTGAAAATATGGAGTTAAAGTGTGAAAAATGTATGAAGGAGCATCAGCTGAGTGGACGTAGGGCTGATTTAAAATGATTGACTGCACTCGATTTTGCGGACTCAGGAACATCATAGCCGCATCTGAAGTAAGGTTAAGAGGCCCTAGTATGGGTTTCTCTTCTGAAGTTGGGGTCTCCACCCTTGTCTTCATCTTGAATCCCATTAGTTTATTTGTTTATGGGAGACTGTGTGTATATAGTTGTGTTCAGGGGTTTACTCTAGTGTTCTGGGAGACAGCGCAGCAATTCGAGTTTCTTTTATTTTGTTTTTTTTCTGGTCACAAGGTACAGCGCATGGAGGCAATTAGATTATGGATAGTATAATGTATACAGACTTAAGGCAACGACCGATCCTTGATATATTTAATTTTTTGCAACTAACATGACTAATTCTGTACTTAAGGTATGTACATGGAATATTAGAGGCATACATCATCCTGTGAAAAGAAAAAAAATATTGACATATCTAAAAAAAGAAGGGGTTGATATAGCACTACTTCAGGAAACACATCTAAAAGACATAGAACATGAAAAACTTAAACGGGAATGGGTGGGACATGTATTTTTTTCATCGTTCACGTCCAATAGCAGAGGAGTTTGCATCCTTATTAACAAACGGCTTCCCTTTACGCTAGAATCCTGTATTAAGGATAACGCAGGAAGATATATTGCAATAAAAGGACGCCTGTTTGGCGAAAATATTTCTATTTTAAATGTCTATGCCCCACCAGGCCATCCTCCTGATCTCATAACAAAAGCTTTTTTGGACTTAGCGGAGCTGGACTGTGCTCAGTCAATTGCTGGCGGAGACTTCAATTGTATATTAGACCCTCACATTGATAAGTCACCTGCTGAAGGAGCTAATCCTACTAAACGGGCGCGAGCAACAGCTGATGTATGTGAAGAACTAGGCTACTTGGATGTGTGGCGAGCGTTAAATCCAAACAACAAAGAATTCACATTCTTCTCTGGAGTGCATAAAAGTAGCTCTAGAATAGACTACTTGTTTGTCCCTAAAACAATGTTGTACTCTGTTTCATCTTGCGATATTGGGAGCATTACAATATTGGACCGTGCTCCGGTTTACTTAAATTTCTCACATGGAGAGGCCCAGCAACGATTGAGTAAATGGCGGTATAATAATCATCTGTTGGATGACCCAAATTTCATATCTTTCTTTCAGACTGAGCTTCAGATATTCTTTTCTTGTAAAAACACACCTGATGTATCTCCTTCTATTGTATGGGAGACATGTAAGGCTTATTCACGTGGTCTGATTATGTCTTATGAAAAAAGTACAAAACGAAAGCGTCAAGAAGAGCAATGGAAATTAGAGGTACAGCTATCTGAATATGAGAGGGCATATAACCAGAACCCTACCGATGCTAATTTTAAAGCAACTTTGACTACAAGAGCAACACTTAACTCACTGCTCAATCAGAAGGCAGAGCAGAGTATAAGATTCGCAAGGCAAAAACTATATGAATTTGGTAACAAACCCAGCAAGTATTTAGCCAGCCTGGTCAAGAGTAGATCTGATTCTCAAAACATATCCTCAGTTAAAGATGTCTCTGGGCAGGTGAAAATGGATAGCAGTGGCATAAATAAGGTTTTTACAGAATTTTATGAAAAGTTATATACGAGTGAGCAGCCAGCAGGGGTCTCTAGACTTATGAAGGGCTTTTTCTCCAATCTGAACCTGCCCAAGTCTAGTGACCAACAAAGGACATTATTGAATGGACCTATAACACTGGAAGAAGTAACTGAAGCAGTTGGTGTTTTACAATCAGGAAAGGCTCCGGGTCCTGATGGCTTTAGCTCAGATTTTTACAAACGTTTTAAGCCGTTGTTGGTGAAACCTTTACTTGCCATGTTTAACCACTCCTTTGAGAAGAGAGCTCTTCCCAAAACGCTTACAGAAGCGAACATTAGCCTTATTCTTAAGAAGGATAAACCAGCGGATGTGTGTTCATCCTACCGACCCATTAGTTTACTAAATGTAGATTTCAAGATTTTATCTAAAATACTAGCCTTAAGACTAGAGAAAATCCTTCCATCTATCATTAATAATGACCAGACAGGGTTTATTACTGGAAGGAACTCATGTAATAATGTTAGAAGGTTACTCAACATTATTCAGCTGTGTCAGCAAAATAATCTTAAAGGTATGGTAGTGTCATTGGATGCAGAAAAAGCGTTCGACCGCATAGAATGGGATTTCTTGTTTTTCACACTCAAGGAATTTAATTTAGGTAAAGAATTTATTGAATGGGTCAAGTTGCTTTATCATAATCCACTAGGGGCTGTTATCACGAATGGTAAATGTTCTCCCTACTTTGCTTTGGGGAGGGGCACGCGTCAAGGGTGCCCCTTATCACCCTTATTATTTGCGATCGCAATCGAGCCACTGGCAGAGGCCATTAGAACCCACTCTACTGTTCATGGTATAATGATTAATCACAGACAACATAAGATTTCCTTGTATGCTGACGATGTTTTATTGTTTATCACTCAACCAGAAATATCTATTATGTCAGTCCTTACTGTTATTAATGAGTTTAGTAAGTTTTCTGGTTACAAAATAAATTTTAATAAGTCAGAGGCCATGCCATTGGGTCAGGTGCACCACTCCTTTTCCCCCGCCTTATCACCCTTCAGATGGGCAACAGAAGGTTTTGTTTATCTAGGTATTTTTATTACTCCTCTGCTGCAAAGGATGTTTAAAGCAAATTTTCAGCCTCTGCTTAAACGCATCCACGATGACCTAGAGAGGTGGTCTTCTTTACCACTCTCGATGCTGGGAAGAATCTCTTTGATTAAGATGAATATTTTACCTCGGCTGCTCTACAAATTTCAAATGATCCCAGTCCTACTAAATAACAATACTATCAAGACGGTGAATGGTTGGTTTAGATCATTTATATGGAACTGCAAAAGACCACGACTTAAATTAGCAAAGTTGCAATTGCCATCAGGTCAGGGAGGATTGGCAATTCCCAACATTAGACTGTATCAACTGGCTTCTCAATTTCGATATCTAGTAGATTGGGTACGGAATGACTCGGACTCTGTCTGGCTCGATATTGAAGCATATAATTTAGGTAAACCGTTACAATTAGATAGTCTTCCATTTATCCTGAATCGGAGCAAACTAGAGGTTGCAGATGGTAATTTTATTGTGAAATCCACGCTAAAGGCTTGGGACATGATTAGGAAATGGGAAAAAAGAACTGATGTTTTATCTCCAATTACTCCAACACAAAGAAATACAGATTTCCTCCCAGGTATGACAGATAATGGGTTTGCCCTGTGGGAAACTGCTGGTATCACAACTTTGAAAGACTTATTTGAAGGGGACAGAATTATGTCATTTGACCAATTAAGATTGAAATACAAGCTACCACACACACATTTTTTTAGGTTCCTACAAGTCAGAAGCTTTATACAGAATCCAATTCGGCATAAATTTAGTCTGGACATGTCACCAATTGAGCAACTATTATACAAAATACATAGCAATAAGGCTATAGTAAGACGATGTTATGAAGCCTTTTATAAGTCCAATGAGGCTAACAATACAATTATGCAAACATGGGCTCAGGACCTTGGGGTGGTAATAGGCGAAGCTATGGAGGCAGACATATGGGAGCATGCTAACAGCATATCCATATGTAATAGAGCAAAGGAATCACAATTTAAATTACTGCATCGCCTTCAGATATCACCTGAACTCAGACACAAGATGGACCCAAAGAAATCAGCTTTGTGTATGAAGTGTAATAAAGAAGTTGGTAGCTTTATACACACTGTATGGACCTGTGTGCATATCCAAGATTTTTGGGTGGAAGTGGCTCTGAAATTAGATTTGGTTTTTAATAAGAAGTTGGACCTGGACCCAGTGTGTTTGTTGTTGGGATTACCACACCCACAAATAAAAGGATCTCATTGTCAAAAATTGTGGAATGTTTTAACATATGCTGCACGTAAAACTATATTGCTGAAATGGATTTCAAATAAGCCACCTACAGTTTTAAATTGGCATAAGGTAATATTTGATCTTTTACCCATGGAATATCTGACATACTGGTCCAGAGGGAAAATTGGTTTATTTTATCATATATGGACCCCATTTCTTGATTATGTGGGACCTAGAATATCTAACATATTTTGGAAGGTGCTTCCCAGACCAAGGAATAACAGTTGAATGCTAAAGGAGAGGTTTTGCTGTCTGTTTTACTATTTTTATTTCTTATTTTATTTTCTATATAATTTCTTAATTATTGTAATGTATACTGATTTCTCCATTTTATATTATTATCAATTATTGTTGTTACTTTTGCCATATGACACTCTACCATGCTTGTGACTGACTGACTGCTGTGCTGAATGTTCAACAATGGGGGGGGGGGGGTTCTCTCGAAGGGGGTGATAAATGTAAAAAATAAACAAAAATGTTGTATATGTGAATACATATATGTGACACATAATTAACAATAAAGATATATGTTGGGCTTCAATAGTAGGGCAGGTGTGGTTATTAGTAATTAATAATTACTGATAATAATTATTAAAATTAAATAAATATGATTTAATGTAAATTGTAATTAAATCATTAAAACGGGGCACCACCCTGAAATCAGGGACCAATAACCAGACCAAAATAGTCTCATAATACAAGGGTTCACTTTAAATGTAGATATTTATGAAATATTTACAATTAAAGGAACAGTGAAGGAAGTGAATCCGAGCACTGACCATCACAACCAGAAAAGATCACAATATTATGCACAAAATAATCACAGAAAACTGCTATGTACAATATAATAGAATTTATTGTCATAAGCACCTTGATCAAATCAATAATACTTTCTATGAACAAAACTCTATCACTAGACTAAAGCAGCTAACTATGAAACCAAAACAAACAACTCAAGCATAAACCAGCAAGCGTGTAGTGTGTGTGTGTGTGTGTGTGTGTGTGTGTGTGTGTAACAAAGGAAGAGAGCCGAAATGGCGGCCGTAGTCAATGACACAAGATGGCGAAGAGCCAAAATGGCGGTTACGATCTCCTGGAACGTAACGCCACGGCGTGTTCTGTGAAAGGACTACTAAAATGGCCGCGCGGGATTTGAACAACGGCGATGGTTACAACGCCGCTGACTTTGTGTGTACTTTTGGATACACACATACACACACAAGAAAATGTTTGAAAAGGTAGCAGTGCTACCACGAGACATATATAAAATATGAAAGGGGTTCCCACAAAGCACACGTATTAAATGTTATAGTGAGGTTATTAACCATAAGTCTCCAAGGAGTCACTTATAAGATTTACACGTG
The DNA here is from genome assembly GCA_039737535.1 of Lagodon rhomboides. Lineage (NCBI taxonomy): Eukaryota > Metazoa > Chordata > Actinopteri > Spariformes > Sparidae > Lagodon > Lagodon rhomboides. The sequence goes on along the minus strand of CM077802.1, from coordinate 28,333,676 downwards.
TGTCTGCGTAACCTCTAATGTGTGTGTAGTGTACGTGTGGGTTAGTTAAAGAAGAGAAAGAGAGAGAGAAAGACAAAGGGGGCTAACGCCCTTAGCGGCGGCTACGATAACACGTGGTAACGTACTCCACAACGTGGAGACTCAGATCGGCTCGTGATGAGCCGAAATGAAAACAAGAAAGCAACGTGTTTACAAAGTAAAACAACAGCATAAAAGAAAAAGGGGGGACACGGCGGTCCACAAGCTCAAACATTGTAGCTTACAAGCATACAATACACATACAATGCAACTCCTAGCATCTGCCCAGACACTAATAAAAATAAGCCTCACTTATAGTTGCGTTTCCATAATCCAGCTCGTTTCCTCGGCGTGGATTATTGGTGGTTGCAGCGTCCTGCGTGGGCTGTTGAAAACAGCGTGGTCGCCACGGGCATGGGGAAAAACGGACGTTTTGTGTGAAAAAAAATCCTCCTTCTGCAGGTGGTGAAAGCAGCTGGTTGTACAGCTACTATCCTGGATCCGGAGCGTGTTTGGTAACGCACGGCCGTCTGACTCGTCCGGCGAGGTGAAACACTGCGGCCTTCGGCAGTTAAAATCCAAACACATGGTTGTTCCCTTTGAGTAACGGTTGCGCTGACGAAAGCCGTAGCTTCCACACAACTCTGGTTGCTGTAAGCACCCACGTAACTCTGGAACTAAGCTAAGAGATGGACACGAAGTTGGCTTTTATCTTCCTCCGTTCATCCGGTCATTGCGGATGTGACGATGCATTCAGGTGCAGTCAGACAATGGGAGATGGGAGTTGCCAAACCTGTGGAGGGCTGTGTCAAGCAGGCGCCACCTACTGGACATTAGGGTCAATGCACTTTCCTTTGTTAGTGCAATTGAGGCAGTTCTGATATCAGGCCCATGTGAGGGTCCCAACATATACGTTAAAAAAAAAAAAAAAAAAACTGTTCTCCCCAACTTCTACCAGCATGTGACCTTTGCAACAAGGGGATCATGGATCATGTTTATTCAAACATACAACATGCTCAGAGAGATATTACTCTCTCTCATCTCGGTTAGTCAGACCACCTCTCCCTGCTGCTGTTTCCTGCTTATGTCCCCCTCATCAGATCAACAAAGCCAAGTACCAAAATCATTCAATCTAGGCCAGAGGGCGCTTTGTCTCAGCTGCAGGACTGCTTTGGCAACACTGTCTGGGATCTATTCAACCAAGGAGACCTGGAGTAATACACAGAGACTGTGCTTTTTTACATCAAGTGCTGTGCTGACAACGTCACAGTTGAAAAACGGATTCAGGTTTTTCCTAACCAGAAACCCCGTATGTCAAAAGAGGTCCAGATGCTTCTGAAAAACCGCAACACTGCCTTCAGGTCAGGCGACAAGGCACTGTGCAGCACTACAAGAGCCGACCTAAAAAGAGGCATCAGGGAGGCAAAGACAGCCTACAAGAAGAAGATCGAGGACCACCTGAGTCACAGCAACCCAAGGCAAATATGGCAGGGAATTCAGCACATCACCAACTACAGAGGCAGCAGCAACAACAACTCTGTACATGTAGATGCCTCGCTGGCTGAACAACTAAACTGTTTCTTTGCTCGCTTTGAGATTAATAGGCCTGCTTCAGTGTCACCTCCCCCTCCAGCCTTTAACACCCACACACTCACACGGCGGGAACAGGAAATTAGGCGTATGCTGAGGTCAGTTAATCCAAGGAAGGCTACTGGACCTAATGGACTACCAAGAAAAGTACTCCAAGCATGTGCTGATCAGCTTGCTGGGATCTTCACCAAGATCTTCAACATCTCCCTGTCACAAGCCATCATACCCTCATGCCTAAAATCAGCCACCATCATCCCTGCTCCCAAGAAGCAAGCTCTGAGGACCTGGGTAACTACAGGCCAATAGCACTCACACCGGTGAGAATGCTTTGAGAAAATGGTCCTGCATCACATCAAAGCAAGCCTGCCTCCATCATTTGATCCACACCAGTTTGCTTACAGGGCAAACAGGTCCACGGAGGATGCAGTCACCATCGCAACTCACACAGCACTGATCCACCTGGAACATCCAGACAGCTATGTGAGGATGCTCTTCATAGACTTCAGTGCAGCATTTAATACGATCATCCTGGACGTCTTAATCGATAAACTTCTGGACTTGAGCCTCTCCTCCTCCATCTGCACCTGGGTCAAGGACTTTCTCACTAATCGATCTCAGTGCGTCAGACTTGGCCCCCAAATCTCCTCCTCTATCACCCTAAGCATCGGCGCACCTCAAGGCTGCATGCTGAGCCCAATGCTCTACTCCCTGTACAGCTGCGACTGCACACCAGCCCATTCGTCAAACACCTTCATCAAATTCGCAGATGACACAACAGTCGTGGAGCTCATCTCAGGAGGAGATGAGACGGCATACAGGGACGAAATAAAGCACCTGACAGCGTGGTGTTCAGTGAACAACCACAAAAACCGAAGAGATCATCACGGACTTCAGGAGGAAATGTGACGTCGTCCCGGCCCTGCTCTGCATAAATGGGGTCAGCGTGGAGAGGGTAGAGACCTTCAAATTCCTGGGAGTTCTCATCTCCGAGGACCACTCCTGGTCTGCCAACACCTCAGCCACCATCGAGAGAGCACAACAGAGACTCTACTTCCTCAGAGTGCTCAGGAGGAATGACACAGAGAGGAAGCTGATGGTGCCTTTCTACCGGGCGACCATCGAGAGTCTGCTGACGTACTGCATCTCAGTGTGGTACGAAGGCTGCTCTGCTGCAGATAAAAAAAGCTCTGCAGAGGGTCGTCAAAACAGCAGAACGAATCACTGGCTGCCCTCTGCCCTCTCTGAAGGACACCCCCACGTCCCGCTACCTCAGCAGAACCAAAACAATCACCAGTGACTCCACACACCCCGGCCACCACCTTTTTGAACTGTTGCCCTCTGGCAGACGTTTAAGATCCATTAAACCATGCACCAACAGATACAGAGATAGTTTTTTTCCAACAGCCATCCACACACTAAACACCAAAAAGCACCAAAAAATACATTCAACACCACTACATATTTTGCACACTATTAGTACAATGCATACTTTTTTAAATGTATTTAGATTTATATTTATTTTCTCTAAACTCCAGATTTACATATATATACATATTTTTTTTTGTATTGTGACATTTTTTTGTCATTATTATTTTTTTTTGTTATGTTGTATTGTATTGCACTGAACAGAGATGCAGCTGTGATTTCATTGTAAGCTGAGCTTACAATGACAATAAAAGGAATTCTATTCTATTCTATCAGACTGGGGTCGTGTGTCAGGCAGAGTTCCAGCACTTGATGCAAACTCTGCAAACTTGACCCTCTGCAAACAATTTCACTTAAATGAAACGTTAAATCTTACAGTGACAACTGACCATTGAAATCAGGTAGGAAGAGGAATATTGGATTGGGCTGAAGATATTCTAGCTTGTTTTTTTCCTGTTTCAGGAAGATCAGCTAGTCACTTGATAAATTACGAGAACTAACAGTAAATCATTTAAATATTTTTCCTACTTGGACAAACCAGCAAAAATTTTTTTACAAATTCTTGTGAGCGTGGCTAATACCCATAGCACTGTGTCAGCACCGGAGAAAGTTTTGAGAAATTGTCATCCTTGTATATGAGAAAAACGATCTGGCTTGTTAGCATTTCCAGTCATAATCATCTTGGGTGCCACTAAAACCAGTGTGTGTAAAAACAATGTGCACCTAAAGAGGTGAGCCCATTGGGTTAAAATGGCTTCATCCCTGCAAAAGAAAAGGTGACTAGCTTGTTTAGGTATGTACAGTGAGCAAGCAGGTTATTGTTTGGGTAATTTTGGGTTGATGTTTTTTTCTTTTAGTGACAGGGATTTTGAAAATAGTAACAAAGAATATGGAAGGAATGGTACTGTCTGAAATAAGCGCCCAAGGACAGGCTTATACCAACAGTCTGCATTGGGTAAGTCATACTAAGTGAGCTGAGGTTAGCATTTGGTTCAAAGCATCCCCACTAGCACTGCTGGCTCTACTTCCTGTACCCTAAAATAAGAAGCTGGCAGTAGGCCAGCTGTTGATTCACTTTGCACAATGCCTGGAAACAAGGCAAAGCCAAACAAGGTATGAAATAATACATTATTAATTAGTGAGCAGATATAAAGTTTTAATTTAGTTATAATGATTACATGGTATCAATCTTTTTAAAGAGAAAACATGTTTTTTTCCAAAAATGTTGGACTAGTCCTTTTAGTGCTATTGACAACATATATCTTTCATTTTAGTGGAAACAAAATGCAACAAAATATAAAGCACAACAACTTGATAAAGGAATGTAGTTATTGGAATCAAACATACATGGGCTAGGCTGATACAGACAAATAAAAACAAACAAAACAGATAGTGGATTTAAGGTTTAGGTGTATGAAAAAATATAAACAGAGTACATCCAAAATGAAGGTAATTATTGTTGACAATTTTAGTTTATGTTCCATTCTTTCTAGTCTTCAATTTAACATTTACTCTGTTTTAAAGGCAAAATGTTAAATGTGTTATATGTTGAAAATATAGTTTATACCTATATTTTACTCAAATTTCTTACTGTTTTTAAAATATATCTGCATAAGCACACTACATAACTGAGATATGACCATGAGGGCGTCTAAAGCTGGATGGTCTCATACAACCATAAATAATGACCAGACTTGGCTGGGTGGTGTAAAAATAACCCAGTAAGTCAGAGCTGAGGAACTGGCAGCCATCTTGAATATCCCTCTCTATTTCTGTCCCTGGCATCCCCTGGGTCACAGACACTTTATTTTTTTGCAATTTCATCAGTATACCTTTGGGCCACATGAGGGGAGCTTGTTGGTATCAAGTGCTTAACAGACTGATAGTGTCAAGTGACCAACATTGGATGTTATTTCAGGGATAATATCCACCGTTGTTAATGGCTAGAGACAAATAGTTTTTTGATCCTGTTTGAATTGTGCCATAAATTACACATATGATGTTTGTTAATTTAAATCCATTTATGCTATATAAGAGAAACAAAAGCAAACAAAACTAATTTATAGAGTAGAGTGGAGTCCAGATGATGAGATTGTTCTGTGCACCACTCTGCAAGACTGTTGATTTCCTCCTCATAGGAACTTTCATTGTTGTTTAGAATGCGTCTGATGATGGTGGTGTTGTCTGCATACTTAAGAATGGAGATCTCTTAATGTCTGGGAGTGCAGTCATGGGTGTACACTGTGAACAGGAGGGGACTGAGCACACAGTTTTTGAGCACTAACGTAGCGGAGGTATGACAGAGTGTGGTACTCAAACCAAAAGTATTAAGTTGTCCTATCAGCTTCATGGGTGAGTTTGTATTAAATGCTGAGCTGATGTCCAAAAACAGCATTCTGAGGTAGCTGTTGTTATTTCCAAGGTGTGTGAAGACTGAGTGGAGTAGAGTGGATAAGGCATCCACTGACAATCTGTTGGTTTTAAAACCATGCTGGTGAGGGTCTAAACTGGCAGGCATGTTACTGTATCTTTGATGTGCTGGAAAACCAGTTTCTCAAAGAAACTACAGACAATTCAAAGAAGAATTTTGAATGCCTTATCTATATAATTTGTTTTAATAATAATAAACATATTAACTGACAGTCTAAGGATCAAAGGACATAACGCTAAGTGTAATATGCCTGGAGGCAACACAGTTGTACTTATATCATCTGCAATGTCCACTACAAACTATTGACATAATATGTATAAAATGTGCTTGCTGTATAAAATGGGCTGCACAGATTGTAGTTGGTTTGGACCAAATCATGTCACGTAATTTCCTCACAGCCCACAACCTGAGGGTTGTAACAGGAACCTCTGCACTAAACTCTTGTGTTCGAATATTGCACAGTGTAAATTTTGAATAAATGGTAAAGGATTAATGAAGATCTTTACAGGATTCAATTTTATCTTATCTCATCGAAATCTTTTTAACTGCTTCGAAATTGTTGGGACTGCCTGTCTGAATTCCTGCTGCACAACATTTGGGTCCTCAAAGGTTCCAAATGCTCACAAAATCTGGTTATGGAGTCAGTAAAATAAAATAAAATAATCCCTTATTGAGGGGAAATTCATATGTTGCAGCAGCACAAAGACAAAGTAGCAAGAGCATATACAAATTAAAATAAGATAGATAAAGATAAATATACATAAAAATGAAATACAAATAGAGTAAGTTTTGTATTTAAAATGTAAATATAGTCAGGTGATACATTTTGTATAGTCATAAAAAAATGAATCCAGATCAAATACTGTAACAAACACAGCACTAATAGAAGAAAAGCAACAACTGTGTGACAACATAGTTAAAATAAAACCAAGCGTACAGGAGGGAAAAGAAACAGGAGGTAGTAAATCAAAAAACTAGTTTATTTACAAAAAGAAAAACACTAGTCAACAAAGATGGATCTCTCCAAAAGAAAACTGTTTTTAGTCTGTTCAGTCTCTCTGGCTCCTGCACATCACAGCTGCCCCGCTCACTGGCACCAACAGCACTTTTTATCACTGGGCAAGGAGGAGTGGAAAAACACAAAAACACAACACAAACATGCCAACAACACTAGGGCTGTAACAATGACACAGCTTTGTATGAATGAAACATAGTTTTAGATAAAAGAAAAATCTATCTTGGGTGCTGTGCTAGTGGCCCAGATAGCAAAATTGTGCCAGAACCCCTCATCTGGAATAAACCAAAACTGGCCCAAGTCTAAGCCAGATCCAGCCCACCCAAATAGAAAGAACTGTGTCCCAGATTTAGAACAGTTCTGGTTTATTCAGTTCCCTCTTGGCTGACATCAGTCTATAGCCTGCTTGTGGGTCAGATGTGGCAGACAAGCAGATAACTCTTCCTGTGAAGCTCCATCATTTCATGGGGTCATGAATGGTTATTGGTTTGGGCCATATCTGGGCCGCAACAATTTTGCTATCTGGAACGTGAGCATAGAAGTTAATGTAAGTAGCAACAGGATCCAGTGGAAGAAAAAGGAAAGTGTGGTGACGTGAGCTGTTTTTGGCTGCCTGAAGACCAGACATGCTGAAATCCTATGCTACTTTGAATGATCTCTTATAATGAGCATGTTTGTCTTCTAGGGCCAGTGTTGCTGCTGGTATCCTTAATAGTTGCTGAGATTCTGCTGCTGCCTCTGTTGGTCTTGTTGGTGGTCTGTTTGGTCCTCAGGAGAAGATGATGAGCCTAAATGTCGGGAGCCCTCATCCAATCTCCATGTTTGTACTCACCAGGACACACAGTTTTACATACACACTTTCACTGTAGTGCTTTATGTATTCACATATTGTTTCCATGCTTGTGTTCCATTAGCTGTAAGAGTCAGCAACGGTTACAAACATGATGAGAACTAAGACACGGACAAAAGCTGAACAAGTGTATACCAAGAGGAAACTCAAAGAAAAAGCAGCTGAAGTGGAAGAGGAGAGTATGATTATTATGAGGAGCCAGAGATGAATTCCATGCTTATGAGGAAGCAGACCCTGATGCAGATGTGGCGAAAAATACTTCCCTAGTGCAGGTGAAAGTACTTTTAAGTGTTTGTGAATGTGAATGTGAATGCAGTCTGACTCTTCCCCCAACCAACAAGCCTTAACCATTTATCGGGCAAGGAACAGTGGCTATGTCTCAATTCAGGGTCGGCATCCTTCGAAGGACCCGGCCTTTGCGGTCTTCAAAGGTGAGTCCTTCAGAGAGACCTGCGAGGCCCCGTCAACCACAGTTAAATGGGACGGTCTAGCCTCCGGAATATATCCTGGTTGGGTCACCAGATGTTCCTGCCCCTACCCGTACGTCACCATTCATGCTGCCCAGGTCCGCGAAAGTGACAAGAAGAGTAAAGTCTGTCAAATATGTTTGAGCTACAGGAATTCCTGATTTCCCTTTTAATCCTCCTCCTTGTGGAGGAAGAGGAGAAGTGGCTCTGGTTTATCTCTGGTTGAGAGGACCGTGGAGAGGTGAACCTGTTATTGAAGCCACAGTACTGTTATCATTATTATCATTATTAGCTAGCTAACAGTTAGGGGTAATTAACATACCAATACGTTAACTTAATGCTGACATATAACTGTTGATCGCCACATACTGTGAGGGTTCTGTGTTTTGTGTGTCTTTGCCCTGCCTGTCTTTTCCCCACCTCCTTGTTCCTCCCCTCTGCAGGGTGGAGCTGATGAGGCACACCTGCAGCCACTTACTCATCTCAACTGAGTTCCTGTTTTCGCCTTGTCGTGTGTGTGTTTTTTGTAACTTTATTAGAACTTTTGTTTGAATAAACTTTTGGCACCTTTACGCCTGTCCAGTCTCTGCTTTGGGGTCCAAATTCTCATATGCCGTAAGACATATGGTTTTATTTTAATTTTAAAGGCATTATTCCTATTTAAAGTGTTTGGTAGATAGTTTTGTTTGTTGTAATAGTTTATTATAATTATGTTATGAAATTATAATTCTTGCCTCTTTCTTAAAGAAATAATTAGTGACATGGCAGCCGTTGATCAAGTCAGCCCTGCAAACCCAGTTGATGGACGATATGGTGGACAGTGGAGACTAGACCCCCAAACACCCTGAGTACGGACCCACATGATGTCCCACTGACACCAGGGTCTTTATTGTGCCCGAAAAAGCCCAGCAGCACTCCCAGAGACTCCTGCTCAGCCTGTTGCTGTACATCATTTGTAGCTGTTTTAATATTGTTTTTGATAATAATTGTTTCTGTTAATAGTTTGTTATAATCTGTAAATAGTTAATTATGTCGTCATTTTGTAAATAGTTGTAAGTGTTAAGACCTTAATAATAAAAGAAAAACATTAATCCCTTGTTGTCCCTGAAAAGTAGCACTTGATGCTGTTTGCAAACCCTGTTATAAATTGTACGTCAGTTGTAAATACTGAATGGAATAGACAATGTGTACCAATAGAACAATATTTTATTTCATGAATTATATAAAAGAAACAATTATGAACAAATAATTTAAAAATAACTCATAACTTAACTAACAACAGAAATAATGTAACCATTGGCCGTCCTCGGGAGCAGAGAGAAGAGCCTCTCCATCCTCCCTCTGCAGCCTCATGTCCTCCTTCACCCTTCATCCTCCCTCCTCCTCTTTCTCCTCAGCCCTGGTTGGCTCTCCTCCTCCTCATCATCGTCATCTTCCTCCTCCTGGTCACCTGCCACACTTGGCCCTAGTGTGTCTTCAGGGATGGAGGCAGTTAGGACAGGGGGGGGGCAGTGGAAGGCCTCTGTCCTAACACCTCATCCATGAGGACAATCCTAAGGCAGTGGAAATCAATCATGTCAGCAATTTTCAGCAAATTATGTAATAACTTGCATGGGTAAAACACATATAATTAATTTTCCACCTCATCATTCAAACCTGCACCTACTTTCACCCCTGTGAGCAAATGGTCGCTCTGACCTCAGACAGTGATGAAGCTCTCTGTTTGCTCCTTAAAACAAAATGAAATGTAAAAGACGTTTTTTTGTCATGTCAACAAACAAAAGGGTTCTAATGTAGCAAAAATATAATCATCATAAGGATAATCCTAAACTTAGCTCTTTATTCAATTCAACGTTTAACTAGACTTTACAGTCTTACAGTCTGGAAACAAAGCAGGGATCACAGCCTGATCTAAATCTGTTCATCTTGCTCCGTTTATGTACGTGAAGTAAAAATAGTCTATAACATCTCAACAGTCACAATAAGATATAAGATATGAGTCAACCTTTGAACATCTAAAGTTTGAAAGTGAAGGCTTTTAAGGCTTTACTTCCAGAGGCATCGAGCTGAGCATTACCAGCGTCACGTATTTTACCCTTGAAGTTTAACATATCTGCCGTTGGATGTTCAAATGAGTAAAAACCGAGTACAAACCCAATACTTACATTTAAATGTGAGATCTGTGCCACTTGATGTCGCCAATTTCTTCTTTCTTTCTCTCTTTTTCGGGCGCGCAAAGGATCTTGGGATATTTGAGGCCACGAAGGATCGTGGCAGTGCGTCCTCCAGGAAGAGGCAAAAGGAGGCCGCATTTGTGGGCTGCATTTGAAGGAGCCTTTGCATTGGGACGGCCTTCAAATGCGGCCTTCGAAGGATGCAGACCCTGAATTGAGACACAGCAATTTTATGGTCACTTCCGCGGACATCCAAAATGGCGTTGCTATGCAGTGTTGTGAGGTTGGAGAACCACATGACTTCTCTCAGCCAATCAGCGAGGACTAGGACCACGTCACAGATAGTGACATCACACCATTGGACCATTCATCTGAAACGGGTGTATGATCAAATATGTGCAAGTGACAAAATGTCCATTTTTAGACATACGCCTGATGCGTGTATTAAGAAATACTAAGTATTTTTTTTGTTAATCACGCATTATAAGGTAGGACAATAGTACTCAATCGTGTATTGGACGTTGCCACAGGTTTGTATAACATTATACAGCGATGCAATGATAAATTTAATCCATTTATAGAAATCTTAGCCATAAATAGTGAAATATGTGTGATTTTGGTCAGTTTTATGAGCTTGTAACAGTTTTTTATGATACTTCAATGGCATATATTGGTGTTTATTTTTGCTGTAAGCCTTATTACTGCTAAAATTGATTTAGTAATTGGTTGTGAATGCAGGAGCAATCCACATTTGGCTTCAGCTTGTCAACAGGGAGCAGTCACAACCGCAAGTTCTTCAGAACTTGCCTTCTCTAGTTCAACATTTGTGATTTATTTTGTTTTTCTGATTGAATTATAAAAAAGATTGTGGTAACACCACTACTTATAATGCTATTTTTCACTTATTATTTTATATTTACAATTTATATGTCAAAATTATTTGTTTTGAATAGAGTAGAATAGAATTCTTTATTGTCATTGCACAGAATACAACGAAATTGGATGGCAGTCCTCTTGGTGCTTCTAGATCAAAAATTAGAGTCCTAAAATAATATAAGACAATACAAAACATACATGAAAAGTGCATACAGTCCGACACTCAGAGGGGCTCAGTCTCTAAGTGACCGTGTTGAGGGTATTCAGTGTCCGTATTGCGGTGGGGTAAAAACTGTTTCGGAATCTGTTTGTGTGTGATTTGATGGACATGAAACATTTGCTGGAGGGCAGCAGTGCAAACATATGATGACCGGGGTGTGAGGGGTCTTTCAAAATGTTTGCAGATCTGGTGAGACAGCGGGAACTGAAGATGTCCTGCAGGGAAGGCAGGGCACAGCCGGTGATTTTTTGAGTGGTATTGATAATCCTTTGTAAGGCCTTTTTGACCGCAGCAGAGCAAGGAAATGCAGTAGGCCAGCACGCTTTCAATGGAGCAGTGGTAGAAGGACACCAGCAGTTTCTCCTCCAGATGGTTTTTCCAGAGTATTCTCAGGAAGTGGAGTCGCTGCTGGGCCTTTTTGACCATGTGGTGGGTGTTGGTGGTCCAAGAGAGGTTCTCTGTGATGTGTGTGCCCAGGAACACAGGAACCCTCTCCACGCATTCCCCGTTAATGTGGAGCGGCACTATGTCTGTCTTTTTCCTTCGAAAGTCCATGATTATTTCTTTTGTTTTGGAAGTGTTGAGGATGAGATTGTTGACCTTACACCACCCCACCAGTCTGCAGACTTCTTCCCGATAGGCGGCCTCGTCTCCCCCCTGAGATGAGACCTGTGACGGTTGTGTCGTCCGCATACTTGACGATGGTGTTGGTAGGGAGGGTGGGGGTGCAGTTGTAGGTGTAGAGAGAATACAGCAGGGGACTCAAAACACAGCCCTGGGGGAGCCAGTGCTGAGTGTGAGTTGGGATGAGATGTGTTGGCCTATTCTCACTGTTTGAGGTCGGTTGGTCAGGAAGTCCATAATCCATTGGCAGATGGATGGGGAGAGTCCTAGGTTGGTGAGTTTGGTGACAAGTCTCCCCGGAATTATGGTGTTAAATGCAGAGCTGCAGTCTACAAAGAGCATCCTCACATAGCTCCCCTGGTGTTCAAGATGGGACAGTGCACTGTGGAGAGCAGTGTTGATGGCATCTTCCGTAGACCTCCTTGCTCTGTATGCAAACTGGTGTGGATCAAAGGTGGGTGGGAGGCTGGCTAGGATGTGCTGTTGGATCAGCCACTCAGAGCACTTGGTAATCACTGGTGTGAGTGCCACTGGGCAGTAGTCATTTAAGCTGCTTATGGTAGTTTTTTTTGGGTAGGGGAATTATTGTAGCAGATTTGAGGCATGGCGGAACGATGGCTTTGGACAGGGACAGGTTGAAGAGTCTTGTGAAGATAGCTGAGAGCTGTGACGCGCAGACTTTCAGTACCCTCCCTGTGACCCCGTCTGGACCGGCAGCTTTCCTGGGATTTACTCCACTGAGCGTCCGCCTCACCTCATGCTCCTGCACAGTGAGCGTGTGACTATTGTTGCAGACAGGAGAGGGTGTGATGTCCCCGACATTGGTGGTGCTCACCTCAAAGCGGGCAAAGAAACAGTTAAGTTGCTCTGCCAGTGAAGTGTCACCCTCTGCCGCGGTGCTCCTGTTGCTTCTGTAGTTGGTGATCTGCTGGATGCCCTGCCACGCCCTTCGTGGGTTGTTGTTGTTGAAGTGGTCCTCAATCCTCCTCTTGTGAGCTGCTTTGGCATCTCTGATGCCTTTCTTCAGACTGGCTCTTGCAGTGCTGTAAAGTGCACTGTCACCGGACCTGACGGCGGCATTGCGTTCTTTGAGGAGAGTGCGGACCACTCCTGTGCACCACGGCTTTTGGTTGGGGAACATCCGCACTTGTTTGCTGACTGTGACATTGTCAGTGCAGGTGTTGATGTAGGAGAGTACCGTGGTGGTGAAAGCCTCCAAGTCCTCATCCTCGAAGATGTCCCAGTTGGTTCTTTTGAAGCAATCCTGCAGCTGTGATGAGGCTCCCTCAGGCCAAGTCTTTACAGTCTTTGAGGTGACTTGAGTTTTTCTTCTGAGGGGGGTATATGTGAGGTATTCTAAATCAGGGGAACAGTGTGTGTCAGTTTTCTGGGCATTAGTGCACCAGCTATTGTGGACGTAAATACATAACCCCCCTCCTTTCCTCTTACCGGAGTTTGTATTTCTGTCCCAACGAAATAACGTACGGCTTTTTAGCTCCATGGTAGCGTCTGGGACTAGTGCGTGTAGCCATGTCTCGGTGATCACCAGAATGCAGCAGTTTGTGATGAGTTTGTCTGTGGAAATCCATAGATTCAGTTCATCTATCTTGTTCACGATGGATCTAGCATTTGTGAGTAACATGCTGAGAAGTGGTGGTTTGTGCGGTCGATTCTTTAGCCTTGTGAATATTCCAGACCGGCGACCCCGTTTCTGCTTCCAGTGTCTCCTCCGTCTCCGTCGCCTGTTGGAGCCGATAATAATCCACGGAGAGCCCGGTGGTCTGGCGATCTCCTCCGGTATGTTGTGAAGATGCACGAAGTCACTTGTGACAGCTTGCTCGTACTGTAATCCGACTATTAACAGCTCGTGTCGGCTGTAGTATGGGTGCCCGCGACTAGATCTACCACTGACAGTAAAACATAAAAGTAAAAACACGTTTAAAAGGCACCAAGAGTGAAAGCCTTCAGCCGCTGCGACTATGCGTGCCGCCATCTTGGATCACGTTTGTTTAAGTAGATCTACGCGTCACTGTTATTGTTTTCCTTTACAAATGACTTAAAGTGGGCTCTATATTGACTCAGAAACTCTCTTTTCTTAAGTGGCTGTCTGCTCGGGTCTTTTATGGAAAGCGGGAGCAGTGATGATGTGGGCTCCGAGGAGGAAGACAACAATGTGGCAGACTTGGATTTCGTCCCACCCACCCACAACCTGGACACTCCAGGCCTGAGTGACATTGGTGCCTCTACCAAGAGGAGGAAGCGCGTGTGGCCTGCAGTGGTGTTGCTCGAAGAGGAGGAAAACAATGACCAACAGCCAGCGCCACAAACCCAGAGGCCCACCAAAAACAACTGCTTTATTGACTATTGCATAAATGAATGGACTGGAGTGCACTTTGATCCATGTTATATTTGTTTTTAAAGTTATATTATGTTATATATGTATGCGTATATATATATATATATATATATATATATATATATATATATATATATATATATATATATATATATATATATATAAAACCATATATGGTCACTTCATTGATCTTGATTTTCAACATAAAAAGGCACCTGTTTGCCATTGATCTTTCCTTTTGACTCCCGCTCTTTTTGTTGATTATCTTTGTTTAAAGCATTGGCTGAACCTTTGAGAATCCCAATTTATTTCCTGCTCCTTTAGTGATGCCCCATACCACAGGTGGTGAGTAGGCTCACATTTTAATACAGTTTAGGTCTGGCTAGTGGTAGCTTTTCCCCCCTTTTCCTGTTTTTTTCAACTTGTGTGTTCTTTACATTCGCCCTCTGTTTTGCACTTGTCTTGGTGTTTAATGTAGCCTTTTGATTTAGTTCTATTCTTTCAGAAGCAGAGGGCCATATTGTTGGGAGGCTAGGCACCATTGGTGAGGTCCCTTAACTTTATACGTGCGGGTAAATGCATAGACTGAACAATTTTTTGCTGTGAGGATTGCTTTTGGATTTGCTGTTTTGCCCCTAAGGTGAGTATTGGTTGCACCACTGGACACTCCTCTGTGTAGTCTGCCTCTCCACAAGTGGCCTCGGCTTTGTTTTCTTTAGTTTAATTTAAGTTGGATTGACGAACTGAACCAATACAGACTTTGCTTTGAGTTTTAATGGGGGTCTTGCGCACATGCATAGTTGTCAAGATTTTAGTCGTCAAGATTTTAGTCGTCAAGATTTTAGTCGTCAAGATTTTAGTCGTCAAGATTTTCTTTTGCGCCCTCATGCCCTGCATGGGGTCCCCTAAGATCCGCGACTGCAGTAAAAAAAAAACTGCATGACCTGAGTTCTGCTCCATCTTTTTTCTAAAAAGAGTGAAGATGCTCCCCAATTAAGCCAGCTTTTTCTTCCGCTGACGTAGATGCGGCCAGTGGGGCATACATCTTAGAGGCCTACGCTTATACTCAAAGAATCTGAGGTTACGATACGAAACCAACATTCTTTTTCGCAAAGGCTTCGCCCTCAAAGAGCTGTCGCTATTGGGATAAGGGCGAAGCATGATGTACTCACTCATTGAAGCCTCACTGGACCACCAGAGTCCACAAGCACTAACACACACGAGTTAACAAGCATCCAAAACACAGTGCTGAGGATAAAGTTAACATAAGCCACAACATGGCTCCCTTGCACGGTGATGCGCACGGCAAGCTCACATACACACTTGCACAAACACACTTATGTTGGAAGAGCAGCAGGGATGGTTATTACACACTGTGGCATTCCTGAAAAGGCTTGCACAGATAAGACAAACGAGAGTCAAAGCACATGACGACTTATGGCACATGTAATGGCTCTCTTAAAGGGACATAAGGCAGGATCAAGAAATAAGACTCAATGGTGACACGTCGGCCGTTAGAGTAACTGCAGCCATCAGCCAAGCCGGCGCTGGAGCAGCATGAACTCTCCACAGCAGAGCAGCTGATGCTGTATCTGTTATTTCTTTACTCGCTGTTCACGTGACTGTTTACTGCAAGACCTCTGCGCATGCCTCCGTGGAATGACGTTGGTGGCCTACAACTGCGAACTGAGCTGTGTGTAAGGGATAGCCTTATCCCCTACACACATGAAGCAGCCGGGAAGCCGGCTCGCTGTGTGTAGAGACACACAAGAGGCGAGTCTGAAAGGCACAGGCGAAAGCAAAGACGCCATATTGGGGGACAAAAATATCGTCTCTGATACGGGACTGCTGTGTGTTAGCAGCTAATGCTACTACACAGACACAAACAAACCATTAGCTTGTGGCTACAGCCAGCTGCTAACGTCACCTCCCGGATAACAGGTTGGGCTTTCGGTCCCATATATAAAGGGACATATTTCTAACTATCCGTTTTCAGACTAAAGGACCGTGGAAAATGTGCAGTCTGTAACTATTTAGTGTTACACAGCGGTGGACTAAGTTTCATGGTAGCAGCTAATGCTACTTTGCACGTTAGGTCACTGCGAGTCCTCGGTGATCTCATATGATTTCAAATCAAGCTCTAAACATGACCTGTAATGTTTTCTTACCTGGTCACTAGGAAATGAGCCATGTCAGCATCTGTTTTCAGTCCCAATTCAAGTTGAAGCTGCCTCCATGAGCCGAACGCATATCCGATGTTTATTTTGGTGCCGGTCCGGCTTTGGTAGTAAATTCATTTTGACTCACGACTTGCCGCTGATAAAACCTTTGTTTTCTTCTTAGTATGACTTTTTAGTGGACTTTGTGTGGTGGTGGGTCGTTTTCTGGCTGTAGCAGAATCCATTACTACCCAAAAACTAGTTTGGGTCCACCACACTTGTCTTCTTCCTGTATCCAAGCCGTCGAGGACGTGCATTCAGCCTCATCTGACGTCACGTCTGCAGGGCTGCGCGGGAAATTCAGGCCTGAATTGCAGTACATGATGCAGCACACAGCCTGTTCAAGGCAACGGAGAGATACGTGGGTGGGCTCATTCTTTTTGGTTTTGAACGCTTCATCACCCATTAGCATTTAAAAACTTAAAATGCATGTTTATTTTTTTTAAGAAATCCTGCCTCAAGTCCCTTTAAGTAATCAGTCTGGGGAAGGATCTCTGCAGTGGCGCCAGGAGCCCTTTGAGTGTTCAGAATGGGACGCAGCTTTGCTCAAAGCATGTTTCCTCACCCTGTCTGCTTCCTTGGTGGCTCGTTGCATGTGATTCACTGCCTCAGGGAGAAGTGGCCCAAAGAGCCCATCGGAGATGATGGGACTGTCCAGCAACCCTATCGGGAACTGCTCTGGAAGTTGGGACATGTGGAGCCATACATTGCGTCACAGCATCGTCATCAAGGCTATGATGCAAGCCTATGCCACCGCTGAAGCCATGAAGAGGGTTAGGACTTCAGGAGGTTCAGTAGCCCCCTTCAACTCTGGTGAATGGGTCATAACAGGCCACTGGAGCTTTGAGTTTCCCAGGCTCAGCTGCTGCTCAGGAGAAAAAGAGCCGAAGCGAGGGAAGTGTGGCCACACAGGGGGACACCTGGTCTTCTGCTCCAGGCAGTAATGGTGACCACACATGGCACTGGGAGCAGGTGCAGGTGGCTCCGCTGTTAAAGGGACACTTTTTCTCTCAGCTGCCCTTTTAATGATGTCCAAGAGGTCACGGAAGAAAGCGCTGCTGGTGGGCAGGTGTTCCTCCAGCAGTACATTGAAATTACATTTTCACTCTTTTTAGATAACTGCTAGCATACACTAAAGAAAAAGAGGGAGTAGAACTCAGGTCACACAGATTTTTATACTGCAGTTGCGGACCATAGGGAAGCCCCATGCAGGGCACAAGGGCGCAAAAGAAAATTTCACAGCTGCATATGTGCCCATCACAAAATTTTAGTGGTCCTACCAATTCGAAGGGGATCCAAAAATGATCTGTCTCCCACCATTCAATACCATACATATTTCTTTCTGGAATAAGATCCCATGGTGGTCCAATGGAAGGGGTGTGACTTTGTCCCTTTATAAGGGATTCTGGTTCAGATGTTAAAAAATAGAGTGCATCATAAATGTATAATATTTGTTCATGTTTTAAAATGAATTTTTGTTCAGGAATTTTTTAATGTATATGTAAAAATTGTACATTTATTGTCAAATGTTGTTTGAAAGGCAATAATATATAACACTTACATATTTAACAACCATTTCTTACAGAATTTATTTGAAGTATTTTTGTCCATATTTTTCCATATGCACACAACCTAACCAAGGTGTAATCTGGGGTGATGCTGGATATCTCATACAACCATTAATGATGACCAGCCTTGGCCTGGTTGTATAATAATAACACAGTTATTTACAGCTGAGCAACTGGCAGCCATCTTGCATCTCTCCTGAATGTATTTCTGTCCCTAGGATCCCCTGGTTTGTATACCTACATTTGCCCTTACTTGCCTTGTACTTTTTACTCTATTTTATGTTGTGTGTAATACTCGGATGCTGCTAGAATTTTGTTGTACACTGTGCAGTGACAATAAAATGATTCTGATTCTGATCTGATTCTGGTTCACTGACACACTTTATTTTAGCAGTAGCCCTCCTGATGATTCAGAGCTTACTATCTGTCTTTTCTTCAGTCTGATTTGTCCAACTTCAGACCAAATGTATGTATCCAAATCACCATGAACACATAATAATGTAATTCAACAAAAGCCTCAATCCAACGGTGACGACAGTTGAATCAACATCTCTTTCAAACTTTTAGAATAAAGGAACGCTGTTGCTAAAATCTAAAAAAAAAATGTATGAAAGTTTTTTGTCACAGCGCACAGTAAAAAGCAGAAGTGAGATATGCCAAGATGAAGCAACTGTTTTCAGCCAAGCACATGTGAGTCAGTTCACAGTTTAAGCCAATGACTTTTAAGCAGTTTTGCAGTGAAGCTTCGACAGCCACAAACAGATATGACACAAGCTCCTTGAAATGGTGGCGCAGTGGCTTTACACACATGTGCAGACAGATTCTGGAAAACGTTAGTGCTCTGAGCTCATCCCTCGAGGAAGCAGCCATGAAGTCTTGAACCCAAGACAGCTCTGCATGTTCAGTTCTGGCAAGCTGCTGAAGTCTGACTCATGGCTGTGTGTTTGTATTCATTCACAGGAAAAAAAAAATGTGTGTGTGAACACACGATATTACAGTTACAAAGGGTTAGGGTTAGCTAGCCTAGCACTGTACAAGCACAAACAAAATCCACCTACCTGCATCTCTATAGTAATTAATATCTTGTATGTTGTCTTTTAACCCTCTTTTAACTTCTTGAAGTCTTGTTACCATTGTGTAGTTGCTAGGGGTGTAACGATACACAAAAATCACGGTTCGATACGTACCTCGGTTTTGAGGTCACGGTTCGGTTAATTTTCGGTACAGTATGGGAACAAAATGCAAACATAAATTTGCTTGTTGTTTATTTGGAACTTTTGTGAACCGACAATTTATTGTAACATTCTACAAAATATGAAAATAAAATTTTAAAAAATAGAATACTGTTTTAGAGTGCTGCAAGATAATAAGTTAAATAAATTATTCTCAAATAAACAAAATATATATAAAATAAGCTTTCCAATACATAAAATATTCTCAAACAAAAAATATATGAAACATAAAAATAAATTCCTCACAGCTTGTTAAAGGCTTTTAACAAAACTTTTTCACAAGTAAAGTGCAGCACTAACAGTTTCCGCATGTAGCCCTGTTCAGTTTTACTCAACCTTCATAATTTTTGCCAGAAAGATGAACTTGTCCACATTGACTCCACCCATGAGTTATTTGTGAGTACAGGCTTTCATTACAAAGAAATAAGGACGACAACATGCACTTTTGGACGATTTATTGACAGTTGCGTTTTTTCGGACAGGCATCAGCACAGTCACCTACACTGTCACTGTGTGCTGTGTAGCGCTCGTCGAACAGTGGTTTGCAGGTCGCAGACCCCGACATCTCCGTGTAAAATAGTAGTGTTCAAGCCACGTCAAAATGAAAATACATATACATGACTTGGATCGATGAGCAGGGCGATCGGAATGTTTTTCCTGGTTAGCGGACATGGCCGAGGACCCCTCTGGAGACGGGATTCTCAAACCACACCTCCAGCACACCTGGGACCCTCACCAGTTAAAATTAACGCTAACTAACACAAACTGTCACACCGGAAACATACCCGATCTCAGCTGAACAATGTCGGCACACTGCCCTCGTTTTATCCACTTGTCTTTCTCCGTTGCAATATTTAACTAGGAAGCCGAAGTGTTCCCAAGCAGGAGACTTTAGCACAAGTGAGGGTCTTTAAGCTCCGCTTTCTCGCTAGCGTTAGCCATGACGTAAACGGGCTGCACGTGTAGCTGCAGGCGGAAAATAAACACACGCAACTTCCGTTCCGGGAACTCACCCGTGCACAGCCCTGTACCGAACCGAACGTCCTGTACCGAAGCTGTTCAATACAAATACATGTATCGTTACACCCCTAGTAGTTGCCATGGGACTAGTGGAGACTAAAAAGTTGGATACAGTTGTATATAAATTACATAAAACCGAATGGTTTTCGTAGAAACAAATGAAATGACAAAATTAAAAAACACAAAGCATTAGATGAGAGAGACAACAAGTACATACAACACAAACTCCTGACTGCCACGGCCTAAGCCATGTACCGCATTCTAGTGTATTGTATAAGCTGAATGCAATAGCCAGGCTAGTTTCCCCCTCATCTTTATGCTAACCTACTGCCTTTATTGCTAGCGTATACCTACAGTACATGAGAGTTGTATCGATTTTTCCACCTGCTTATCCCTCCAACATCAGCTTTGCATGTGAGCTGCACACTGAGTTAGAGTGAGTCACCTCAAAAAGCCTTGACTAAAGAGAGTATAAGAAGGAAGAAGGGAACATGACAGGAAAGATGAAAGAAAGATGGTAAATGTGACTAAAAGGGAGAAAAAGAAAGGGATTAAGTGAAGAGGAAAAGAAGGAACAAATTAATTAAACAAAAAAGGATGAAGGATATCAAGTCAGAGGGGCGCTCCAGCTGTAAGCTTTTATTTTTTATGATGATCTCTAAATGTTTTAATTGAAACTGCAGCATAACCATTACACTAGTTGAATCAACTGGGCACCTGATAATTGTGTCAGGTGATGAAATTTACAGCATCACCCTCCTGAAGTCATTGTTGGTGATGATTGTGTAATTTAGATATTTTATTTTATTTTTTAATTCTGTGTGTTGGATTTTTGAATCTTTTTTTAATTTTGTTTGCTATTGGAACGGTGAGCAGTTATATTTTGACCAGAAAACAGTGAATAACAGGCCTGTACCACAAAGCTATTATAAATTAGTTATCAAATACATTTCTATGTTTTTAGCTTTTTAATATATTAAAATAATTTTCTGGATGAAAATGTATCAATTGTTTTTCTCATGCTAGACAAAAGTGTCAATCCACCAGGTGCCAGACTAAAGGAAATTATATCTTCTCTGCTACATAATTTTCTGTGAGAAAACCCCCAGAACCTCTTTAGATTGTCCCACCCACATTTTCAATGATTATTATACACATGATTCTCACCCTTTATGCTTCTATACCAAAGGGGTGCTTCAAGAAGTAATGCCAAAGGGGTGATTACAGCGGCAAACATAGAGGCATATGGCCACTGACCCGGCTGCTATATTTGATGTTTTGGGAGTGAGAACAGGCTGTTCCAATCATAACTAACATTCAGAAATCAAATAAGTGTACCAAAAGTTGAATGCCTTCAAACCTCAATTTATTTTCTCATAGTTCCTCCCCAGGTTAGTCTAACCCTAACCCTGGAAACTTGTCGATTGCAGGAAAAGGCGGAAAAAAATGACTAAGTTTGAGTTTTGGCACACACTATATGTTCATTTAAACTCAGTAACACTCTGTAGATGTTCTTGTACTGCTGCATCTAGTGATGCTACAAAATCCATCAGTCCTCTGAAAACAACACGATTTTCTGAGTGTACACTTTCATCGTGGCCACACAGGGCTAACTCAAACGCACCACAGAACGTTGAAGTCCATCATTTTAGACAAGATGTGCCTGTTTTTGTAAACCACCTCGTTGTCTTTGGATCCCTATCCTGTAGCCTACATCACGCTGTGCAGCAATATTTACCTACCAAACATTACAAGACGCATAGCATTAGCTTGTTCATGCCTTTTCACTTTTTCTGCAGAGTGCTTTAAATCGGTCCTACCTGACTGGATCCATGCTCGTTCGGTTCCTGCTGTTTGAAAAAAAAGGCAGGGAAAGCAAAATAAAGTGCCACGACTAGCCACGACTTCTAAGCAAACCAGCCTCATGAAAAAGACGACTGTACTGTCTTCCTCTGTCTTGTGCTTGTTGTTTTATCACGATGTTCGGCTGGTCGGATCCAAGCTCTTTCACTCAAAGCTTTTTCTGCACTGTTCTCCTCTCTCAGCAACTTAACTAAATTTTCTTTCTCCATTTAAATCTATTGCCCACAAGTCACTCTGTGTTACAAGGCTCCTTCAACTCTCTACAAACTTCTACGTCAGTTACTTTTCTCACTGTTAATAACGGCCTTGGGGCGGTGACAGTCAGCGCCCAGCAAGCTGCCATCTCTTGTATTACAGCAGGTGAAGTGCGCATGTACAGCTTATAATGAGGAGTTATGGCCAAAGATTTTTGCGCCCAGGGCCAGAAATACATCACCTGTCAGTAACTTTACACAACATAGAACATTTTTAATCTCTGATTTTATTGCATTTATATATTTTACTCACTAACTGTATTATAGTTAGGTTGCTCATTTAAAAATATAAAGTGTCATTCAATAAAGGGCTATATGGCTCTTCTTCTTGTAGGACAGGTGGGAGGCGCTCTAGCACAACCTATTAACGAGCTGCCACTGCTTCCAACAACAAAGACTGAATTAAGTGCCAGAAACATTCTTTTCACTTTATCAGTTCCTTTCACTACCATCTCTATCTCTATCATAGGTTATGAGCTGATCGTTATGCTCTTCACACACCTTATAAAACATAATCCATGTCATATATTAGGTAAAAGTCAGATATAAGACTGCAGTGTGAACAAGGCCACATGCACACAAACCCAAACAGGATATGACCATGAGCTGTCTTTAGCCTTTGGATAAGTTACAGGGCATTCCTGACCTCGCTTGCACATGCTACCAGTGAGCTCATGTGTTGTATATATCACAGTGAGAGGGCTGGAGAAGGACAGCTGGGATATATAAAGGAGGGAGGTCTGGAGTCATGTCACAAACAACCTGGTAGAACACTGAAGCGAAGAAGAACCTCCAGAAACTCTCAATCTTTACCGGAGTCCAGCAATCAAAAAACAAAGAGGCTGCCATACACACACATACACAGACACAGGTTGCCTTGAAAGCAAAGTGAAGTTCTTGTCAAGAATTGTCTTTTGACACTGACATGATGGAATCCTTGACCAGCCTGTACAATGATGACCCTTTCTTCAACCAGGAGAGGTTGCTGTGGCCGCTGCGTCACAAGGCCCTGTCCTCTCTGCAGCAAGACTTCTTTAACCAGAGAGCCAAGCTGGTCAACAGTCTTCTAAGGGAGCTCCAGGATGGGCCCCATCTCCTCAAACCTCGGCAGTTTCCCCTCATTTCCTCTACTTTGGCGAGGTATGTACAACCACAATGTATCTCAGTAGTTGATAAACCTGATTGGCTGTGTTAGGCTACATTCAGACCAAATTCGGCCATGTGACTAAACGCCGCAGGGTGGCGTGGCGATGTAGGGGTGTCACTCCATGGGCTGTGTGTGACATGTTGTGAATCCCCTGCTGATCAGTTTGCAGAGAGAAGAAGCTGCTATGTTGTTTTGCTACTAGAATGCTGGTCCTACTAGTGATCGTTTGTCCTCACCAACGGATTAAAAATAATGGTAAACAACAAGGACACAAGTTAACCCAACTTAATGATATGTCTTGTGTGCTACATAAAGAAATGTCTGTTGTGTTTCCTCTGTAGCACTATGCCATACTACTGACCCATTCTACTCTGCCTCTGATCTGTGGTTGTGCCTGTGCCAGGGTAGGTTACGCATGCTGGACCTACAGTGATCGTTGGCATCCGTCGCCAGACAGCACATCTGTGTTTTAAATTGGTGCACGAGGCCAAAATGAGTGAATACACATAACACGTTTTGTTTTCACTCCAGTGGGACAGGATTTGGTCTGAATGCAGTCTTAGGTTGTTTTCAAACGAAGATACATTTTCCATATTGTTCATTTTCTATTAGTGAACCAAAATGCTTTTAAATAATTTAAATTCTTGTGAAAATGTCACCTCGGCTCATTAGATGTTAGTTGGATGGAAAATAAACACCAGAATCCGCCCAAACATCTAGAAGACTGCTAATTCATTGTTAGACCAGATCAGACCTCATTCTCATGCTTGCTCTGAGCAAATTTTAATTTCACACACGCAGCAAAGACTACAGCTGGTGGCCAACTAGCTTGTAAGTTCTGCACCTACATGAAAGGCAATACCTCTTCATACCACCAGGTAGCAGTAGTCTGTATTTGTCATTCAAAATGGGAAACCAGACCTGGTATGGAGCCAGATCAAGGCCAAGAGGTTTGTTAATTTGAAAAAAAGAATAACTCTAGTGGAGTCCTGGAGCTGATTTTGATCCAGTTCCTGATTCTCTTACAGGCTTAGTGATGGTGCAGAGCAGCAGAGAGAGACTCCCTGCATAGAGCTGCGCAAGGATGCTCAGCCGGCCACAGAAAACAACGGCGACCTTCTGGTGACCCTAGATGCTCGCGGTTACGCCCCCAATGACATCACAGTCAAGCTGGAGGGCAGGAGCCTGGCAGTGGTGGCCATGAAGCAGGCCGGTTCGGAGGAGAGCCAGTCCTGCTCCTTCTACTCCTCCTGTGCCTCTGTCTGTTCCTCGGCCTCGTCACAAATGGGATTCGCCCAGAAGATCGACCTGCCAGCTCACCTTGATCTGTCCAGACTGTCCTGTTCCTTGATGGCTGATGGACAGCTGCGCATCCACGCCCCCAGGGCCAGGCAGCCAGTCACTTTGGAACGCCAAGTGCCCATTCGGTTCAGGACATCCCTGGAATTTCCCATTACGAAGGACAAGGTGGAGGAGGACCACACAGACTAATGCACAGACAGCACACACTCCTCACATACTGTTTGACATGTCTTTTTATGTCAAACAGTACACACACACACACACACACACACACACACACACACACACACACACACACAAGCAAGCTTACACTAAAGGACTGTTTATAATAAATACAGTTTACCATATAAAAATTAAGATAATATTTATTCTATAATTATTTAAGATTTGTATAAACTATAGTGTTTGATTTTCAGAAAATGAACTACATTGTTATGGTCCTCTGTGAACACATGGTGGTGCCAGTAACCAACTTATACAGAGAATGGACACATGAAGAGAGAGCAGGAGGAAGAGAAAAATCTCTTGTTCTAAATGCCAGCATTACCTTTCACTCCCCTCAGATGACAAAATCAGTAAATTTAAAAGGTTTCAGTGACATCTGGTTTCCAGGGGAGAAGTTATTTGTTGGCAAAAAGGTATGTTCTTACTCATTTCTAGTGCTATCTACACCTCCAAATATTTTCTATATTATCTGCAAGCTTGCCAGTGAAAGTAAACTAAATTTAGTTTTAAAAAAATATTTTCTTTTCTTTTTTAAAAAAACGACAGCAACACAGTGCACACACTTGAAAGTTTTAATAGAGAAAAGCGAATTATCTACTTTAACGGCAACATTGATTCTGAAATGTCATGATTTCTTTTTATTCATTTATGAAAAACATTTTCATCATGTGTGAGTACCACAAAAAACTTACTGCAGCATTCGAGAGATCTCGGAAACACACGTCTAAAAACATGCATAGTAGTTAAGCATGTTTTTCTGAGATCTCTCACTGGAGTGCATACCTCTGCCAAGGCACAACAGTCCCCTTTAATTCAGTCATGCATAATAGCCCTGTATCAGTCTTAAAATTTAAACCACCCATAATTCAGTCCCCCCAGAAAAACGCGATTATGCGATCGCATAATTCAATGCACAATCAGCCAAAGTCCGCACATTTATGCGGGGGCCGCATTTTTTCAAAGACGCCGCACTTTCGCCGCATAAATCGCCAATTTCCGCGCAAAATGCGCTAAATATGCGGGGCTTGCATGATTTCATAATACCTGCATTTTCGTTGCAAAAAAAGTCATATATCTTCGCAGAAAGTTGAAAAATGTTG
This sequence comes from Lagodon rhomboides, assembly GCA_039737535.1. Classification (NCBI taxonomy): domain Eukaryota; kingdom Metazoa; phylum Chordata; class Actinopteri; order Spariformes; family Sparidae; genus Lagodon; species Lagodon rhomboides. The sequence continues at coordinate 28,307,700 of CM077802.1, read as the reverse complement.
CGTTTACTTCACACAAGCGCAGCCATTTTCCTCCTGTTGCCTTGGGAACGTCATGAAGTAACGTCATCAGCAAGCTGCAAACCCCACGAAGAAGACATGATGAAGTCCGCAAATCAATCTCATTTGCTAGATAAGCGCAAAAGACCGAGCAAAGCTTTTTCCCGGTGTGTTTCATGACAGTGGAGGCAAATTATTATTATTAGTAATTATATTGTTAATGTTTGGTTTTTAATAATGTGATGTGATGTTGTTATTTTATGCTTTTATTCTATGTAAGGTGACCTTTGGTGCCTTGAAAGGCGCCCGCAAATAAAATTTATTATTATTATTATTATTATTATTATTATTATTATTATTATTATTATTATTATTATTATTTTGCCTCCACTGTCACACTGTGCAACTGCGTGTCGGACCACAGGCGGAAGTTGACGCTGGACAACCACTTCCGCCAAACACTCGAGGACAGTTAAAGCAGCAGCAGAAGCAGCTCACCTACACCGAGGCGTTAACTTTCAAAACAGTTGCTAGGGCTGAAAGAATCAAGGTCAGTAGCCTGCGAGATTAAAGCTCGTAAAAGTATGAAAAGGTTGACAAGATGAGAACTGAATTATTCCCAGCACTTTCTGTGATGTAGTATGCTTGCTTATCATAGGAAGTCATTAGAAATTACTCTTTACATTTCCGCAATTTCATCGCATAAAATGGCATAAATATCCTGCATATTCCATCGCATTTTTTTAATAAAACGTGCCACATAATCAAGGATTTTTGCCCGCAACAATCACAAAAAAACTCTGCATTTTTTCTGGAAGGACTCATAACTGCTTAACCATAATTTAAGCTCACCAGATCTAGGATGTAGGACTGTTTTTTTCTTTGTTTTTTTTTTTGACAAGATCTTTCTCTTTATTTGTATCAATACCAAAAATTATTGGGGTCTATCCCCATCCTCTATCCAAGTTTTGTAGAAATCTGTTTGGTAGTTTTTGTATTCTGCTGACAAACCAAACAACTATCAAACTGACACAGGTAAAGTAAAGCCCTCCTGGGTGAAGATAATGAAAACCAAAGATATCTGCACATTTTACTCATACCTAATGGTTGTGTATAAACGTTAAAAATCTTTAGACCAGCAGGATCAAGCATCATCTGTAGCCAGAGCCACAGAGGCTGTGATCACAGGGCGAATGGATGCAGCCATTGCTGTTTCTGCTGACACAAAATTTAGCTGGATTCATAGAAGTAGCATGTCTCAGTTAAAACTTCTGTGACACTTGTCAGCCTAATTATGAATCTGTTGTACTTTGGCTGTATGTAAATCTCAGAAGGTGATGTGGTAGTGGTCATTTTATTACAGTGGTTAACATTATATGGTCCGTTTGGCTTGAGAATAAAATGCTAAAAAATTGCTAGCACTGGTCATTATGTTGTCATGTATCATTGTCTATGAAGGTAACTCTACAAGTCTAGTTAATGCAGCTAATGTAATCATAACTAGTGGAGGATAAATATGATGATGGGCTGCTGGGATTGTGACAGGTTGTGATTGTAGTTGTGTTTAGACCTGGCCATGCTAAAGACAAGGACATTGCTGTTGCTGTGATAATGGCTATAGTTGTAGCTACTGCTGGGGCTGTCTGGTAAGAAGGCTGTGAAGGTTGTGGTGTTCAACGTGTAGCCTAACATCAGCTAACCCGCATGTTGGTAGGGACTGACATGGGTGGGTTAGCTTAGCTTTGTGGTGAAACATAGTCTTGGACTCCCTGATTGTATTGGTAACACATCTTGGTCAATGTTATTACCAGGGCTCTTAACCTGCACAATGAAGGTGAAGTACACCTACCTTTTGTGAACAGTGATATATTTCGCTCTGGGAGTCACTGGCAATCGACCTGTTCAGTTGTCGTACACACATGTAGGAGGGTGTGTTGTTGTTAAGTAGCTTTTTTTTTTATATGGATTTTTGTTATTGATCATGTCAGAGGTGCTTCACACTTTTAACTGATATATCTTCAAATGCATTTCATCCTCTGACACTTTGGTTAATAGCTTAATGTGTCTGCCAGCCATAGGCCCAACTCTGAACCTATGACCACACACTCCCACTCTGGACGGAGTCATACTCACGACTGTAGAGGGTCTTTTAATTAAGGTAGAGGGTATAAGTACACTGGCAAGCTATGGGACACTCACATGTTCTTACATATTTCTATTTCTTATTCTCTCTATGCTTTGTTATAAATAAAACACATGTTTTCATTGCAGTCTATTGTATTCTTTTAATTCTATTTTTTAATCGTATTTTCTATAGAGTAGGCTATTCTGTATTTATATTTATTATAATTTCTCTGTGACGTACGTTTCTCTTCTTGGTCGAAAGCAGTTGTAACATGAACCAGTTTCTCCCCTTGCATCTATAAAGTAGACTATTTGTTATTCTTATTTCATATTAAGCTTCTGACAGGAAAATTATAAATTGAATAAATAAAAACTCACTCATTTGTTGCACTTTATTTTTGTTAGACTTTTATTCGTTTGTCACTCTAAATCTGATTAGATAATGTGATTGTTACTTTGCATGTATTTATGTCATTTGTGTCAGTGTTTGCATGTGCGCAAGTTCTTGCATTTCCACAGCTGTAAGGACCAAATTTGCTAACGCGTGGTAAATTACATCTTTCAGAGTAAGGGCTTTTTGCTGGGAAAGGAGTGAAATAGATAGTATAGTGACAATGACGATCCCTTGGCATCACTGATGATTTGGGACATTTCAGCGCACACACATACACACTTTGTGGGAAATGACTGCACATCCTCCACGGCGACAGTCGTGAGGGTATAATGATGATTGATTCTCCAGGCCAGTGAGGTGGTAAACCTTGTTTCTACTGGGGACAGATTTCCTCAGAGGAGGACGCTGTTTACACTGGCAGCTAGTTCACTCTAAACATACAAAACTCATCTCAAATAATCTGATTTGTGCTCATGTGTGCTCCAGTCTGAGTGTTCCTTTGGCTAAAGTAGCGTAAGCAGCAAAGGCAAGCTGTCAAATATTTAAGAAAAATTATCAGCCCTCCTTTCCTTTCATGTGACTGGGAAACTGGCCTCAGCTGCATGCTGGCAACAAGCGCATGTGTGGTGTGCCAGAGGCCTGCTGCACCTTTCTGACTCCACAATGTCAGGAATGAAGAAACTAAAGACTGCCTGCACAACCCTCCAAAGGGTGCATGAAACAGAGAAAGAGAGCGAGAGAGAGATGCAGGAAACCATGCCAGCAGAGGCTGGGTTGAATAGTCTATGGTGTATTATTATGCGTACTAGCTGTATACTGTCTTGGTAATTTCTTGGGAATGGAACACAGGAGAGAGTAGTCTTCTGTAGTTCATACATCACCCCTGTTGACAGAATTACCTTTTGTGGCTCCAAGCCATGAATAAGACAAGGGAGTTGGTAACAAAAGAAACACAAACACAACTTTGTTCAGGAAAAACTCCTTACCCCTGACCATACTGGGACCAAGGGTATGTCCCAAATAACATTCAAGGCCTGACAGGTGATGTAAGGAATTTCAGTCACTTAAAGAATGTCACATGTGCAGAATACTCCCACTACACTCCTCTACCCCTTTGAGCATGTATTGCTCAGATCATGTGAAAATACTAGCACAAGGAAACCAACTTGTTTTTCACCAATGGTCATATTAATGTTATGATCTGTTGTGGCATCCACAGTCATTGACAGTCCTCCTTTGGCATACATCTGAAGTAGCATCTGTCCTGTCACATGTGTCTGACATTCTGATTGTCCCATTATCCCGTACCGATGGTTGTGGACCAAAGCTTTCTTCACAAAGCATGTGCCAGCATTTAATGGTTCTCTCTGGTGGGTTATTTAAGAATCGGAATTGTTTTTGTGGATCTGGAATCTTCTTACAGGGGCTGGTGTGTATCCACGTGACACTCTCTTTGTGATCTTTACCTCTGATGTTGTAGTCAGGAGAACTTGGTACAGTCCCGTCCACCTGGGAGAATTTCCAACCTTTCCCCCTGTCCTTCACTACAATCTAGTCCCCTGGCTTCAAGCTGTGCAGTTGACCTTTAACCTCCCTTGGTAAGATACTGGAAAAGCTTTCACCCATTTACTAAACAGATCCACTACTACACAGTACTTTTTACCTTCACTCAATGTAAACTCAATGAAGTCCATCTGTATGGTCAAAAGGCATATCATGTGGTAGGTGTGCACTTAAAGGCAGATAATAGATATTTTACAAGATATTTTTGGCAATAGTTTTGAGCATGGGTTGAGAAACCCTTTGTAAACCAGTACCTGTTTATATCTGTTTGCATCTGCCCTTGTGATGCATGATCCCGTCTGTGCATTCATTTGGCATAAACCGGATACAGAAATTTTGGCTAACAAGTTTTCATTTTTTTTTTTTTATCAGGCCCATAAAATGCATCAAATTCCTTCCTCTAAAAAGGACTGGCTTTTTTAGTATCCACTGTTCCACTGAAATTTTGTTTCTGCACTACAACATTTATATTTATGGCTGGTTTCTTGTACCTTTGTAATAAATGGCAAAACATGAGGCTTTGCCTATTGACAATAGCTGAAATGAAATCTGAATGAACCTAAGAAAGTGTGTTAATCTAAAGTGTGTAGACCTAAAGAAACTGCTGTTTCACAATGTTAACCATGTACATAAAAAAAACAAAAAAAAACACAATTTATCAGGAGTGGAGAAATGTGCTACCGTCATCATTTTAAACTGCAGATGTGCAATGGAAAGTTTGACAGGTATAATAAGAGTAACTAAGGGAGGGTCAGTTTAACCAAAAATAAAAGGTATTCAGTATCTAGGGGTGATTATGATGAGATACTTAAAATATTATACTATAATATAATATACTTAAAATATTATGTGAGCACAAACAGAGAGAGGCATGGCTCAATAACTTAAAATCATTGCCTAGCTCTGGGGTGTTGCGTTTTAATGCTGCAACTCTGCCCGAAGTTGTATCCCACCACTAACATCACAGCAACATTAGAGTACAGTCGTGAAGGGTTCAACCTGCAGGCTTAATTTTCTTCCTCTCTTTCCAGTTGTCACAATAAGACAAGCAGGTCATCAGTCTAACTAACATCACCGTGTGTGCTACCCCTATAACAAACTGCCAAGACCTGATAGATTACTCAAATAAACAGAAGATAGAAGATAGATAGAGTAGCCTCTATCAACTTGTGTGGATCTGGATAAAGGGACAGATCTTTTCTGTATCATTGCAAGATTTTAGCGTTTTTTACATTTGATGACGATGCAAGAAATTTAGGTGGCTGGTATCTTTGAGTGAATACAATTTGATGCAGACAATAATAACAATACACATTCCTGCCAAAGGTTTCAAACTATTGCATTGTTCAACTATTGGTGGCAGTAATGTGCAGAAAATTGGAGTAATGTACACATTTTGAAATATTAAAACAATCTTTGGGGATTGTGGTCTGTTTTTTTATGTATAAGTTTCTCCATCAAGAAAATTTTTTTTTTTTACTAAATTACATTATTCATTGGCATCTTCAATTCTCTGGATGTCTTTCTCCTTAAAAATGCTTGAGTGGCTCTGTTGTACTTGATTGACCTCACAGCACAAAGAATGCACCAACCCTGGGAGGATATGGCAAGTAAATAAAGTATATTGTATACTTTGAGCATGACTCCACCAGTTAAGTTTCTGAACTCCTAACCCTAAAGAAATGGAAATAAAACACTGAAAGTAAAGGGAAATAACCATAACGACCGATGTCCATTAAATTCCATCTTATCCATTTCATTACTAACTTGCAAATCCGCTCCAGTTGCAGGATCAATGGTAATTAACACTCAAAGGAAAGTTTGTGTCTATTTATATTTATTCTTTTTGGCCATTTCAGGGCTGGAGTTCGAAGTCTCATGACATCATCTCATTACTTTCTCTCTCCACCTTTTTATTTCACTTCTTCGGGTCTGTTGAGTTGTGTGTCTTTTGTTGTCTGAAGTTGTTTCTTTTTCCATTGTTTGTACTGTACCCCACTGTCCATTTAATCTCTTTCCATCTGTAGTAATATTGTTTTTGAGTCCCCTCTTAGCCCTCAGAACTGAGTTACTAGGGGCAGTGGCTGAAATCTTCCCTTTTGCGATGGAACAACCCTTCAAGACCCTCATACATTATCAGTTGTCCTTGATGCTGTTTATGTGAACTTTTTGCCCTACCCCTCTTTCCAAGAACAAGAATTGAGACACGCTGCCCTAGGGCTAAATTGTAGGGCAAGGGTTGTATTGCGATTGGGCCCAATATAACACCCTACACTGCTAAAAAATGTAAACTGCTCTATGTCATTTTTGTAATTTTTTCAAAGAATTGTCTCAAGACTTAATTTTAAGGTTTATAACATTCCATTCCTCACCCATTTTCTGCCACTATCCTGATCCCAGTCATTGGGTAGCAGATTACTGTGGACGTTTGAGCTAACTTCTACCTAACCATTTCCTCCAGATCCTCCTTGGTGGATCCCAAAGTGTTCCTAAACCAGATGAGACATATAATCCCTCCAGCATATTCCTCCTTCAGAGTCCTTCAATTTGGATTTAGGGTTATGGTCCAGATAAAAGGAAGGTCTCTAGGAGGCACCCTGATCCTATACCTTTGCTTACCCAAAATACCTGAACTGGTTTTAAATGCAACGGTGCAGTGGTCCTACCCCACTGTCCTGAATATTGGCGCTCCTCACCCGGTCTCCAACAGTAAACCCAATGAGCCTGCAAAACATACCCCAATTTTCCTTTTGTATCAAAATTGTCGATATTTCAGTGACAACTGTCAGTCTATTGTCAGTAATGACAGTACATTTGTAGAGCTAGGATGTAGATCGACACAAATCAACTTTCGTTACATCTTACCTTAACTGGAAAGGACATCTGGTTTCTTCACTTAAGGACTCTAGGCATGGGTCTGCTCAAAGGAACTCCAAGTGTTTATATTTAACTGTTCTTGACACCTGTACTCTTGACACTGGTGAAAAGCCTGGTTGGTAATAAGTTGCCTAATATGAATAAATTTAGGTAAACAGAAAAAAAACAATATAATCTTAATAAAAAAGGACACATCCTGCTGTTACAAACTTTAAGTATGAAGTGATGTGTTCTTTAATTAAGTGAAACTTGGCACTGTGGCACATCCTAGTGTCATGAATATCATAACCAATAATAATCTGAATTATTCCACTGATTAATATAGTCCCTGGAAAATGCATTTTACTCCTGTAAAAAATAAATAAATAAATGACTACGCCATTTTCAAAAGTGAAAAAAATTATTTTTGGCCCAGATTTATATCTTTATTAAGAACAATTGGGCCAAGCACAGGGGAGGGAAGACAGAAGTCAGAATTTATTTGGAGGCGGACCTTTTTATATTTGGTCTTTTCATATGATTTGTGAACAATAAGAAAAGTCACTTACACCAGTCATGTCCTTTAACCTCCTGAACCCGGGCGCCACGTCACATGTTGCATCATTTTTGAATTTGAATTTATTTATTCAAACAGGGACAATGCACAAAAAAACATTAATCTTGTAAGACAAGAAGAGATGCTTTGAGCCAGGTTATAGCAAGAATTGCTAATTTCCGCCTGTAGTCCCTGGGCAGGTAAAATGAAAACAGATACAGTATTAAAATCATTGAAATATGATAGATAAAAATGACATGATGACCATAATATTTTTTAAAAATAGACAGAATGCACTAGTATAAGCAGGGAACAAGACTGCCAAGTCATGAAGTGCACAATAGGGATCAACAACACATACACACTCATACACATATTAATAACCAGACACATATACATACACACACGCGCATGTGTCTCAACAATGTGTGCAAACTTGCTTATTCAATATACATACACCATATAAGGGCATGCTAACCATGTAGCAACATAGTCATGCAGCACACCCACTTAACGGGAAGAAGCTCGGCTAAAAGCTCATGATAACCATTTTTACCTAATCAAAACACAATTCCAACACCAAGCAACTAAATGAGCATGTAGAAAAAACACGCTAATGGCTAAATTGCCGCTAGCGATTACCCTTCTTCATGCTAACGCTACAAACAGTCATATGAAAGCTGGGACTCTACAGATTCCAACTGTATAAGTCTCATCACTCTATGCCCCAAACTCGCTGAAACAGCAGCCGAAGAAGAACAAAGTTAAACGTCACTTTGTACAGACTTGTCTTACATTTGCTGTTTTGTGATTATAAATTGTGTTCAAATGCATTACGCCGCTTCCACCGGCTAATCCAATGTGTCTGTGTCACTTTGAAATGATTCCTGACAGTTCAGGATAGGTTTAGGTAAAATGTGTAGCAGGTAGGGCCCTTGTCTTCGCACACAGTATATTTGCCTCCTTGTGATTGGTGGATTAGAGTTGTTGTCATGGATTTGGGAATTGCACCTCGATTCTATTGGCTCTGACGGTTCGATAGAGGTGTCAATCATCCAAATTGACCAATGGATTCCCAAAATGTCAGTAAGTCCAACCCGTCGTAGGTGATTGACTGCTCCGCCACCATTACATGTGAAAACACAGAGTGCACAGCGGAACACTTTCTACATCGATTTTTGACAATGTAGATATAGTTTCTTTCAGTTTTCTTGCCATTTTCTTCTAAACACCGCCACAGGGAATAATGGCATAAACATATATATTTATATATATTTGTTGTTATTGTTATATTATTATTATTATTATTATTATTATTATTACTACTACTAATATATATATATATATATATATATATATATATACACACATACACACACACATATATACATACACACACACACATATACACATATATATATATATATATATATATATATATATATATATATATATATATATATATACATATATATACATATATATATTATATTATATTATATTATATTATATTATATTATATTATTAAATCTGCTCCAGTTGGAGTCAAACTTCAGTTCCTTTGTATGGTTTTCTTTGAATGGGAAAATGTATATAGGTCTAGAAACAAGGCCAAAACCGTTTTTAGAACAGTATCTAGATGGTTGTGCCCAAATGGCTAATTTCCGCCTGAAAAATGTCTCTACTAAGACCTCTTTAACTTTGCTCTGCTTTACTTTATTAGCATCAGGTAGCGTCTTGGCACAGGTAATGTTCCGATTTTTTGCTATTATTTGCTGAAGGTTTTGGACTGCAACTGCATGATTTAAAGGGGATATTCACTCTAAAAGTGTACAGTTCTGTTAGGCGGAAATGAAATATTTCATTGATGCTGTGTTCCATCTTCATTTACTCAGACCCAGTAACATCTATACTAAAATGTACACCTTTTCAGAAATCTCACAAGTGTTACCGTTATTATGATACCAAGATTATTCATATAGACCATGTAGTTGCAGAGATACACTCTATTCATTATGGACATGTCATTTTCGAGCAGAGTCCTGAGCCAGAGGCCTAGGGCTTAAGAGTGAAAAAGGTCCCTTAAAGTCTTAAAGGTCAACTAACAACAAACTAAAAAGTTCTGATTCAATTCCTTCACGCAAATCATAAAAATCATCAAAGCCTGCACCACATCCACGATGAACTCCTCATCATCCTCTTCTTCCTCATCAACTGTGTGAACTTTCTGTTTTGAAGCTGCTCTGCAACATCTTGCATAGTGATTGCTTTTTCCACAGTTGTTACAGGATTTTCCAAATGCAGGACATGATTTTGGCTTGTGGCTGCCTCCACATTTACCACATTTGAACTCTGCAGATTTCTCTTTCTGATCTTTTTGTTTGGTAAATGTTTTCTTTTTCATCTGTTCTTTGTGTACTGCATGCACTGTTGTTTCACCTCTCCGTAGCTCTTTTGCTTGTGCTCGAGTGGTTTCTGCTGCTCTGCACATAGTGACACACTTATGTAGTGTAAGTCCAGTCTCTCTGAGCAGTCTTTCTCTGAGTGCATCATCCACTGTGCCACAAACGATCCTGTCTCTCACTAGTGAATCTCTCAGAGTGTCAAATTCACATGTTTTACTTAGAGTGTGAAGCTCTGCTAAGTACTGATCAAAAGGTACTCCTTGCTTTTGGTCATTTGTGAAAAACTTGTACCTCTCAAAGGTCACGTTCTGCCTAGGCACAAAGTACTCTTCAAACTTCATTAGCCCTGCTAAAGTCAGATTAGCTTCATCTAGCTGGAAGCTATTATATATGTCCAGAGCATCTTCTCCCATCACATGCAAAAGGATATGAGCTTTCAGTTTTTCATCATCACCTCCTGCTCCGCTTGCTGCTAGATATGTATTAAATCTTTGCTTGAAACGCTTCCAGTTATCAGCAAGATTACCAGTCAGTTGCATGGAAGTGGGTGGACTTAGCCTATCCATGACTGCACGTCGGGGTACCGAGACTTCCACAGCCCTCTCCTGGTGCTGGTTGTCCTCCGATTCGGGCACAAGATCCTCTTCTACTTGTTCGATCTGTCCCTCGTCCCCTGCTTCACTTCCACCGCTGCTTGCAGCCATCACACACCATTGCAAAGTCTGTTAGCTTGTTGCGTTGTTAGCACTTTGTTAGCACGTTTCACTCACGCGACCGGAGACTTTTTCTTTTTTTTTTCCGTTCCGTGGCTCTCCCGTGGCAAATCTTCCGTCCGTAGCTGCTCACGGCCACTTCTGACACCATGTGTTGTCTTGCTTAATTTATAATAATCAGACGAGGCATGATTATAGAGTTTGCATGTTTACTTAACAGCACCGGCATACCAACAGTACGTTCATCATTTGCTTGAACACCTCTCGCGGGGCTACCATACATGCACCTGAACACCATTGCATGCTGGGTAATGGATTTCTAGAGCTACCATGCTCATAACATCACAAAAGCAACATAAGCGACTTAAGTGGAGTGGACAAGGTGGATTCCTCTTTGTGCGCTTTCGGTGTGAACGCGCAGTAACAGGTCTATGGTACTCATTTGAGTAAGATAGAAACAACCAGTTCCTGTTTATTGTGAAATCTGAATTTAATTCCCAACTTCACTTTTGACTTACATGTACATGTTAAAACAGTATACAAAGAAAGTTTTCTTCTTCTTTTTTATTTCTTTAGTATACATAGTACTTTTAAGTACTCATTGAGACCATGTCTTACTGATGCAATGCTGATATTAAAGGAGGCGAAAAGAGACTGTGATAACGATGATTAATCAATGGGAACAGATAACTTAGTTAACAGCGAGATAGAATTTAATTTACTGCATGGTAGTGGAAAAGGAAAACAAAAGTGTAATAATGTGACTATGAAATTTAAGCACATTAATCTCAGCCATTATATTATCTGTTCTTTTATTTAATAAAAGGGCTGAGGCATGTTTTATGACACACTATTGAGATTCTGACTTGCTCCAATCACTGCAGCAGGAACAGAGCAGTGCAGAGCAGGAACTAACGCAAGCATGCAAAAATATATGATAAGAGGCAAAGTGAGAGTACACACACACACACACACATACAGCAGAGTCCATTAGAGTGATGTGTTATTTTTGGTGCTGATACGGCTGGTTATCGTTGTCTGGCTGTCATACTGTCCTGACAGAGCGGAGATACAGATAGAAATATCAGATTCTTGAATAAACACTGAAAGGCTCCTGAACATCAAGACAGGAGATGGGCTTTAAAAGCATTTGTGTGTGTCTTGTGTGTATGTTGTTGCACTTGTTTGTGTGAGTGCATACGCATGCTTACTAATGTGCCAAGATACCTGAATTTATAGAACCTGTTAGTGTTATGTGTATTTGTTTGTGTCAGTGTGATTGAGGCAACACTGAATGACGTGCAGTGACAGCAGCAGCACTGTGTGTTTTATCAGCGCTGGTTAAATGTTTCCTGCCACTCTTCCTCCCCGCTTTCAGTCACTCTAACCTTTACAAGGCTGCTGCTGATACAATCAGACACAAACACACAGATGCGTACCCACACTGATGCAGACGCACTGACATGCCCTTTTTCAGATAGGATTTTTCTTATTAATACATATGTTCACATTCAAGGCATGGTAAGAGCACAGTCTTGTCCAGTCAAGCAAGCAAGATCCACCCTACTCCTCCTTTGATTGGTTGGCTTTGTTGGTTGCATTTTCTAAGCTTGACTCAAACTGTTAACTCAGACAGTACCTCTGGTAATGTCTGTTTTCAGCAGCTTATAAGCTTTAGTTTTTAGAAAAACACACAACTGTATGTTCAACGGCTGTCTGGTGCTAATGGCCTGTGCTTGTGTGCCAGTGATGGAACTGATGCAGCAGACTGTGAGCTGTAGTTTCCCCCGTGAAAATACCACTATGACTGGCTGTGGCAGCTGCAGTGTCTCTGGGCTCATAAGGTAGAGACAGGCTAGGTGGCAAGGTCAGGAGTGCTGCCAAGGATTTTGGGCCCCATGAGAAAATATCACATTGTGCCCCATCACCACAGGCCACACACAAAAACAGCTTTACATGACTCTACATTTGAAACTGTATTGTGTCTTGTAGTCCAATACTTACAGTATTATGTTTACTGCCAGTGAGCTGTGAAAATATAACAATATGCAGACATACACGCAACAGTGTTCATACAAAGGAATTTACTATATGATGCAAGACTAATACGCTCTATAAGAAATGTGCTAAAGGCACAGTGTAATTTGTCTTGGAAAATAATTTAATGGAAAATGAGGTTTAAAATATGGTCATAACTGTGTGAACACATGGTAGTATACATGAAACCAAAACAAACAAACAATAGGTATCAGTACATCAAATTAAAAAGTTGGGTAACTTAGTATGAATAAGAACAAAAGACTCCTGAAAACCCTAACTTTTTTCTCAAATAACAGCTCACCAAATATTGTGTCTTGATTGTGCACAACAAGGTATAATTATCATTATGTGGAAGAATAATTATGGTGTTTGATTGGAGAAGATTTAGTTTTTTTGGTTTTTTTTGTAATAGAAAAAAAGACAGATAAATTCCAACAGACCCAAAGATGCTAACTGACATGCAATTCTTGAGATGGTTCATTGGTTTGGGGAGGGGTATGGGGAGCCAGGGCTGCTGTTGAATCCGTTGTTGAATCTGGTAGGAGTGGCAGGGACAACTGATTTAGTATAATTACCTTGCTAAAGGCTTACCTTCACTGATTAAATTTAGGTTAGAAAGGAGAGAAATGTAGCTTATTTCGCTGTGGACATCAAGCTAACGGGTTAAATTCAACCACTCAGAGACTACACCAACCCTTCTTTGAGAAAAACTGGGTGACATACTGTCGCCCTTTCTTTTCTCTCTCCTGACTTTCCTTTTTTCTTCCCTTTTTAATAAAAGAAAACGTATTTCCTTATGGGGCACAAGACCGCGGTGCTCCTCTTGGGGCTCACAGCGCAACTCCTATCTGCTAGCAAGCATCACTCAGGCAGGACCAGGTTTCATGCAGCTACAGGGGGTTGGTTAATATGGATATTTACTTTCTGCCAAAAACAAGTCAAGAGAACAACAGTTTTATTACTCTATTTTGATTATGATGGGTTTATAATTAAATTTTTATTTTTTTTAACCAAATTTTTGGGGGCCCCTGTTCTTCATGGGCCCTTAGAATCATCCTAACTTTATCCCCCATACAGCTCCAGTCGGCCGAACAGCGGCAGGGCACCCTGGCCAAACCCTGTCTGTCAAAATGTCCATTTTCCACATACCTTGGTTTATGATCAAATACTTGGACAGATGACTTCAGCCTCAGCTGAACTTTGTGATAAGTGCTAATTACTGGCCGCAACAGTGTTCACAGAAGCAGTTTTGAGTACTTTGCTGGGTGTTTATATGTCCGTCTGTGGAAAGATTTTTGTTAGCGAAATAGAACTTTGCAAGATGCAGTCATGTAACTTCACAGGTGTGCAGTTGAGATCAAACTGAAGGCTGACCTCCAAGATGGTAGTTGTCCTATACTGAGCATCTAATAATGTTATAAGGATGACAGCATTGTCATGAGTTTGAACGTCAACATGTTGACGAGTGTCTCGGCTAGTGTGTGTGTGCGCGCGCATGTGTGCACGTGTGTGTGTGTGTGTGTGTGTGTGTGTGTGTGACAGCCTTGGGGCTAACCTGCAGCAGGTGCTGCCACAACACAGACTACTTCCCTGGGCAATGAATGAGAAAGAAAGATAAAGAAAGAGCTGTCGAATTTAATCTGTATCCAGAGCCACTAAAGACAGCACTATGCCTCATCCTCTGCTGTGAGAAAACACACCTACACTTAAGGTCACCTTCCCACCAACAGTGGCCTAAAATCAAGTCATTTCAATAGAATCACCATAAGCAGAAGTATACTCACAGAGGCAAGTAAATCCTCACTGAGTTTTCACTAAATGTTACTTTGTATTTTGTTCCTCAGAGAAAACAATGCTAAATCACTGTCCCAGTAAGAGTCACTATGTCTCCTAATATACAGCCAAACAGCCAAAGAAGTTTCACTGTTCCACGTTCTGGTTTGAATGTGTTTAGACTGAGTGCAAAATGGATTTTAGAGAAATGCAGTGTTTTCCGCTGCTGCACACAATGTCCACCTGGGTGAAAGTAGTAGTAGAAAGTAGCAGTAGCAAAACTGTAGTCTTCCTATGTTCATTTTATTTCCTTTAGAGTAAAGAGAAAACTTGGAACTGGAACTGGAACTACTATATAGAAAATTAACAAAACAATCAAATGTAATAAAGCAAAAAAAAAGCATCTGCTCTTTTTTCTTTTCATTTCTCTTCTGTTCTTCATCTAAACATGTGGCCTACTGTAGCATAAAAATGAAAATACAACAAAAATGAAAGTAAGTATTTCTAAAAGTGCAAATGTAAGCAGTGAGAGGGATGAAGCAGCAGACCTCCGTAGGCCCGTTATCTTTTTCTTACTTTTAAAATTGTCATAGATTAGGCTAAATTATAGACGACACAGGGCATGGGTAATTATAATTGCATTTCCAAATGTTTCTACATAAACGCAATAGTATCTCATTAGAAACAAACCTAAAATGTCAGTAAATGAAATCATATTCCTGACATCAAAGTAGTTAGTGAAGAATAGAAAAAAAGAAGAGTATGGTTCAGTATCAGATCCTTTCTCTGTACTCCTCCTGTCCTGCTGCTGGATGGGAAGGCTGCTTGTCTCTGTCAGCAGCGATATACAAGAGTTCGAAAGATTTAGATTTGTGGCAAACAAAGCTAAACTAAACTAAGCTAAACTAATTATCACGTTCTACATATTTATACGGAAGCCTTGAGGGGCAAGTGAGACTTCTTTTTTTCTGATGCTTAATTTTCTATGTTCTAAAATGTATTTAAAAAATGAATGTGTGAAACAGGGGGTAGCACGGTAGCACAGTGGTTAGCGCTATTGCAAAACAGCAAGAAGGACCTGGGTTTGAGTTGGGTCAGGGCCTTTCTGTGGGGAGTTTGCATGCTCCCCCCCGTCTGCCTGGGTTCTCTCCAGGTACTCCTCCCACAATCCGAAGACATGTTCAGTTAATTGTTTACTCTAAATTGTCTGTTGTGAGCGTGACTGGCTGTTTGTCCCTATATGTCAGCCCGGTGATGAACTAGCGACTTATCCAGGGTGTACCCCACCGTCGCCCTGTGTCAGCTGG
Source organism: Lagodon rhomboides (assembly GCA_039737535.1). NCBI lineage: Eukaryota > Metazoa > Chordata > Actinopteri > Spariformes > Sparidae > Lagodon > Lagodon rhomboides. The sequence goes on along the minus strand of CM077802.1, from coordinate 28,291,972 downwards.
GATCAGCTCCAGCCCCCCGTGACCCTGAAAAGGATCAGCAGTTTTAGATAATGGATGGATGGATGTGTGAAATATGAGTTTTCACTTGTGTCTTTTTTGTCTCTTTTTAAACTCATGTGTTTCACACATGAAAAAAACAATTGTAGAACTTAAAATTAATTTCTCACTTGACACAGAACGTCAGGAGGGAAAGAGTAGGCGGCTGGAAATGCTTTAATGTCTGGCCATTTATAGGAAGAGCACTTTGTAAATTTAAGTCGCTTTGTAACTTTTCAGCAGTGTGTCAATTTGAAAAGAGAACTATGCTTAACTGGAGTCTTTATGACTTCAATTCATGAACATACAGAGGCAAATGGAAAAAAGAGAGACCGGATGAAAGTATCCAGACAAACCAGATCAACCACAGTGTAAATCAAAGTCCATCAAAACAGGGACTCAAACAATTTCAGTTTTGGTACTTAAACTTAAAAGGAGCTTTCACTAACACTAAACATGTATATTAAATGTTATGTATGCACCGTTATTGTATGTTCCTGTGTTTACATCATTTTGTCAACATATTACATTTTCACTCTTAAAAATGTTTTCAGCTCAGATGAGCTGCCAGCTGAGCTTTTTAAATGCACTTATGTACTTTGTAACGATAATGCTTGCACCAGAGAAAATGTCAATAGAGCAGAAAAATAAACTCTGACTGGGCAAATGTCTTATACGTCATTTTAAAAGCTGTTGATATTATTGAGGAAAATCACTTGAAATAAATAGCCATTATAATGATAAAGGCACCTTTTGGCCACTGGGGGCAGCAGACGCAAGCTGTAAACACAAAAGTGGTTATTATCGCAGACCTATATACAGACCTAGGGCAACATTTGCATTCATTTGGACTTGTGTTTCTTAGCACCTTATGAATGCTGAACCAACATTTGCTGTCTTTTGATCACCACCCACTGTTAATTTGCTGCTGATGCTGCACCAACTAGTCGCTAACTTCGTCACGACTTTGTCATTTAGTAAAGGCAGGTAGTATACTGTCAGTTTTTGAGCTAACCCTAACCCAAAACAGCTGCCCGCTGTGGCTCAGAACAATGCAATGACAGTTATGAAGGAACTGAAAGATGCTAAAACCCCCCACAGATTTGTGGTCATTCAATCCATTGTTATTGTAAAAATATTTATTATAGACACCTTAATTAGGATTGATTATTGATTAAACATTCAAGTCAATATGCGATTATGGAAAAAGGTCAATTAAGTTTGATCAGCAGTTATATCAGGCTCAGTATAACACTCTCCATAAAATAGGCTTTCTGTCGACATCCTCATTATGTTTGTATGTGCCTTTGTTTTCATCTCAATATCATTTTCCAGTTTTATCCTGTGCAGTGTCATTCAATTCCCCATCTTTGCCGCCACTGATATCAAATCTGTTTTTCATTTGTCTCATTTCATACATTAAGCTGGAAGCATAAAACTCAGCCTCTTGGGTAGACAGACTCACATACACACAAGTCAGTAATTGCCCTTTTTAGTACAGCATCACACAGGTAAAAGTATTTGTGGAAGGAACTATGGTGTATTGGCTTCCCCACTGAGTACACACACACACACACACACACACACACACACACATATACATAGTAGGGCAGCACGCTCCTGTGTTTGCTAAGGGGTCAGACAACCGTTAAGATCTAATCTCTGACATGTTTGTACTACCTTTCTGTGTGTGTAGTACACAGAGAAAGCTAGATCACAACATAAGAATGGATGTTGTTGGGAAAGGTAAGAAACTATATAAAGTATAATACATGGCCGTAGCCAGCTACGACGTCACCGCGGTTCGGATCTTGGTAATAATTTCCTAAAAATAATGGTCCTATATTTTTTAATAGGCCTACGTAAAATAGGGGTGGACAGTATGAACGGTATATATGTTACACCGGTAGGAATTAGCCATAAGGTTTGGATTTTGACATTGTGCATTGTCACCCAGTCGGAGCATTGTGACCCTTTTGATGGTCTGCCTGCCTTCACTTGTGATTTTGAAGAATACTAGTGTTTTGGCTGCCTGCCTTACCCCTTTACCTGTTATCCTGTCTGTGTAATGTTTCAATGCCTGCTGACTAATTAAACTCTGTTTTAAATGATCCTGCTTTTTGAGCCTGAGTGTGCTTGTTTCAAAAGCAGTGTTTCTCAGTTTTTACTGTCACTGTTGCAAGAAAGTACTGCTACATCATTTGGTTGCATTCCTAAAAATAAGTACTACTACTTGCATTGTTTCAAGTATCTATGGAGCCCTTTAACTACTCCTGAAACCACCATATGTAAGGCTGTCTATTTTTCTACATAGACATACATATATGTTATAAAACAATGTAGTTTTGACAGAATAGATTTTACCTGGAGTCATGTTCACTGCAGTGACTGAGCATTGTGTGGTCAGTGCAGGTTCATTTCCTCAGTGACCTTACCCCCATACACCCAGTTATACTAAACATTTAGTTAAAGCTGTGGTGTATCTGCAATCTCATTTCCCCCAAATATTGTTGTCATATGTACAGTATATGTAACAGCGCTTAAGGGAAGCGCTGAAATCATGGGGTCTTGAAGAGTCACAAATATGCATAACCACCAACAATGGCGCCAATGTTGCGACTGGACAAGAATGCAATGCTTCGGCCACAGGCTTCACCTCGCCATCGGTAGGTCCATTTTTTGTTTGTTTGTTTGTTTGGCTAGGTGTGAATGTTATCTTGTAGTGTATGTTTTTGATGTAGTTATATAACCAGTCTAAGTTTCCAATGTCAGGCTATTTTTTTTCTTAAATTTAGGCTTCACATATGTATATTAATAATGAATGATCTATGGCATTAAAAACAATTGTATACGTTATTTATTTAGCAGCTGAACTTAATTTAATGTTTATCACAAAGGCCTACTGTAAGTGTTCATAATTTAAGGTGCAAACATTCAATAGACTTTGAAATAGCTCCTAACCGAGCTTCAAACTTGAACACTTCAATTATTTTTCCCATGGTGCAGAAAAAGGATACTTTGACATTAATTTGACAGTTATTATGATTTGTATTATTGAATATGCTGGAATCTATATGTGTGTGTTTGTAAAATTGTCTGTATAAGTATTAGTGTGATAGAGAATGCAAGTAATGTAACGTGGCATGTAAATTAATGTTTTTATTGTCTGGTGATTGTGTGATTGTATGATTGTGTGTGTACCTGCCCAGGTACTGCAGATGGAAATAAGCTATTAGCTAAAGCTAGCATGAATCATCTTTCATTTTGAGATGAATGTTTTTTGTGCACGGCCCTTATTTAATAAAGACTAATACTAATAACACAAATCTTGTTTTTGTCAACAGAGAGTGGTGTCAAAGAGCCCCGTGTTGAACATTCAGCTGGCCCAGGCTGAATTTCGCTTACCTCCTCACAGCCTCATCACTGAAACGCCAACCAGAATGGGATCGCGACAAAAAAAAATGATAGAGACAGTAATCGAACAAGAGAAGGCCATTTCTCCGGTCCTTAAGGGGGATAAAAACAAAAACCTGGTGCCAACATGGCAGGAGATAGATGTTTTGGAATCAGTGAGCAAGACCCTCAGCGTAAGTTTAAGGCCATACTGCCAAGCCCTAATGTAAAATAAAAATTTAAAAAGTGGCGCTTTGTAACTAGAAAATCAGGAGTTGAAACGTCTGGTCAATCCTTTAGGACAAAGAGTCTGTGTGGCAGCACTGCTATACTATGTTTTTAATAGACAGCCTTTCCCTTTGGCACTACATTCCCTCAACCATTAAACGTCCATATTCCTACACACAAGCAGGAACGTAGTGCCAAAGACTGCAAGATTACATTTCTCTAAAGGATTTGCATTTTAGCCATTTCAATTCAAACTGCATTTTGCATTTGCATCTGCACTTGCTGAAGAATACCAGAACATTCAAGACTGATTTCTTACCTTCCAAGCAGCTGTTAGTTTTGCTCCATACAAACACAACATAGGTTATCCATCATAAGAAGTAAGTAATCTCCTTTATGTAACTCTATCTTCTGCCAAAGCTGTATCATATTCCAGTGAAATAATGACAACTTATATCTGATTGCATTTTTCTCTATACTGTAATAATGGAATGGTGTTGTGTTACCTATGTAAGTTTAACACATCTACCGTCTGTGTGTGTGTTCAGATATATCCTTCATATTAGTTATATTATGCAGATACCTGATACCTCACTCCTATTAAAAATGTCATCCTGATATTGAGATGTTACCTGCACCAACACTTTAAGCAGGCCATTTGCTGTCCCTGTAGCATTATCCACACTGGCTAGGAGTTAAATGAAAGTTGAAACTGAAGGTGGAGGATAACTGAGAACAGCAAATTCATAAGTCTGTCTTCATTAGCAGTCCCACCCTGGGAAATATGCATGTAGGAGCTATTTGTTAGTTTTTGTTGTAAATTTAATAACTCTAATTATGAGTAACTTTGTTTGATTCATTTAAGTGTTTGTTTCATTTAGATTAGATTTTTGCTAAATATTAGTAGTTATTTGTTTAGGATATACAGTAGATTTGCATGGCAGTATTTTGGTTTATTTATTTATTTTTGGTAAATGGACCACACTGGGGCACGAGGTTACTTAGGTAGGTAGGCACCTTGACTACCAGCATGCACCTGGGTGGGCCGATGGTTTTTTACCAGGACAAAGCAGGAGCCATGATTTTCTTTGTTCTTTTGTTTGTTTTATTAGTTTGAAATAAATAATCAAAAACGCAAGGATTCAGCGTGGACATTCAACTTCTTTTGCCTGCGTAAACCACATTCCCATGGTGCATCAGTGGCCTTTTGATTTTGTTTGATTTAGAGATTAATTTGTTTTTTATGGACAAATGGCCACTACAATGCAAATCTCAGCACACTTTCACTTTACAAGAAGAGCCAAAGGAGACACTACCTGCTGAAGAGCCTCGAGTCCTTTGGAGTGCAGGGGGGCACTCCTGAGGACCTTTTTTGAGCCTGTTGTGGCATCAGCATTTTCTATGGAGTGGTCTTCTTGGGCAGCAGCATCACAACTATGGACAGGAAGAGACTTGACAAACTGATCAAGAAGGCCAGCTCTGTTCTGGGATGCCCTGATGCAGAATAGATCCCAACCTATGCAGGACACTCTGAGAGCACTGGAGAGCTCCTTCAGTGACAGGCTGCTTCACCCTAAGTGTGTGAAGAAACGATATCGCAGGTCCTTCCTTCCTGCTGCTGTTAGACTGTACTACCAGCACTGCTCCCAGTAGACCTCATACACACACCAAGACTGACTGCTCACTGCAAGCTCAATATGCTGATAAGCTATTTCAGGATCTTAATTGTGTAAATACCTTTGGAATTTTTGTTTCCTATTTATACTGTTTATATTGTTCCTACTGCCTTTTTACTTACTATTTATTTATTATTACTGTTTTTAAATTGTGCTCTTTATTTTTGCTATCCCCTTTATAATGCAAATGTCCCTGTTGTGGGACTAATAAAGGATTATCTTATTCTTATCTGATTATCTTATCGAACAGATAAAAAAGTCATGGTGTTGTTTAACAGCTTTAATGTTAACCATGTTCTCCATCTTAATCTTGGTAAATTATCATGGTGATATGCTAATAAACAGAAAGTACAGCTGAGGCTGATTCAAATGAAAGTTTTGCAGATATTTGGAAAAAACAACTAGCATTGGACGAATTCAAATCTGACCTGATGTTGTTGCTACATGAAAAGCCAGAGGATCACTAAAGTAGCAGTTGTGGTTGTCCGCACCATTTGGCATGGCAGTCCATCCAAACCACAATATCAACTTCATGGAAGCAAGAGTATAGTTGAAGTTAGAAGTCAGCAGGATTCAACCTCTGGGATTATGAATGTTTAAATTATAGTTTGTGCCAGTCCATCCAATAGCTCCTTGGGGCTGAATAAAGATGCATGTTGATTTTTGTTCAGCATGCAAACCTGCTCGCATTTAATATTTAGTCAAAAACCGCATAGGACAAATTAAAATTGTATTCTGATGATGACACTAGATGAAAAAGCAGTGAAAAATATGTGAAGTTCAGCAGCCTGGTCAGTGGCTCAACGTTTCTAAGTTTGACGCTGTAGGTACCACTCTTTTCGTACCTAATCTAACCAAACTGCGACCATTTCACATTATTTATAGTAATAATATATCATGAAATAAGAACTGTTTGTCATTAAACTTTATTTTAAAAGTGTAACCGAATGTTGATGTGTCACTGCTAACTTGACCATGGAGCCCATCACATGCAAAACTGACGCTATAAGAGTAGATATAACCGGCCTATTAAACAAGTTGGGACGCAGAACGCGTTGTACTAAACACAAAGTAGCTGAGGCTGATGGGAATGATAGTTATTATATAGTGATAGTTATTTGCCAATAAAATTTGACCTGATGCCACATGAAAAGCAAGAGGCTCACCAAAGTTGTCTTGACAATCCATCCAACAGTAAAAACATGTCACTCAATACAACAACTATATCAATCCCATGGTGCCACCAAAGAGAAAGTCAAGCTTTGTGGAGCCGTAGTTGGCGTTATCCTATGTTAGCTTGTTAGCAATCATATGATTATTAGCACTCAATAGTTCTGTATGTTTTTAGTCAAAGACCAAGGTATTGACCCAATTATAAAGTTTTGTCCTGATGGTGGCACTAGATGAAAAAGCAGAGGATCATGCAATATATTGGCAGCATCAGTGTCTGCAAAATATTATGACAATCCATCAAAAAGTAGTTGAGATATTTCAATCTGAAACAGTGGTGGGTTAGGGTTAGATAAGGGTTAAAATGATGCATCCCAATGGCTGGGGGCATCATGCTCTGGCACTGGTTCCTGTTAATTTTGCATTTTTTAATCTGCCTTAATTTTAAGAATGCAAACCCCTATTGAAAATGATTTAAAAAAAAATCACTGTAGCGATGGTGTGAAGAAGATGAAGGAGTCTCCGCTGACACTGACTTAGTTGTATATAAAAAGGTTTATTACAAAAAGTACAGCATCTGAACAAGCACCAAAAATTGCCTGTGAGAGGATCTGATGCCAATGTAGATCTCTCCTGATCCTCACACAGACCACTGTTTTTATACCCAATGTGTTGATCAATTCTCAAGGCACAGAGCCCACCTACCATTACCTCATCTTATCTTTACCAGGATATAGCATATGGTTTAAATTTGTGGAACTCTGAAAAATAAGTCTGAGTCTCATCTCCCTAAGGGACCTGACCTTTGACCTGGGGCCCCACAACTTAGGGCTTTCCTTCATATTTATCTTTGCCCACAAAAACATCTCAGCCTGGAACTTATCTTCAAAACATGTACTTCAAAGTATCAGAAAATTAAGCTCTTATTCTCCACAAAAACATATCTGAAATTATATCAGAAATTACACCACACCACAAAGAGCCATTAGGTCAGAAAAGCGTCTGAGTCATGTAAAAGTTTTGTAATAGTGTGAAATCAGTTAAATCACTTGCATAACTAAACACACCAATTGTGACTGTATTGACCTTCCCGTGGCGAGCCAGTGTTGTACTTTTATGCAACAAAATACTTTATGTAGCCATTAGTGTATGTATATTTAAGATCATTTTAGAAAGTTCACCTTTTTTGAACAAGTTAGCTGAACATTAAAAAGTCAACCATAGCCGGCCTTTTAAATTGATTCATTAAACTAACGTTAGCTTAATTAGGTAATTAGCTATTGATTAAAAAAAAAAAAATCTGACAGCCAGATTTGTTTCAGACAAAGAAAATATAAAAAATAAAGGACATTGGCAAAAAAAATGGCTGTTTCTTATCTCTGTTTAAAATGTAGGACCAATTGGAACTATGGAATATCATGTCACGTGTTACATTATCTTTGTATGCTGTGTATGTTCTGTGTGAGAATGGAAAATTTGATGACATAGCAAACATAACTTAATAGAAAATCAACACATCGTCATACCTGACTGAATAGGTTGATTGCAAATGACTTCCAAAACAACATGACCGTTGCAGTCTTCCAGCGACGGGTGTAATGGACCTTCGTTGTACGCTCACAGTTTAGTTAGGCCTTGGCTTCCAATAAATGTGCTACTTTTATAACTTAAGTTAGGAACGTACCAGTGTTACATACATGACTGTAGTTATGTACATAACGTGTTTTCACTAAGTTACTAAGTTCAATTAACTCACCGTTGACTCTTGGTTTCACATTAAATGCCGGTTTTCTTTTTCTGATGAGAAAATTATCAGTTTGTTATTTCTCCTTTCCAATGGAAGACCACAGGACAGGAGTCCATTTGACTGCATCCAGACTCTTTGGCGAGAGCTGGGTAGTTGGTAGGGATGCCAGGTAACCCACCTTGATCCAACCCAATCTTCAGAGTAAATGTTGGAAATGTACTTTTCTGCAAACCACAGACATGTTGAAACTTAACACTTTCACAACTTTGCATTTTGAGGTGGGGCCTAGATCTGTTGATCTTAAATTATGGCTAAGCAGTAATAGGTTTAAAATTTTGAATGATACAGGGCTATCAAATTTGATATTGGGTTAATCTTGAATGACTGCAAAAGGACTGTTGGTCCTTGGCAGAGGTATGAGTTCTACTGAATGCCATTCTAGTTTATTTTTGTATCATTCCTTCCTGACCTTGTGCCCTACGACCCCACCCTTAAGATCGACCTGGATGGTGAGAGATGTTCGTTCTGAAAGAGACAAAAAACTATGATGTTAAAGATTTGGAGGGAGCCTTGCTGTACATGTACAGCATGTGTTAGCCAGGTGAACATCAAAAATTCAACCTTAAAAGTTAGCCTTCCAGGGTGACATGCGGCACCAGATGTGGCCTTGAGCTGCAGATGTAGACCGGACATGCAGCTGTTGTAGGACGATCAGTGCAGAAAAACACTGATGTCATAATATGAAAGAGCAAACTCACAAAAGGGAGGAGGTCACACAGGAGGTAGATACCTGAGGAAGGCTAGATAGAAACGTCATGTACCAACCAAGAGCACATGTGTGTTTGTGCATCAAGACTCTGCGTCATCACACTTATTATTGTACTCATTATTCTCCCTGGTGCAGCTACTTTCCAGTTGAATGCCTTCATGGCTGTCTGTCAGTCTTAGAATGCTGTATTAAGAGCAGAGCTCCACCTACTGACAGGAATCAGACCAGCTTGGTGAAACCTGTTCAATCATCTTTACATTTACATTTTACATTTTAGGGCATTTAGCAGACTTACAAATTCTTTCACATTCTTACACTAATGACAGAGGCTGCCATGCAAGGTGCCAACTGCTCATCAGGAGCAATTTGGGGTTCAGTCTCTTACTCAAGGACACTTCGACATGCAGCTAGGGGGAGCCAGGATTCGAACCAGCGACCTTCCGATTACTAGATGGCCCGGTCTACCTCCTGAGCTACAGCCGCCATCTTTAAAAAAGTCTGCACAGTACTGCACTAAGAATACACAATATGCATATTCTTCAGCTAATAACCAAAAATTACCTGTTTCCCATGGCCGATATGGACAAGATTACAGATTATTTCACATTTTTGTATTTTACAAAAAGGCTAACCTGCAGTGTATGTGCACTTGAGGGTAATTAAGGCTCACATGTAGTGAGCAGAGATGGATGATTTTTTTGATCATTTTCCATATCCATCTTCTTCTTGCACTTCTTGTTCTTGTTATTGTTGTTCTTCTTCTCTTTCTTCTCAGTGTTCACTGGTGGATCGCAAACCAACCTTCAAGGTGCAAACAGCCACTTACTGTGTCAGAGTTTGTAGATGCTGCTCTTGTTAAGTCAACTAAAGCTTGCTTGGCTTCTAATCATCAGTTCTTTTCACTACTAGAATTTCTGATACTGATAAATAGCTGATGTACAAATTTCTCAATATCGTGTTGATAATTCATCGGTCCATCATATATCTTGCATTCGTAAGTGTAACCTTGACATAATTATGTTACAACTTAATATCCTTAGAATCAAACTGTACAGCACTTATAAGCAGTAGCTGATATCTCCACATGTCAATCTGATCCAAAATGACATTCATTTTCTTCTAAAAAGATAAAAAGTCCAGCTGATCATATGAACATGTGACAATAATTAGTCAGTATCATCAATTTATTCCACACAGCTGCTGCCCTCTGTATTCCTGATATGGTGTTGCCCCAAATCACAACATTTCAGCAAATGCAGACAAACAAGCAATAGACCACCTGAAGGAGAAAATTGAACTTGAAAAGTGATACTTTATTGATTTTCATGATTTTCCATGTTGCCTTTTCTCCTTTCTTATTCAGGAGGTCATGTGACATGATGCTGCTACACATGCTTTATGGGACAAGGGTGTCATGATAGCTGGAACAACGTTTGGGAAGCAGGATGCAAGTGAACACAGTTAACATTTTTTCTCCACTGATGCAGAGTGTCAGGGCCCAAAATGTCATCTGTTGACTCCATCAAATACACAAGACTGACTGCGTGACTGGCGCGTTCCTAATGTCTCCATCGTCATCACCATCTGACGCATTTGGCCTGTTCACACACAACTTTTTTGGCTTCACACACACACACACACACACACACACACACACACACACACACACACACACACACACACACACACACACACACACACACACACACACACACGTTGTAGCTCCTCCCTCCTCCGGTGCTGCTAAACTATAAAAATCTCCTCTGTCGGAGTTTGGAAGCAAAGTGCACCGACCCGCAGAGGACAAACTGAGCGAGAGAAGAGACGAAAACAAGCCTTGACGGCGCAGACAGAAACCACCTGTGTCCCCCGACTTCTACCTGTTGCCTCCAAAGTCTTTTTAAAGTAAGTTCTCACTCTTATTCATTTACGCATTTTTAACATTAATTTAAGCATTTTTTACATTTTCACTGGGATGAGTTAGGTGCATTTGATTTCAAACGAGTGATACACTTTAATGGACTCTAATGCAGACAACGATAAGGCGAGTAGATGGCATTTTTACATGCTATATTTCATTTATTTTTTATTTTTTTTAATCATTTTTGAAAATACATGCAGACCGAATAGAAGGCATTTTTTCAACTTTAGTCATCAGCATTTTCCTAATTTTTATTAGGAAAATGCTGATGACTAAAGTTGAAAAATTGCCTTCTATTCCTTACCATGACGAAATGTTTGGATTAGCCAATGCCGTTTTTTTTCCCTCAACGTTTTGCACAAAGGTCGAGAAGGAAAGAAGTTCCTGTCATATTATTTCACCATCGACCCTTAAAAGCGATAATCCAGACCTGTCAGACAATTGTTTTAAGTAAGATGATAAATGAAAGCCTTGATAGGTGACGAAGATTTAAGAGGATGGTTAAATGTGAGGAGCTATGAAAAAACATTTTCACAGTAGACATTTATTGACTTACAAATGCTATAGTGACTTATAGTGCTGCCTGTGCGTAAAACTTCAGTTTATCGCCGAGGTGCGGTGATGCTGGCGTTGTGCTCAGCACCACGGAGAGCGCCGCCACGACACCGATTTGAGCAAGTCCTGATGGTCGCTTCTTTTTGCTTAATATTGACGACATTACTGCAGACACACACAAACTTTTAACGAGTGATTTCCAGTTAGGGGAGGACAGTTAAATGCCACCTTTCGTGCATCAAATATCACAGGCAGAAGTAAAAAGAGTCGCAGAGATAAGCTGGAGGTTCTCTCTAACCAGTGCGGTTTTGTTTGTTTTTTTCAAGATGTTTGATTTTAGGCATTGAAGCGTAATGAAGGAACGTGGTCAGGGCGGAGTAAAAAATTATTATTTACAAAATTCACTATTCATATTGAGTTCGGCATTTCTTTAACTAGGTATGCTCTTAAAAAGTGATGGGGACTAAACTGGCCATTATCACAACTGATGGGAATGTGTCCCCAGCCAATTGTTAAAGCATTAGAGGCTCTAATTATTAGCTCTAATTTAAAGCATAATGAAGCAGACCTGCTGCCAATAACAGCCCGAATTCGTCTGTTGAAGGACTGCAGCTGTTTTTGTTACTGCTAAAGATTTTCAAAATAAAAGGGGGAATATAGGCCTACTCACGCACCTAAGGAAAACTCACTAAACCTAACAATATTGAACTTCGCTATGGGCTGAGCCCTCCAAATTGCCATAATTCTACATTGTTCTGACCTGACTGCTGAAATCTAACAGTACTTTGCTCAAAATGTAGAACAAAACAGTAAATAATACAACCAACAAAGGTGTAGTTATTGCTCTAAAGATAAAAACATATTGAAGCAGGACACTGCAAAGTGCAGAACAACAGTGCATGCATAGACTATATCCTGCTAGGCGGTGGTGAGAAAGCAAATAGTAAAGGTCCAATCTGTATAATATTTGATTGTTGAGTCTTATTCCCAACTCGTCAAATACTAACATTTTGGGTTTGTTAAGTCGGGCTGGCCACCAACCTAAAGCGTCAGTAGCCTGTTTGACAATTGGGAATGAGACTCGATAATCAGCTATCTTACGAATGGGCATTTAAATGGCAAAAATGTTAAAGTCATATAACAAAATTCAGTTGCTACGCCTAAAACGGGTCAGGGTTTTCTCAACTTAAATTTATTTCATTTAATCATTGGCTGTCTGTTTCAGCCATCACACCGCATCAAACAAAATCCCGCACATGATTTAAAATGGCTGTGAGGTAAAATAACCAGCAAAATGATCAAATAATGGAAGAAACTGGGTCATGGAACATAGAGTTATAGGCAAGTCAGGGAGGATGCTTTGTTTGCATCCTCAGTCTTCATCCCTACAGTGGCACAGCTGGTTCAGGGACAGAGTTGTTGTTCAGTTGAATATGTTGTCTAGTCTGCCTCACTGATTGATCCGTTATCTGACTGAGGTCAGACTGTTTAACATGGTTGTAACTATTTATTAAAGTTTGTCAATATTTGTATTAGTCTTGTATTGTATTTGTATTGTCTTTATGCCACCACAAAGCAACCTTTATGTAACTGACGTTGGGATTAATTCAAAGACAGACACTCTGGGCTCGGCGCAAATTGTCGCCAGTGACATTGCCAGTTTCAGACTGACGCAGTTTCATTTTCACGCCCAGCGCCCCCGTTATGCCCCCCCCCCCATAATACACTTTAATAGAAATGAAGCTTCATAATAACCATCAAACCCACAGCCTCCCTGATGATGTGTGAAATGAGTGTCCTCCACTGCAGGTAATCCATTCTTTTCATCTCTTTCAGGTACAAAACAACAGTCAGCCAGGGAAATATGATAATAAGTCAATCTACAGTCTGAAGAGGGTTTTCTCTTCTTTACATGAGACACATTGACATGTTGAGCTGAGTAGTCATTTTCTAGGAAAACAAGTGACACACTATGGGGAGGTTTGCTATGCCCCAAACATTTTTCTCATTTAAGAACTCTCAATTTCCTTTAGACATTTTTAAGGTGTCACAGGATTCACCAATGATACAATGGGAAATAGAATTTAGGACCACAATTAACACAATCAACTATTATTAAAAGGTCCTCCTGATTATTGTATTGGACCCTCAGCTTCCATAACCCCTACGTCTTGCTCCCCTCATACAGATGGCTGTGATGTTGAAGCCATGGTCGGTGCTGGTGGCCGTAGTGCTGTGTGTACTGGTGTGTCTGGGAACACTGGCTGATGCCTACCCCCCCCAAACCTGAGAACCCCGGTGAAGATGCTCCACCCGAAGAACTGGCCAAGTACTACACTGCCCTGAGACACTACATCAATCTGATAACCAGGCAAAGGTATTAACACACCCAATCATGTATTCCTGTACAGTTCCTTAGTCCACATCTTATTTGCTGTATTCAAGCCATTATAACGACTGAGTTCTATGAGTATCCAACTCATACTTAAGCCTACAGATCTGCTGATGTGTGATGCCCCCCCCACCCCCACCCCCCATACCCTTCGCCTGCACACAGGAGCTCAGTAGATTAGATTACTGGCCACTTTCCAAAACCTCCAGGCCTTGAAATCAACGGGTCCAGAGCAATAATCGGCATGGATGGACCCAAGAAAGAATCCCAAATCCAGTTAGCGGGGCCTGAGCCGAGGCCTGCTGCTTTAAGGTATAAAAGTCAATGAGGAATTGTCAGAAGGCATATTTTTTGATTTGAAGCAGTCTAGCTCATCTGTTCATACTCATGAAAACCAAATAGGTCATTGATATTTAGATGGTTGGTTTAAAGAAGGCTCCTAATGCCGTAGAGTTGATCTGTTTCAAGTTAAAAGTTTTTACATTTAAATGGCAGTTGCAGATGAAGACATGCGATAGGAGAATTCATGGGGATATGGAGCTTTTTTTCTGTATCCAATAAAATGCTGGGGAATGTGATGGCTGTGTGCTTCAGGCGGGAACTCTAGATAAAATTGGAGGATCTGGGCTTTTGGGCCTTTGTGCATAAACAGCTTGTACCATTGTATTACTGGACAAAGATACTGTATATGTATTATATTTTACAATATACTATTAGTTTTTTTTCTTGGCTGATTCTAGTATTTTTTTTCACCACAGGTCACCATTTTCCAACAAATATCCACCGCTTTCACACTTCTAAAGACACATAAATGTTTTCAGTGCTCATTTAACACTTCAACTGCTTCCCATTCAACATCTCACATCTAAACAATTTTCTAAAATCTAAACAAAAATTGAGGAGGCATTTTATTTACAGTATTTGCTCCTTTAGTTAAGTACACTTAAATATTCTCAAGAATGCTTTTGCATTTTCCAGTTTCCAAATTATTTCTTAGGAAGTTTCCTGGAAAGAACTGTAAAATGTTACTAATTACTAAGGGATATATATATATATATATATATATATATATATATATATATATATATATATATAGCAACAAGGTTCAGAAGAGACATTTTTATTTATCATGGCAAGTTTTTCCTTCCTCCAATTGAGGGTCTAAGGACAGAGGATGTTGTTCACTGTGCACATTGTTATACCCATTGAGGCAATGTGATTTTAATTTTGGGCTATTTAAATAAAATTGATTTGATTAGATTAGTAGCAATTTCTTGAAAGTACTACTGAATTTAAATCAAACAAGTAAAAATGTAATTTTCTTATTAAAAAAATTAAAATAATTTAAACCATATCAGAGATTTTTTTACATTTCTTTAGCAAGCAGCTTTGATGTAGTTCATATTTTTTCTTTACATTGGACTCACAGAGCTAATATGAGATTAAAATTTAACATTTGATGGATGACTCAGGTCTTTTAACCAAACTGTTCAAGAATCCTCAAAGAGAAAAGAAAACAATGAACTTTGCTCAAATTGTACAACGTGAACCCACATTGTGGATATATACATATATATATATATATATATATATATATATATATATATATATATATATATATATATATATATATATATATATATATATATATATATATATTCCTTGGTTATATCCTGATGTGTTGCACACATGAGACCAACTGAGACCGAGCATGTGAGCTGCTCGATTGCTTTCCCAAAGGGGAAGAAATACATACAAACACCTCCCTGTGTGTGTTATGAAGCATAAGATTGGGTGCTTGAGGAGTCATATGGGGAGGTGGAACAGGTGGTTGATGGGAAAACAGAGGAAGTGCAGGTTGCGCAGCATGGGTTGTGTTGAATAGCGGTTGGCTGTTTCATGCACATGCACACACAGCCAAATAAGTGTGAAACGGCTCTGTGATTTTACATTTACGGCTCTCTTGGAGCCCTGATTTCCTTATCAAGACAATCATAAGACTAACCCTTGGAAATGACACTCTCAGACACAAAGCATTTCAACACACACACACACACACACACACACACACACACACTTACATGCACAGTCTGAATCTGCCTGTGAAATTAAAGGAACAAAGTGAGGACAAGTGAACCAATACACCAAGACAATAGACAAAGAGAGATGAGAAGGGATGAAGACACATTGTCTCAGATGTCTCAGAATATATAATAAAACTGTGAGCTAACATGACCACCAAGATCAAAGGTTTTAAAAGAGGTCAATGGTATCCTATGAGAAACAGGAGGCATTGAGATGAAAAAGGAAGTCTTGATTTTGAAAAACAGTGTTACTTTCATTAACCTTGAACACAGACGGATATGTTTAAAGTTTCACTATGTAGATTTAGGAAGAAACTTTAGGACAGAAGTCCTCACATATTGATTTTCATGACTGAATAAACTCAATATACAAACCGCCCTTAATGGACAACACAAGTTAATACTGTCCTGCATTCTTTATGTTAGCAGGACCCTTTTAAGCTCTACCACCATCTAACAGTGTTCTGGGGATCTTATTCCCATAAAGGATGGCTTGTGTCTTTGGAAATATATCAAGTAACTATTTCTGAATTTGTATCTATTGTATATATTAACTTTATGAGTTAGATCCCCCCCCGAAGCTACATTATGCACTTTTAAAGAAGTACTCTGATTTTTACACATATGGGAGTGCGACTAAGCTTGTAGAACAGCTGTATAATGTCATAGTGATGTCATCATGGTTATAATAGAATAATTGTGCTACAAACTAGAGGTGTTGAGTTCACAGATGATTGCATTTAATAGCCAGGAGAGATCTATTTAAAACATGGTATCTAATGGTATTATGGTAAATGTAGGATCCAGTGTTTTGGCCCATATTAGTCAAATCCAAGATGCAGTAACCTCTTATGTGCCCCACAATTTTATATGCAAAGTTTGCTTAATAGATCCTGAAGGAATTTTAAAATAATATTGTGTTGGGTTGACAACTTTAGTAATTAAGTACAGATGTGACTTGTATTTTAACTAGAATCGCACTCAGTAGAGTGCATACCTATATATTCTGGGCCGAAACCCATCTTCCATCCAAGTTTCATGCACATCTGGTGGGTAGTTTTTGTGTAATCCTGCTGACAAACCAACACACGAATACCACCAGACTACAGAGCAGTTTCTTTCCTCAGGCTGTGAGACTCCTGAACCCATCCTTAACACTCCACTACAAATAATAGTTTATATTTTTGTGAGCTATTATTTACTCATTCATATCCTTTTTTGTGAGGAGGATAAAGGGACAACAGCTACCCTTGTGGTATATAATCCTGTGCTGTGTAATGATAAATACATTGATCTTGAATGTTATTTCTTTTGCAGATCATAAACCAAAGAATTGGACAAATTAATATTTTAAACTGGCAGCTGGCACCAAACAACAGATGTCAACCTCATGGTGGCCTACTGTAGATGAAAAGTCAGGGTCATCAAAGTCCCAGACTTCACCTTCGGGGTATCATGAATGTCAAAAAGTTTGTGCAAATCCATTCAGCCGATGTTGAGATATTTAAGATTGTGATTGCAGAGTGTTGACGGTGCTTTCAGGAGTCACAGTGCCTGAGGGATGAAGCTGTTCCATAGTCTGGTGGTGTGGCAGCAGATACTTCTTTATCTTTTGCCAGACAGCAGCAGGGTGAACAGACAGTGTTTTCTTATGTCTTGCCGCTAGCTGCTTTCCTTATCCTTCTCCTAGGTATGGAAAGCGTTCTGCTCAGGAGGATGTGGTTGCAGAGCTGCTGTTTGGGGGCGACAGCAACAGAGACCAGAGGTCAAGGTAAAACCCCCACACTTAAGCTGCAGGAATGACCTGTAGTGAACACATATGAATGTTAATCATTTATCAGAAATAAAATTGACCTTGTACAGTCACACATTCTTCCTTGTGTCCTTGTGCAGATACGACGACTCCTATGTGTGGTGACTCCTCCACGCCAGCCCCTCCCCCATCATCGGACATTCCCTCTGCGTGCTTCCCAGAATGCACCCGGAGGGACCGACATGTGCCTCTCACCTCCAACCCCCGAATCCAACCCCAAACAGTGACCATCACTGACCGGACAACAAGCTCTCTCTGTCTCTCTTGTTGCTTTCTCATTCCAACAAAATTGCACATAATTTATTATTGAAATGAAATATATAGATCAGAGCTACTAATCAGAAGGTGGAACTGTGTCTGTGTGTGTAAGCATTAATCTCCCTCTACTGTCCAACACTGTTGAGAGCAGAAAGTTCTTGTGATACTGTTGCTACTGTAAAAAGTGACATCAGAAAAAATGAATAAAATCTTCTCTGTGTGACTTTTTTTTGATGAATCTGAATATTTGGGAGGATTTATGTAATGCTGCTGCAAGTGTGAAGAGGTTACCTATTTACATACTTATTAAATGTTGAGTGGGAGTAAAAAAGAATTAAATCTATAAACATTTGCATTTCCTGCGAAAATACAGTATGAGTGCTGACAGCTGAAGTGATTTGGGAAAAATTCACTAATATACTGGAAAATACCTGCCTGAAATGCATAAAACTATAATGCATTGCACTACACTGCTGAAGCAATAGCAGAACCAAAGTTGAACATTTCCCCATTAGAATAAATTGTCAAGATTTTGCAGAAAAAGCAAAATTTTTCAAAAGCTCAAAAGCTGAAAAGTAATAGGCTGAATGGGCTTAAAAAGCTGAACATTTTGATAGCGGAACGGTTTCTCTTGCTGAACGTATGCTGAAGTAGTAGGAGAACGAAATTTGAAAAATTCCCCATAAGAATGAATGGGAAAAATTTTAGAGATCGAAACACCAAAAATACAAGCCTAAAAAGTTGTTGAATGGTTTCTCTAGCTCAAAATTTGTATGAGGATAAGTGTAACCATAACAGGTTGGAATGTTTGACCCTTGGATACACAACAATACGAAGACGTATCTACAAAATATTTAGATTTTATTAACAATGTCTAGAACCAGGAAAACAGTCATCCCATAAAAATGCCAGAGAAAACGAAAACACAAAACGACAATTCATCAATTCACACTAAAACACGGTGGCTAAACACAGCCTGACAATGGCAAGGGGTATGTGCAAAATGGCAAAAGGAGAGAGCTAGAGTAGCTAAATATTCAGGTAGAAACCTTAATGTGGCAAGAGTCAATATGTGCAAAATGCAAAGAATTAGACACGGCAATCAGTATGTACAAAATACAAATAATTCATCACGACAATCAGCTAAAGACTAAAAGAGTCAGTAGGTAAGACCACCTCTATCAAGGATTCCAACACAGAATACAGAGCTCTAGGCATATGGATTATAGAGATATAGAGAGAATAACTACTGGGGGCAGCCACATGAACTAACTTACACTCAATAATGTCCACTTATCTAAGAAGGCACAGGCTCGTGGGCCAATCACAGTCCAACATTTACTCACGGCCCAACCCACGGCCCTGTCAGTCAAAAGGCCGAGGGGAAAGTTTATAGATCGACGCGGATCCTCTCGTCACGCCTACGTGTCGCTGATGCTGCCCTCCTGTGCGCTGACCGCTCCGCCCAGGCTGGGGAACAAGGAAGCAATAATCAGCACCCAGGTCATTCCATGGAAAGTGTTAAGATTGGACCTTTGAATTTTAGTTTCATAGCCTATAGAACATGTAACACTTGCAATAAAACATATTTTTCAAGCTCAGACACCATTTTCTGAAAGTATTTTAGCAAATTATATCCAGAGACCAGAGTTTCTTTTTCCACCCCGTCACAGGACAAAGGTTAACAAATTCAACAGTAATTTTAGATAAAAGTAAGACAAACAAAATGTTATTCACTTCAGAAAGTGTCTTTTTGTTCAACAATACCAATAGTTAGTTTAAAGTGTTTTATTTTATGTCTTTATTTTATGTACAGCATTAATAAATAAAATATGCTAGTGATCATACTTTCTTTGCTAAAATTTACAGTCTGACTTCAAAATCTACAATGAAACTTACATATTCTGTACATTATTGCAAATATGAACTATGTGTATAATTGCTTTGACCACTAAATTACCCTTGGTCTTTAAAATTTTTTTTTTTTTTTTTTTTTTTAAAATCACACTGTGACAGGGTGGAATATAGTGTGACGGAGTGGAACACTGACGGGGTGGAATGGACAAATTTAAGAACTGCACAATTTCATAGTTGCTAAAATTTGGTAGACATTATTCAGGCCACAATTAATGACAGACACTGACAGAAATAACCACTGTTTTATTTTAAGAACAGCTCCTCAAAAAAAATAAATCACAGTTTACTTTGCCAACACTCAATAGTACTTAAAACACAGTAGCATGGCCAATGTAGAAAATTCATGCCTCTCAATTTCTTTATGTAGTCTGTCTTTGTTTTTTCTGGCCAATCTCTTCCCTGCTTCTTGTTGCCTGTAAGAACAAAATGAACAATTAGAATTTGAAAGAAGATATATGTAATCACTAAGTTGCTCTATTTTAAAGGGCCTGTGTATAGGATTATGTGGCATCTAAAGTGGAGTCTGCAGGTTCTCTCACACTAGATATTCCTCCCTTCACCCCTCCATTTTCAAGCATATAGGAAACAGCCACTGTAGTATGGCAGCCTCCATGGAGGAACCTAACCCTATGAAGGTTTCACCCTAACCTAAAACCTAAAAGCCACAGCCATTATTAGTTTCTAGTAATTATACTTACTAAATAACTAGCTAAAGATTACATTCCATTTCTGTCCATATATCCCCATAAATCCTACACTCTGTACCTTCAACCATCAGTGACAAATGTGTCTGAGTTCTACTCATCTGACCTTGACTGCTGCTGTCTCTGTGGATCAGAGTCTGGACTTTGTGGTGGGGTGAAGTTTTTCATGGCCTCTGTTCCCTTTCCTTCTCCTTTTATGCTCCCTCCACTTTATCCGTTGCTGACGCTTGGCTCTCTCACTTAAATCTTGTATCCTCGTCTTTGTGCCTTTCTCTATATCCCTTCTCCATCTCTGTCGCTCACTTTCTAAATACTTTTGCCTCCTTTCAGGATCAGCATTACGGCATGCTCGACAACGCCTCTGTCTTTCTGCTGCACTTAATGGACTCATCTTCATCCTCCAATATCATCCTGATAACACAGAACAAACTGCTCAATTTGATGCTGGGGGAGGGAAGTGTGAAAGTGATAGAGATTTAAATATTTTATACTAATTCAATATGAAGAACAGTGCCACCCATCACAATGATTCCACCCCGTCACAATGATTCCACCCCGTCACAGGCTTCAGTGTGACGGGGTGGAAAATCTAAAGCAATATGGCTGGATTTCTGGATATGCTAAAAGCTAACACTGCAGTTAGCGTGAAATTACAATGAAAAATGAATGATTAATACAAATATAATTTCAAAATTTGA
This sequence comes from Lagodon rhomboides, assembly GCA_039737535.1. Taxonomy (NCBI): domain Eukaryota; kingdom Metazoa; phylum Chordata; class Actinopteri; order Spariformes; family Sparidae; genus Lagodon; species Lagodon rhomboides. The sequence goes on along the minus strand of CM077802.1, from coordinate 28,270,611 downwards.
TTAACAAATTGTTTTCCCCATTTTTTTGTGTGACGGGGTGGATATGCTATGCTTAACAGAAAGGATTTTGAAGGAAAAATGTACCAAAAATGTTCTTAAAGAAAAATCAGAACTCACCATTGTTTGGACTTCTCTTCTTCAAACTCTTGAATGATGTCACTTCCTGTTAGTGATGTCACTTCCAGGAAGTGTATTGCATTTTGGCGCAAAGTTACATTGGTGTGACGGGGTGGAATATGAAATTGATGGACACAGAAAAATCATGCCATTTTAATTTTAAAAAAAATGACATTTTAATATAATTAACATATTTCCCATTAAGAGGAGAGTATTTCTAACCATAACAACAATAAATGTTTGAGATTTGATATTTTTTAAGTTTTACATTACATGAATGAGAAAAATGGTCAGAGCGGACATGAGAAAATGACTGCAGTTTAACACAAAAAGTTATAAATGTGCAAAATGTATATTTATTATTTAATTTTATTTTACCTCATGCTAGCAACTAAACTTGAATCAATGGCTTCAGACACTTAAAGTATTACTGACAGTTATTATGCCTCCTATTCCTCTTTGAATGTTATGGACCCAAACTTAACAGTTTTCATGGAATGACCCACCCACAATATTTCGGACCGTAGCCCAATCACTCAATGATTGCGTTCGGTTTGTTCACTTCCCTTAAGACGAGAAATAGCGTGCGTTGAGAAATCTCTGCCGCTGTCCGACACTGCTGGCGGCGTCCGCTTCTTCTGGAGCTGGGAGAGTGCAGGAGGGACACAATCAAACGCGAGGATGCAACGATCACGGCTAGATTTGCTCACACATACATAAGGTAATAGCAGGGCTACTTTCCTTTATGGTGTGGGGTTGAGTGCGTTGAATAGTTCTCTTTGATGTCGCCGTGCCGTCCGATCGGACGGTAATTCCACGAAGAGAGAAGACTGAGACTCCGGACCTCGCCTTAATGCGTGCTGCATTCACGGTCGTCCGTAGCCGGGTGCGAGCTCGCGAGGGAAACTTTCGGTTTGTTTTTATGCCTTGGCACAACCAATCCCGTACGTGTTCATCATCCAGCATATGGAGAACACCTGCAGAGGGATGTCTCACAAGCACAGACACAACAAGCACACAAAACAGATAGGCTGTCCCGCCCCCAATACAACTTCTCCCCTTGTTATGATCGTCACAAGCACAGTCCATAACATCCAATGTGTCCATTTTACCCCCGTTACATAAGCAAGCCGAAAAACATACGGAAGAAGTATAATATTATTAAATTCCAGAAGAACAATAGTGTGAATGCCTACAGCATAAAATAATTAACTTGTGATCTTGAGCTGAAATAAATGTATCTATGGCTGTTCACACAGCATTAAAATATTAATTTATCTTTTCTTTTTCTTACTAACAACTTTAATGAAAAGACCAAAATCAACAATGAGCCTCTGGAACTCTTTGCCATCAGACATCCGAAATACCGACTCTCTCCCTCTTTTCAAAACAAAACTCAAAACCCACCTGTTTAAAATTTCTTACCCACTTCACCACCCCTAACTCTAACATTCCCCTCATTCTGCACAGTTTTATTCATTTGCACTTTTATTTATTCATTTTTTTTCTGATGTTTTGAATGTGTTTATTGTATGTTTCTTATGTTTCTTTGTTGTTTTGATTCATGGTCTCTGTAAAGTGTCCTTGAGTGGCATGAAAGGCGCTTTCTAAATAAAATGTATTATTATTATCATTATTATTATTATTATTAACTGTAACGTTCTTAATCTAATCCGTGGTCTTTTCTCTTGCCAAATGTATCTTGAGATGAATTTATCCCATTCTATGAAATCTTTGTCTGTCACTTATGTGTTTTTCTTACATTTAATTTATAGCCAGATAATTAACCAAAATCTTCAAGTTTTGCCATGAGTAATGGAAGAGACAGGCTGGGTTGCGATAAAAATATTAATACATCATCTGCAAATAATGGCATTTTCTGTTCGCCTCCCTACGTGTATAGCTTTTATATTTTCATTTTGTTTTATCCATTGACTCAGAGGCTCCAAATAAATAGCAAAAAGGAGAGGGCTAATTGAGCAGCCTTGACGGCACCCACGTTCTAATACGAGAGAATTTGAGAGATTGCCATTGATTTTGATTCTAGCTGTGGGTTTATTATAAAGTGATTGTATGGTTTTGATAAATGCTTCATGAAAGCCAAACTGCTCCAGCACCTTATATAGGAAGTCCCACCTGACAGAATCGAAAGCCTTTTCTGCATCCAATCCCAATACTACTGCTTCTAATCTTTTTCTAATTATGTTTTGCATTACATGTAGTGTGCGCCTAATATTGTCCTGTGTCTGTCTCTGTTTTATAAAACCAGTTTGGTCTAAATGAATTATGTCTGGCAGAATTGTTTCTAGACCTCTGGCCAGGATAGCAGTGAATAGTCTATAGTCTTGGTTAGGAACGCTAACTGGTCTGTAATTTGTCATGGTTCTGTGTTTTTGTTTTGTCAAGTTTCATGTTTTTAGTTCTAGTCACTTCCTGTTTTATTTTGTAGTTCTTGGGTCTCACGTCTCATCTTCCCTGTTGTGTTTTGATTATCTGCACCTGCCCTCTTGTGTCTCACCTGTGTCTTGTTCCCTCATTTGCGTCATGTATTTAAGTCCTGGTTTTTGTTCTGACTGTGTCGCTTCATTGTTTGTATTCATGCCTGTTTGTCTTCGTGTTCGTCATGCCATGTTGCCTGATTTCTCTGGAAAATTAAAGACCTTTTTGAATCCCTGCAACCCTCAGTCTATGGTCTATGGTATTTAGTCCTCCACCACGTCTACTACCACTAGCCTTTTGACAGAATTAGAGCAATCCAACGCATCAAGTCCTTCTTTTGGAATAACAGAAATAAAGGCTTCATCCGTGAATTTGGAATTTCCCCTTCTTTTAGCACCCAGTTAAATGTATTTTCTAACAGTGGGATCAATGGTTCCCTGAGTAGTTTGTAAAACTCAGAGGTGTATCTATCTGTGCCCGGAGTCTTGTTGTTCTACAGCCTTGAAATTGCTGATTTTATTTCTTCGTGATTTCTTTTGTTTTGGTCCTCTGTTACCCTTGGTAAATTTAAAGACTCTAATAATAAAATTATCTGGTCCTTATTATTGATCTTTGATTAAGAATATAACTTTTTTAAATATGTTTCGAAACATTTATGGATCTCTTCTGTCTTATATTTTATTGAATTAGTAGAGGAATCCCTAATTTTGTAAATTTTATTTGCCACTTGCTTTTTCAAGCTGTAGGCCAGCAACTTGGCAGATTTACTTCCTGCTTCGTAAAATCTTTGTTTCACGTACATCAGCTTTTTTTGAATCTCCTGTGCTAGACTGTCAGTTATCTCTGTTTTCACTCTTTTATTTCTTGGCATATCTTCTCATCCAGATTGTTTTTATGCTTTTTTCTAGTCTTTTCAGATCGATCCAATTGTAATTGAATTCTTCCTGTTTCTGCTTTTTAAAATATGCTGACTTGGCAATTAATTTCCCTCTAATTACAGGTTTACATGCATCCCACAGCACAGATGGAGACATCTCCCCATTATCATTCTCCATTACATATCTGGATTTCTTTCATAAATTCCTCATTCATATGTCCCTTTAATGCATTTGTATTCAGCCTCCAAAGTGTTGCTTTTGTTTCCCTTGACAGACCCAGAGTTATACTGGGCTATGGTCTCATTGTTCGGATATCACATTTTTCCACCCTGTATCTGTCTTTATTATACATCAAAAAGTCATCTATCCTTGAAAATACTGAATGTGGTGATGAGAAATATGTGTAGACTTTGCCTGTGGGATTTAGTGCCCTCAACACATCCATAATTCCCAACTCGGCCATTAATCCTATAAACTTTTTACTAATTGTGGATTTCTGCATCCCAGTCGAGTTGTTGGTTCAGTCTGAGGTTTAGATCTATAGTGTATATTGAGAATAGTGACCAGCTCTCCCTCTAATCTCCCCTTAATCAATATCTTCCCTCTACATCTGATGTTTCTGAAAGTTTTTAAAATAAAATTTTCCCTGATATTATTATGGTCACTCTTCTCCGATGGCCTGTTCTACATGATGAAGAAAATATTTGATTAAACCCGTTTCTTTTAAGCTTTTCATGTTCCTTCTCTGTCGGTGGGTCTCCTGCAACAAAGCCAGCCCCACCCGTTTTTTTCTCATTTTACCTAGTATCTTAGACATTTCAATCAGGTTAAGTGTCCCATTCATGTTATATGAGGCTATTTTTAATGATTTTTTCTGAGTCGCCATATTCACTATTTTTTCACCCACTTCTTTCCCCAACAACCACTCCCTGGACACCCCTTATGCTACAGGAACGGCAAACTGCCCTGACCAAAATAAAACACAAATCAAAAGTCTCTTCTAATGAATTAACTTCCTTGCTTGGGGTCTGCATTTGGACCCTTACTAAGTCATGATGACAAATCAGCTCCGAAGGATGACCTCTCCCTCCTGCACTATTCGCCTTTCTGCATTATCAATCCAGTTGTTTGCCACCCTGATGTGTTCTTTAATTTCTTTAAGGGTGTCTGAGTTTTCACGACGAAAATCTTGCAGCTCTCTAAGTATTATTTCCAGGTTCGCCATACCTTGAGTGGACTGTCTACTCAGGCTCGCATCTCTCACACCTGTTGATTGGGTTAGCTCTTCATCCTGATCCGTTAGCTCTGATGCTAACGTATCTTGTTCGTCGTCCCTTCCGACGTTTAACTCAGGTTTTTGAGACTTTCTTCCATATTTTCCTGTTGTTATAATCAGTGCCCTTTCTGGAAAACATTTACCAGGTCTTTTGTTTGCCTATTGACACATAAATCGGGCTTTTAAAACTCAAAGTTGGGGAGAGCTTACTTTTTTTGCTGCTGCCATGATGAAGGTGCACCGGAAGTTCCCTATCCGCCTGTTCCAACTTCAGACTGTTCTCATGGTCACGTGCGGATTAATGCACAGGCTTCCCTAGGCTGCAGCCTAGGAGCCCCACGTGTGGAGGGGTCCTTGAATTGGTTAGATTATTTTTTAGAAATTTAAATACACTTTAATGGAAAAATTCATTGACTTCTATTGGTCCGTGGGGTAATAAACAAGCAAAACAGCACTGATTGGGCAGACATGGGTCACCTCATCCAATCAAGCTCATCGATTCGATTTGACCTACCTACATCACCGGCCGCTACCTGTCAACCAAAATTTGCAACATATCTGACAAAAAACCCAGCAGGGCACAGAAGCGAAAAGTGCAGCAGTAGAAAGAAAAAAGGGACAGAGAACTATTAGTAAAGATTCCCAAATTAACAGGATATTTTAAGGCTACTGGTTGTCGGGGTCAAGAAGATGCGGAGATGGAGGACGTTGACCACCACCACTGTGGCTAGTCATCTTCACAAGCTAGTGAGGAGGGTGAAACAGGGGGCACATCCACTACAGAGCCAGCAGACACATCGGCTTTGACCTCCAGTGTCCCGGGAGTTAGCCACAATATGCTAGCCTCCACTAATCCCTCCGTGAGTGCGTCACCTGTTGCTGCAGAGAGTGCACAAGACGCCGGCAATCTTGCTAATATTTTTAATATTTTTGGTCCAAGTTATTTTTCATAGCAATATTTATAAAGCTGATGGGAACCACATGGGACATTTCAAAAAGTGATAGGGACATCTTAAACTCACAGTTTAAATGACAGCTATGTTGACCAGACAGATATTGAATGTAAATGAGGGGAAAAAAACACAAGGTGTTGCAGCTGTGTCTACATTGCTTAACCACATGCAGTGATGTTCAATTATGTGTTCTCATCTTATAGTTTAAGTTGGATTATCTCATTTGTCAAGTGAGAAGGCTGGTGGCTGATCATGTCGTAGAGGATGTGCTGCCTCTTTCTACAGTTGAGTCGCCGGCGTTTCAAATGTTTGTCAGCAAAATCACTGTTCGATCAAGTGACAAGGTAAAAACAAATCTCTAATGATATACTCCTATTGCTTAAACACATTTCCACAGATTTAAGATGAGATACTACAGGTGGTGTGAGAGGTGATTCAATGATTAAAAATTGTTTTAATTTGTGAAGTCAGTTGTGTTTTCACAGGGATTTTCATGGTTGTTATTGTCACATCATCTCAGAATACTTTAACAGTTAAGTAAAACAATAAATAATACATCTCCATGTTTTACAATACTCATAAATGAGACTGTGGGTGGTAAAGCACAAAGCCCTCACTAAGAAAAAATACACCAGTACAGTTGCACAAAGATCCATGGAGACAATCAGGGTGCCATCACATTGAGTAAGAATCAGGCTGCCATCACACTGAGTAATAATCCAGTACACAGACAGAGGTCCAAACACATAGATGTAAAATATCACTTCATTCGTAATGCACAGAGGGAGGGCAAAATAGACATTGTCTACTGCCCATCAGAAGACATGGTTGCAGACATATTGACAAAACCTATAACAAAGATTAGAATGGTTAAATTAGGTTCTTCTTTGGAAGTTGAACTTGTATGAACATGTGGCTTTGGAAGATGAGAACAAGTGGGGGTGTTTTAATTGTGTTCTCATCTTATAGTTTAAGTTGTATTATCTAATTTGTTAGAATATGCTCCCATATTATATGATTTACAACCAATTCATTTTATCCACCTAATTTGTAAGTCATACATACAACGTGACTTGTTTTTTTTTGTTTGTGCAGAAAGGCATTGTGGGTTGTCTTGTTGTTTAGTTGTAACGGAGCACTTGCCATGGCTACTGATTTACTGAAATAGACATTTTCTATTTTGCTGATTTCGGGACTGCTCTCTTTTAGGACTTTTCTCCTTTTTTAGCCCTTGCCCAGTGGATGTATCAATTGGTTTCATCTGACGGACTTTGTTCTCCCTGTTGAGTGCACAGGGAAGTTGCTCATCTTTTTATTTTTTAAACCACTCATCAACTCAGCTACCTGCCTCTATCCACTGTGTCCTCTCCTCTCGATATGCTGAGATATACTCACGCTCACAGATACATACATAGAAGCTCGCGCTGGCGTCTCTGTGCTACAGATAACGTCATTTTTTCTATCTGCACAAAGCGGCGTGACAGTAGAAAGCATTCACGTAAACACACACAGCGTGGCATAACACCAGCCTTTCTGGGTTCCTTCCAGTTATCACCCGCGCCCCTCCTGCAATGAAGCTAATCAAATTGGGCCTATTTAATGCCAGATCCATTAATAATAAATCATTACTACTTGGCCAAACCATTTCCGAAAAGAATTTGGATTTTCTCTGCCTCACTGAAACGTTCCAGAAACCAAATGAATACCTGGCTCTTAACCAGTGTGCTCCCCCTGGTTATAGCTACCTTGCCTGCCCTCGCACTACTGGAACAGGAGGAGGAATTGCCGTTATATATAATACTGTTTGCTGTGTGAAAAACACAGATATACCACCACTCACTTCCTTTGAATGCATGGTGTTTATCCTATCTGGCCATATTTTAGTCATGGTAGTGCTGATCTATCGCCCTCCTCCCATGCCCAATGGTGCTTTTTTTGCTGAGCTGTCTGAGCTCCTGACCCTTTTGACCTCAACCTGTCCTGCCATGGTTGTCCTTGGAGATCTAAACATCCATGTTGACTGTCCTGAATGCAGCTCCTCTGCCAGTCTGACCTCTCTGCTTGAGAACTCTGGCCTCAAGCAGCACATTGACTTTGCTACCCACAATAAAGGACATACGCTTGACCTCATATGCACTGCCGGGGTGGAGCCCTCTAGCATTGAGGGCACTGCTTCTGGGCTAAGTGACCACATCCTCATCACCTGTGACCTGGAAATGCCCAACCCCTCCACCCCTATGAAACGCACAATTCGATTCAGGAATCTGAAATCTGTGGACACAACCCTGCTCTCCAGTACCATGACAAACCTCCCCACCACCGACTGTTGCCACCTTAAATTCATACCTGGTCTCTGTTTTAGATGAAGTAGCCCCTTTAAAGGAATGCACAGTGTCCTTTTTCAAACCCTCTCCTTGGTATAATGAAGAGCTCCGCTCACTCAAGATAAAAGGCAGAAAACTCAAACGGCAGTATAAGAACACCGGTATAACAGTCCATGTCCAGATGTTTGAGCAGCATCAAAAGGATTACAAAACAGCTTTAATCACTGCCCAGTCGTCCTACTACTCAACTCTCATCAATAGTAGTAGGGACTCACGAGTCCTGTTCTCTACAGTGAACCAGTTTCTCCGACCTGCCAACACTGCATTTACATCCTCCACTGAGCAGTGCAACAACTTTCTTCATTATTTCCAGGACAAAATTGACTCCATTAATAACACAATTCTCTCTATGCCACCCACTGCTGTGGCGCTGCCATCACCTCTCCTTCCAGTCACTGGTCTCTCCACATTTGCTCCTACCAACTCAGCTGCTGTGACTGAATTGGCCAACCAGATGAGGAACACCACCTGCTCTCTTGACCATCTCCCAACACCTTTGGTCAAGATCTGCCTACCTGCTTTGGTGCCTTCCATCACAGCCATCATCAATACATCCCTCAGCACCGGGATCGTTCCAGATGTACTCAAACACGCAGTTGTCACTCCAGTCCCCAGAAAGTAGGTGCTAACCCTTCCGAGCTGTCTAATTTTAGGCCCATTTCCATCCTCCCCTTTCTGGCCAAAGTCCTAGAGCATGTTGTCTCCAGCCAACTACAACAGCACCTGACCGACCAAGACCTTCTAGAACCCTTCCAGTCTGGCTTCAGAGCAAGACACAGCACTGAGACAGCCCTAGTTAGGGTCACCAATGACTTGCTGCTGTCTGCTGACTCTGGTGCTAACTCCATCCTGATCTTCCTGAAAAATGTCATGGTCATCAAGGTGTTCCACAAGGCTTTTTGCATCTACATGCTTCCACTGGGTAGCATCATCCACAAATATGGCCTCGGCTACCATTGTAATGCTGACACACAGCTATATGTGTCCACCACGAACAGCAACATTCACAAAGCCACCTTGCTCCTCGCCAGCTGCCTGCAGGATATCAAAGCCTGGATGCAAGTAAGCTTTCTCCAATTAAACTGTGGCAAAACAGAGGTGATCCTCCTTGGCACCAAGACCACGCTGAAACAGCTTGCCAATTTTTCTCTGGAGATTGATGGCGTCCAGGTCCTCCCCTCAACCCAGGTTCGCAACCTGGGAGTGTACCTTGACAGCCAGCTCTCATTTGAGGCTCACATCAAGCAGGTCACAAAAGTCTCCTTTTTCCATCTGAGGAATATTGCTCAGCTTCGCTGCTACCTCTCACAACCTGCCGCAGAGTGCCTCATCCACGCTTTCATATCCTCCTGCTTGGACTACTGCAACGCCCTTCTTGTGGGAGCAAGGACAAGACCATCAACCGGCTGCAGTACGTCCAAAATTGTGCTGCTAGGCTCCTTACCCACACCTCTCCCCATGAGCACATCTCCCCTGTGCTCTTCAAACTACACTGGCTCCCCATCCGCCAACGTATTAACTACAAGGTCCTTGTACTTGCTTACCAAGCCATCCACTCCACCAGTCCATCCTACCTCTCAGAACTTATCACTGTATCCCGGCCCACACGCACCCTTCGCTCCTCCAGCTCCACCACCCTCCTACAGCCTCGCTACAGACTAGTCACCATGGGAGGACAGGCCTGCAGCTGTGCTGCACCTGCACTCTGGAACAATCTCCCCACCTCCGTTAGAGAGGCCAAGTCCATTTATTCTTTCAAGTCACTCCTCAAAACTCACATTTTTAAAATCGCCTACAAGGACTTCATATGATTTTTCTTTTTTTTTTTTTTTGAACCCTTTTCCTTTTTTCCTTTATTTTATTTTTTGTTGTGAAGTGCATTGGGTCCTAGAAATGCCCTATACAAGACTAATTTATTATTATTATTAACCACACACATTAACTGTGTGCCGCTTGTGATTTTTTCCTGGAAAGTTGCCACTGACACCTGGTTGAGTCCTGTTTAGATTTTCACTGGTTAGAGTCCAGTGGTGCCAAGTTGGAGTCTGGTACCTAAACAACAGGTTTGAGTCCTGTTTTTCGCTGATCTTCCACATTTGACAGCGTGGGAAAATTGCTGTCAGCTAACATCCACTCAGCTTACCGAATAACCAGTGACTTTACCGGACCTGTGCGGCATGCCTCCACTTACCTCAGCGGAGTGTGAGCTGTCCATCCTGAGATCTGAACTACACTGAATCGAGAGCCTCCTGGATGATGTCCACCAGCCGCAGGCCCTCCTCCTTTCCCGGGTTGACGCGCTGCAGCAGGGCGCTCCTCAGAGCTCTGAATGTCCATCGGCTGAGAATGGTCCTGGGCCATCTGAACCTCACTGTCCCTCCTAGGCATCCATTATTAGGAAGGGGAAACGAGTCTCTCTCCTTCTGTTTACTCCAGAGGATGATGACCTCGACCCTGTACCGCTGTACAACTTCTTCACCCCTCTTGAGAGGCTAACTGAGCTTGCGGCCACATGCTCACAGCTCCCCCCGGGGCATCAAGTACCAGTCCGCTCCCTCAACAGGAAAGGTCGCAGCCCACCGACAAGTCCGTTGATTTTGCAATGTAAACATCCCAGACGCTCTTCTCCTCCTCGGCTCTCCAGCTCTGAACGTACTCTAACTGCGCAGCTGGTCCTGCAGCCATTGTCTCTTCAGCCAGATGGACTCCAGAGGCAGGTGATGACGTCATCAGCACAGGTGACTCGAAGGTAGCAAATGCTGATACCTCTGCCACTATCGTGTCTTCCCTCTCATCCAAAATAACAGTGCATAATAAAGGCTGTGTTGATAGACCTCCTGAAATTCTCATAATTGGTGACTCTATCATTAGAAATGTTGAACTCCCAGTCTAAAATGATATTTTTTCCAGCTAGACCCTGCCCACGGTCCTAACCTGGCATCCCATAACCCTGTCCCTGACAGTGTGGGTCAAGCTGGTGCTGGATCTGTCTCCTCCACTAACTCTCTCACCCATGTTAAATCCTCTGTCAGCCCTGTTTCTGTTGGTGCTGCTTCATCTATCTAAAATATTCCAGTCTTGGTTTCTCATCTAATTTATGATTATAATACACAGATTTTACACAGTAACATTAATACATTTATTAAGTCTGCAACCCCTGACTCAGTTTTAACACCTGCATTAACTGTTCCCATCACATCTGTTGATTCGTCTCATCCTCGAAGTTGTGATAAGGGTGTAAATAGTTACAATCTCATACCATTAACTAATTTCTGTTCTTCAAAATCTTACTGTAATCTAAGACCAGGTTCAGATCATGGGTCTGTCCCGGTAGCTCTGGAATCTCAAGCGGACTTCATCAAACAAAAAGTGTCTGTAGTGGTGCGGCTAAGTGATATAATCGTTCAGTTTATGATACAAGCATGAAAATTGGCATGAGCAGTCTCCATGGGTCACTTGACAAGAAAATTGTCCGAGCCACTTGAAATTTGAAGATGGCGGCCATTTTTCAAGATGGCTGACACCTTAGTGGAGCAGTTAAGTGATATAGTGCTTTATTTGGTGATACAAGCATGAAAATTGGCATGAGCAGTCTCTGTGGGTCACTTGACAATAAGCCACCCACAGCTACTTGAAATTTCAAGATGGCGGCCATTTTTCAAGATGGCCACCACCTTAGTGGTGCAGTTCAGTGCTATAGTGCTTTATTTGGTGATACAAGCAGGAAAATTGGCATGAGCTGTCTCAAAGGGTCATTTGACAAGAAACCGCCCACAGCCAATTGAAATTGAGATTACCACCACCTAAATGGAGCAGTTAAGCGATATAATTGTTTAGTTAGTGACACAAGCTTGCAAATTGGTATGAGCAGTCTCTAGGGGTTACTTGACAAGAAAACACTCTCAGCCACTTTCAAGATGGCCGCCCCCTGTATCCTCAATTTTCCGATAGAAATGTATTGGGTTTTTTCATTAAGGACAATTTGGTGTCATTTTATTTTATATGTTTTAGATTATGCCAAAGAACAACTCTTAACGCATCAAAATATAGTTGTGTTGATTTGTTGATCATAGATAGATTAGACAAGAGTGAATATCTGCACTACCAGGCCACACTGGTGATATATCACTGCTGTTAAACCCAGAGTGGGGTTCAATGCCAGCTAATTGTAAAGTTAGTATCCCAAATGCTGTCTAATCTACCCCAAAACAGTTAGATAGCCACACCTGAATTGACAGGTTGTGCCAGCGCGGGAGAGCCAAGCCAAGGTTAATGGGGTTTTAGTTAACCGGATGGTGTACAGATCGCACGGGATATAAATGGCATTGGATGAACGATCGGACTAAGTGTAGGGTTAAGGCATGAACTTAGTTGTATCCCATACATCAAAGTGCTTGGTAAAAGGTGGTAAAAGGATAAACCCTCAGCCTCTGCCTATACATTTGCTGCAGACATGGCAGAAGCCATCATAACAGTTGAGAAAACGAACTGGGACAGATGTTTCATTTGTCAGCAGGACACCAAGGAAAAACTAATTCAGCCGAGTTTATTCAACAGAGAGCACGATCATACTGGTTATGATACCATTGCAAGAAATGTTCCATTATTTCATAAGATCAATGCTCTGCCTATCTTACTTAGTCCAACCCGACTAGATGAAGGTGATGGCATAAAAAGCACATTGACAAGAGTTTAACAGCAGTGATATATCACCAGTGTGGCCTGGTAGTGCAGATATTCACTCTTGTCTAATTTATCTATGATCAACAAATCAACACAACTGTATTTTGATGCGTTAAGAGTTGTTCTTTAGCATAATCTAAAACATATAAAATAAAATGACACCAAATCGTCCTTAATGAAAAAACCAAATACATTTCTATCGGAAAGTTGAGGATACAGGGGACGGCCATCTTGAAAGTGGCTGAGAGTGTTTTCTTGTCAAGTAACCCCTAGAGACTGCTCATACCAATTTGCAAGCTTGTGTCACTAACTAAACAATTATATCGCTTAACTGCTCCATTTAGCAGTTAAGCGATATAATTGTTTAGCCATTGAAACTTAGAGTAAAAAATAGAAGCAAATCCTTGGTTCACCTCAGAGATCTCAAAGATGCTGCCTGGCTTGATTGGCAGGATTGTCATCGACTGCACAATCAGTGTCTTGCCATGATTCGAAAGGCCAAAGCATCTTATTATCTGTCTTCTCTATCCAAGTGTAGTGGAAATCCAGCAAGATTTTGGAAGACTGTTAAGACCTTATAGGGGGCTGCATGGAAAAAAAAAAACACCTAACCCTGAAAAAAAATCTAACAAAAGGTTTCTCAGCTGTTTTTGTAGTATTAGGTATACTTAATAACATACTAAAAGTTTACTAAAGTTTGACCAATAGAAAGGTGTAATTTTCAAGATGGTGTCCAAGATGGGCAGGAAGCCCTTAAAATATCCTAACTCCTTCATTATATGACCTAGCCAAGTAATCTTGGTGTCTAACCCCGTGTTTTCTGGGTCTATGAATCCATTGAATTGTCTCAATTGCACTGACATGATTACATACTTATGCAATCCATAATTTGGTGAGATTACTGTAAGGTTTTATCTTTGTTTGGGGTGAACCAGAGATGTAAACGATTTAGCCTATGTCATGTAACTCCTACTCAGTACGTGTTTTTTGGACTGTGAGAATGACCACAATTACGGCTGGATGATACAGCAAAAAAATCATCCAAGGCAGGTTTGCGGTGAGTCACAGAGACACTTTTTATTCAACCATGACAGCATATAGAGTCCTCAGTAAAAAAAAAGGCCCCCGGTTGTTAAAATGGCACCTATTTATAGGGTGTCCCAGCTAATGATTGAGGGAGAGTCCATCTACCGGGATCCACTGCCTAACAACATGCTGAACCCACCATTTTATTTCTACCTTCACCCAAACCTCATCAGTACTCTATATACCCCCATTTACATCTGCTAACAAAGAAAATACACACATTCAAATCATCTGCTAAAATACAACACAGACATCCCTTTCACCCCCACACCAATTTACACTTGGTTGCCCCCGGAACTATAAAAGCGGTGTCCGTTGCCTGGGGAAGCCTTTTGCCTGCACACCTTAAGGACAAAGACTGGTGAGTACACTTGGCTTATTCAATGCACACTCATTAAGCAACTCAATCCAGGTTTTTTTTAACTTGGCTTCTTATTTAAGCAATCCACACATTTCAATAGGCACATTTAACCCCATGTCCCTCTGTTCTAGGTGAAACTGCATGGCCTACACAGCACCAGCAAAACCAAGACCTGACAAAGGATAATAAGTATGGTATAAATATAATATATCCATACCAATGTGCAAAACAATGTCTTAAAATGTATTGTGCAAATCTCCAATAAAGTGCTGTTGCTCCTCTTAAAGTGTCTGTGCAATTATTAAAGTGCATATGCAGTCACACTCAGTCTTAAAGTGCGTAGTGCCATGTGTGCCAGCCAGGTGACGATGTGCTCTTCGTCACATTTCCTCCTCCCTCTCCCCAAAGAAACAGTACCTCATTCCTCTGACATTCTGGACAGACAGTCTGCTACCACATTTGACTTCCCCGACCTGTAATGCACCGTGAAGTCATAGGGCTGCAGGGCCAGGTACCATCCAGCGATGCACATGTTGGCATCTCTCATGCGATGCAGCCACTGCAGAGCCCGATGATCAGTTTCAAGGAAGAAGTGCCGTCCCAGCAGATAATATCTGAGGGTGTCGATGGCCCACTTCATCGCCAAGCACTCCTTTTCCACTGTAGAGTACCTTGTCTCTCTGTCCAGCAGCTTCCAACTTAGAAACACCACAGGTCTCCTCTCTCCTTCCACCTCCTGTAGCAACACTGCTCCCAGGCCCACTCCAGAAGCGTCTGTCTGCAGGATGAAAGGCTTCTCGAAGTCAGGACTGTGGAGGACTGGGTGAGTGCAGATGGCTTCCTTGAGGTCCCTGAAGGCTCTGTCACACTCATCAGTCCATTTAATCTTGCTTGGAGCAGAGGCTTTGGTTAGATCATTCAACACAACTGCTTTATCTGCAAATTGAGGCACAAACTTACGATACCAGCCCACCAGACCAAGGAACCCCCTCAGTCTCTTTTTGGTGGTGGGAACAGGAAAGGATTGGATAGCCTCCACTTTCCCCAGCTGTGGTTTAATCTGTCCAAAACCAATGATGTAACCCAAGTACTCCACTTCTTTTTGGGCAACAGCACACTTGTGAGGGTTAATGGTGAGGCTGGCTGCCTCTATTTTCTGCAGCACCTGTTGCAGGTGAACCATATGCTCCTCCCATGATTGGCTGAAAATAACTACATCATCCAAATATGCAGCTGCACAGTCAGACAAATCTCTCAAAACATGGTCCATTAGTCTTTGAAATGTGGCTGGCGCCCCCTGGAGACCAAATGGCATGACCTTAAACTGATACATACCAAATGGTGTTCTGAAAGCTGTCATCTCCCTGGCATCTGGTGCTAAGGCAACCTGCCAGTAGCCTTTGCTGAGGTCCAGTGTAGTGATGTACCGAGCTCTTCCAACTCGCTCCACCAGATCATCAATCCGAGGCATTGGGTATGGGTCAAAGTTGGACACTGTATTCAGGTATCTGAAATCAATGCAAAATCTGAGTGTACCATCTTTCTTTGGAACCAATACAATGGGACTGCACCACTCACTGCAGGAAATCTCTATTATTTCCAGCTCCAACATCAGCTTAATTTCCTTTTGCAGCAGAGGAATCAACCGCTCAGGAATCCTGTAGCTTTTCTGACGCACTGGGGCATCTCCCTTCAGCCGAATCCTGTGCTGCACCAGTGAGGTGAAACCTGGTGTCTCTCTGAAAAGCCCTGGGTCAAGCAGGGGCTTCACCTCTGCCTGCTGGGTGAGAGACAGATGTGACAGGTCCACTTCTGGGCCCTCCGCTGTTGTGGTGGTAACTGGGAAGAACTTGTCGACGGTATCCTCCTCCTGCACTGCACGGACCAAAAGCTGCTGGTGCACAGGCTCTTGACGCACCTGGAACTCCTTCAACAGGTTAACATGAAAAGTCTAATATTTTTTAAACCTGTCCGGCATAAAAAGTTCATATGTGACCTTACCCACACGTTTGCTGATTTCATATGGTCCATGCCACTTAGTTAGCAACTTGCTTTCATTGGTTGGCAGCAACAACAGTACTGTTTGGCCTGGATGAAAGACCCGCTCTCTGGCCTTCCGATCATACCACACTTTCTGGTTTCGTTGAGCTGACTCCATGTGTTCATGTGCAAGCGCTGTCATCTCCTCCAGTCTCTCCCTCATTTTTACCACATATGCCACCACATTTTCTCCTTCTGGCTTCGAACCCTCCCAGTAGTCTTTCAGCAGGTCCAGTGGCCCTCTTACCTGGCGCCCATACAACAGTTCAAATGGAGAGAAACCCGTAGATGCTTGTGGGACCTCTCTGTATGCAAACAGTAGGAATGGCAGCCAGCGGTCCCAATCAGAACCTGTGTGAGACACAAACTTGCGCAGCATGTTTTTCAGTGTCTGGTTATAGCGCTCCACCAGCCCATCCGTCTGGGGGTGGTAAGGGGTGGTCTTAATGCCCTTCATTCCTAACACCTGATAAACCTGCTGCAACAGTTTGGACAAAAAATTTGTCCCACAGTCTGTTAAAATCTCCTTGGGTATACCTAGTCTAGAAAAAAGTTGTAAAAGGCAATCTGCTACTTGTCTAGCTTTGAAAGACCTGAGAGGGAAGGCCTCAGGATACCGTGTGGCATAATCGCAGATAACCAAAATGTAACGGTGGCCTGAGGAACTTTTCTCAAGTGGGCCTACAATGTCCATGCCTATCCTCTCAAAAGGTGTGTCAATGATGGGCAAAGACTGCAATTGGGCACGTGTCACTCCTTTAGCAGAGGTTAGTTGGCAGATTTCACAGGAAGCACAGAACTGAGACACTTGAGTGTACATCCCTGGCCAAACAAAGCGGCTTCCAATCCTGTTCAGAGTTTTCTGGAAAGCCATGTGACCTGCCCATGGAATTGAATGACCCATCTCCATAACTCTCTGCCTAAACTGTTGTGGCAGTGCTAAAACCTCAGTTTTTCCCTTTTTCTGATAGAGCAAACCCTCCTTCACTATGTAGGTGTCATCATCTAAACAGCTTGGGTTACTTTGCTGAACACCCTCCACATCTGTGACCTTCCCAAACCCTCCCACAGTAAGATAAACTTCAGCTGTAGGATAAACATGCTCATCTCCATGAATACAGCTTATCCGTGATCTGTCTTCACTCCATTTTTCCCTAGGCACCAACCTGGACAAAACTACGGTCTGAACATGCAGAGTCAAGTAATGCTATTTCACGCTGTCCATTGATCAGAACTGGGGCTAAACGGCCTGCATCCCTCACTGTACCCACTGTGGCTGGTCTCGGAGCAGAACAAAGGAAAGATCGTTTGGTGTGGCTCAAAACTGGGCAAAATGGTTTTGTGTGACCTAAACAATTACAGTGGTAACACCTTACATCGCTTCTAGAGGCTCGAGGGGGAGATTCTTTACCATGGCTTGTGGCCTGGGGAATAAACTGCCTATTACTTGAAAACCCTCTACCTCGTGGCTGACCAGACCCCTGTTCACCCCCAGAGGACTTACTTGAATGGGCCTGGTGGTTCTCCCAGCCAAAGGTGGCAGCTCGGCTTCCATTTCTGGCTGATGTGAAGACCTCGGCCAGGCGTGCAGCTTCCTCTGCTGTCTTGGGGTCATGCTCTCTGATCCAGATCTCCAGCTCTGGATGGACCATCCTCAGAAACTGTTCAAGAAGAATAGTCTCTACTAGTTCTTTAACTGTTGATTTCTCTGGCTTAACCCAATTGCAAAAAAGGTCTTTTAGTCGCACATACAGCTCTCTTGGAGTTTCACCAGGCTCAATCTTGAGGGATCGGAATCTTCTGCGGTAAGTATCAGGTGTAATTTCATATTTTGCCAGAATTGCTGCTTTAACATGTTCATATCTTTCAGAGTCTTTCATGTCCATCAGAACATAAGCACTGCGTGCTTTACCAGTGAGCAGAGGGACAAGACGCACAGCCCATCCATCTTTAGGCCAGTGACAAACCTGGGCCATTCTCTCAAATGTTGTTAGAAAATGCTCAATGTCATCCTCTGGAGATAATGGCAGTAGTTTGGGTTCCCTCTGTCTGACAACCCAAATTGCCTGGCTCATCATTTCATCCGGGTCATCAAAATCACCTTCATTGTCATCTCTTTGTAGGCGCCGACTCTCATCCATAGTGTCCGGCTCTGTTCTTTGTTCTTCTCTCGTCATGTTTACTTGTTGCTGCATTTGGGAGACTTGATGCTGCATGCGTCTCCATCGCTGTTCTTGAAGAGCGGCCTCTTTCTCTCTTTGCTGGTCTCTCTCCGTTTGTGCTCGCATGAGTGATTTCACCAGACCTGCTAATTCACCTAGCTTGTCTTCTGTTTTAGCATCTGTCATGGTGTCTGGAGCACATGCTCTGCTTGGCCCCTCATCTGGTTCGTCTTGGTCATTTTTCTTCCCTGGCCTTGGCATCATTTGCTGTAACATGGGCCCCAGCTTCTGACACCACTTGTGAGAATGACCACAATTACGGCTGGATGATACAGCAAAAAAATGATCCAAGGCAGGTTTGCGGTGAGTCACAGAGACACTTTTTATTCAACCATGACAGCATATAGAGTCCTCAGTAAAAAAAAAAAAAAAAAAAAAAAAAAAAGGCCCCCGGTTGTTAAAATGGCGCCTATTTATAGGGTGTCCCAGCTAATGATTGAGGGAGAGTCCATCTACTGGGATCCACTGCCTAACAACATGCTGAACCCACCATTTTATTTCTACCTTCACCCAAACCTCATCAGTACTCTATATACCCCCATTTACATCTGCTAACAAAGAAAATACACACATTCAAATCATCTGCTAAAATACAACACAGACATCCCTTTCACCCCCACACCAATTTACACTTGGTTGCCTCCGGAACTATAAAAGCAGTGTCCGTTGCCTGGGGAAGCCTTTTGCCTGCACACCTTAAGGACAAAGACTGGTGAGTACACTTGGCTTATTCAATGCACACTCATTAAGCAACTCAATCCACGTTTTTTTTAACTTGGCTCCTTATTTAAGCAATCCACACATTTCAATAGGCACATTTAACCCCATGTCCCTCTGTTCTAGGTGAAACTGCGTGGCCTACACAGCACCAGCAAAACCAAGACCTGACAAAGGATAATAAGTATGGTTAAAGATATTCAATAAATATAATATATCCATACCAATGTGCAAAACAATGTCTTAAAATGTATTGTGCAAATCTCCAATAAAGTGCTGTTGCTCCTCTTAAAGTGTCTGTGCAATTATTAAAGTGCATATGCAGTCACACTCAGTCTTAAAGTGCGTAGTGCCATGTGTGCCAGCCAGGTGACGATGTGCTCTTCGTCACATGGACACATACCCTTTTTTTGCTAAAACACAGACTTGACATCTAATGTAAAAGTTATTGCACCCAGAAGTAACTTAATTTGGAGTTGTATAACTTTGATAATCAACTCTGAGTTAGCCCAAACAGAGGTCCGTTTCACAAAGCAGGTTTAGTGATGATTTTAATGATGTAGGGATCTGTTGAATTAATTTTAAATTATATTCTGTTAATGACATGAGCTGCAACCTCAGACTGGGATTAGTAATTTTCATTTCTTTTAGGATTTCCAAGTGTGATTGGCTGCATAGATGGCACACACATCCCCATCACGGCTCCCTCACATAATGAAGCCGATTATGTGAATAGGAAGTCCATTCACAGTAGGCATGGCACGGTTTTGGTGAACGAAGCGAACCGTACGGTTTGCTTCTCACGGCGCGGGGCATGTGCAATCCGTACGGGGTCCACGGTTTAATTTTTTTTTTTTGTGTCCAGACGTTCGACGTTCGCATTGTAGCCCGTATGTTACCACGTGGTTCTCATTCGCGCCAAAGAAGCGAAAGCAAAGAGGAGTGGCGGCGTGTACAAACATGGCAAGTGGAAGTGGGGAAGGCGGGCCGCCTAGGCCAGACATAGAGGATGCACCGGCGTTGTTTAAATCAGGTGTGTGGGATTACTTTGGATTCCCCATCACTTACGATGATGCTGACAACAAAAGCGTGGATCGAACGGTCACGATATGCAAGCATTGCAGAACCCGTGTTGTGTATGCTAGTGGAAACACTTCAAATATGTCCGGCCATTTGCGCAGACATCACCCAAGTGTGTCAGTGGAGGGGAGGAGAGGAGAGCCTGCCAAAAAGCCCTTTACAATCAGCGCGGCATTTAAACAGCCTCTGGCGGAGGACACTGCCAAAGCAAAATCCATTTCTGTTGAGCTGGTTGGATGGTGGGCTCATTATGTTTACGGCCTCATGTTCTCAGGCAATTGTGTTCGTCTGTTCAAAAGACTTTTTTTCCCATTTCTATTGTGGTATTGAAAAAGGTTCCTGTAGATGCCACCAGATGGCAGCAAACATTCCTGACACTTTTTTGAGTAATAAATGTAAAACATGTTGAAATCATCCATGTCTTCCCTCTTGCTCTATCAAAATACTACCTTTCTGAGATTGTTAAAACAGTGTGCTTAGAGTCAATTGAACCTCAAAATTGTGCATTATTATTACATTATAACTATAATTTTATACCCTTTTAAATGCTGTATCCTAAACTATGGTTAGTTAAGGTAAATGGCATATGTCTAATTATATTTTCAGAGTACTTAACTTGAGACATGACCCCTGTTATAAATTGGCTGTTACCAGAATGGCAAGGACCAAGTCGCAATGTATTACTAAAGGCACTGTGTAATGTCAGTTGTGTAGTACTGTGGTAGTAAAATCTTTTCAGCGATTATTACAGTGTTCCACTGGTGTAATGGTGTGTATTATGGGGCTAAGATAAAAAAGTTTTTAAAAAGTTTAAAAAAAACCCAAGAACCGTACAAAACCGTAAACCGTAGACCTCAAACCGTGATACACACCGAACCGTGAATTTTGTGATCCGTGCCACCCCTAATTCACAGCATAAATGTGCAGGTACATGTAGATTGACTACTGTTTCAAAATGTTAAAGACTGCATCATAGTTCCAACATCTGTCACTCTCTGCAATGTCAAGATCATATGTGATGCTGCATACATCATTTCGAATGCGGAGGCCAAGTGCGCGTCTCCCCCGTGGGATTGCACCTAAATGAAATTAATAAATAGGCTATCATTCAAGTAGTTTTCCCCTGTAATATTATTGTGATTGCAAAGGACTACATTTAAACTTACGCACTGACCCGAGCAGGAATGTTCTCCCACGCCGTCTCCCTCTCTTTTGCAGCTGCAGCGGTGTTGCACTTCTTTCTAAAAACGTGTTGAAACTCGCCGTATGAGCGCATTAGGATTTCCAATTCGAGGTTGCTGAAACACGTAGCCCTCCGCTTCCCCGTTGCCATGGTGACTCGTCGAATCTGGGCTCCATTGATGCGGCTTTTTTTAGTTGTGTCGCAAGCGCTTAACTCCAGGTGAAACGACTCCGAGTTGATTAAACTAACTCAGATCCGCTTTTCTGGAACCGAAAACTCAGAGTTTTCTATCTCAGAGTAGATCAACTCAGAGTTTAGGATTAGACTCAGAGTTTGTTGAACCTGCTTTGTGAAACGGACCCCAGAGGCCTGTGTGTGAACCCTCTAAAATGATCACTCATTTCAATTTGAATAAAGTAATACATATGTAATTATTATTTCTTTTATTTGAACAGGGACAGTGCACAATAAAACATTAACCCTGTATAAAACAGGGAGAGATGCATTGCACCGGGTTTTAGCAAGTTGCTATTTTCCACCCGTAGCCCCTTGGCAGATAGATGGAACATACAATAAATTAAAAACAGTTACTAAATTCACAGTTGTACATGAATACACACATTCCCACATCGTTCATTCAATCATTGAAACAATTTGAAACAATTTACCCCCCTCCCGCCAACTTTTATAAATAAATATGCCCACCCCCATCAAATACACACACACACACTCACAAATGTCTACAAATTTGCTGTGACAACATCCAACGCTTTGTGTGACATGAAAATGTTTTAAAATCCACACATGTAATCAGTTCTGTTGGGAGTGTGTTCCATTGATTTGTGGCAACAAAAGAAAAAGATGATTTACCATATGAAGTCCTGTGTTTAGGAATACTGCACTCTCCCCTGGTAACTAATCGGGTAGCTCTCGTTGTTTTTTCTGAGCAGAGTGTAACCATTTTTTTCAAAGGAGGAGCAGTAGCATTATGAATGATTTTAAACAGTAGGCACACATTTGTGTGCATTATTAAATTTTAAAGATTTAAAATAATATATTTGGTGAGTATATGACAGTGATGATACTGATGTGTTTTTTTGTCTTGAATCTTAAGGGCACTTTTATATAATAACATAGTTTTAAGGCTGTTTTTACATCTATCCAATAGGAGAGGAAGGGATTGACCTACTTCCTGTAGAATAACTCATCTTCTGTACGTTACCTAACTCTGCTGATGTCACTCCTCACACCCTAAGAGAGCTCTGTACTTATTTGGAAATGTATACATTAAGTCAGCTCCACACCTCTGCAGTGAGAGCCGAACTCAGCTTAAAGCCTTATATGTATCTTGTCCTTTAATTCACACTTAGCACACACACAGAGCTGATTAATGACTCCAGGCCCCTGCACATGCAAACTCCACACTGCAACTATCAGCAGCAACAAAGACAATCTGCTCTAAATCTGCTCCAAATGTGAGTGCCACATGGCCGTACCTCGCCTAGTTTCTGCCATGTCTTCAGAGGATTACATACCTGGAGAGTCTTCGTTTACCTCCCCGAATGCTGAGGTCTCCAGACTGAGATCGGAACTCCACTCCATCGAGATCCTCTTGGGCGATATCCTTCAGCGACAGGCCCTACTGCTCTCCAGGCTGGATGCCCTCCACCCAGCTGCTGTGCCCAGCATCGTCGATCCAGTCATGCATCGCTAGGCGGTCCACTCTCTACCTGGAAGTCTGTGGTGGGAAAGAGCGGCTGGAGGCGCTCACTTCCCCTGTTTGCTCCCGAAGGGGATGATTTCCCCATCCCCCTCGACAACTTCTTTGCGCCGCTCAAGATGCTCTCTGACACTGAGCCGGCGACAGAGGAACAATTCCCCCCCGGAGTTACAGCAAAAGCCCAGGGTCCCACCTGATGTGGAGATACGTCAAGGACGGGTATCGCCACCAACCTCGGAAGGCCTGTCTGGCAGCAATCCGGAGAAACCGCCTGGGTAAGAGGAGTCCGTTCCCGAAGTGCAATCGTCAGCTGCCAGACCACCCAAGCCCGCTGTGCAACAGGGCGCTGCTCCCCTCCAAAGGACCAGAAAACACTGCACATCCCCCTTACCACCTGGGCTGCGTGGAAAGCGCCATTGATGCCTTTCCCCGATCGGTACACCAAACTTTGGCCATGTTTCACCTGTTGATCCATCTACTCCGCGAGAACCGGTCAGCGCACACGCTAACCATCCAGCATCACCTGCGACTACTGATGACGTCATACACCTGGGGTCCTCTTCTCAACTCTCTGGCCCAGTGGTCACATCTCCCGTTAAGTCTGTATCGCCCCCTAGCAACCCGGAGTCAGCATCTCACTTCTCACACCAGCTCCCCCAAAATCTGTCTGTTTACTCATACAATGACATCTCAGCCCCTCAAATTCTCCTTCTTGGAGACTCTATAATTAGAGGAGTCAAACTTCCAGCTGGTGTAACATATTGCCTTAATGGTGGTAAAGTTGCTAATTTTATCTCTCTCCTCCCCAAACTTATTGGACTTCATCCCACTGTCACTATTGTGATTATACATTTTGGGACAAATGATGTCATGGACAGATCTTCTGCAAAACTACACCAAGAAACCGAAGAACTGTGTCTTAAAGTTGAGTCACTTGGGAAACGGTGCTTTCTATCCGGTCCCATTCCATCTCTCTCAGGGGGGTCTGAGTACTTTAGCCGTCTTTACGGTTTTCACCAGTGCCTGCGCAATTTCTGCATAGCTGCTGGCTTTAATTTTATTAGTCATTTTGACTACTTCTGGATTAGAAATTATTTATTTGACAATGACCTTTTTCACCCAAATAGGAATGGAGTCAGGCAATTAACTTTTAATTTCTTGAACTTTATTGCCTTTGGCTGTCTCTGACTTCCTGCACAGCTTGACCCTCCACCAGCTCTTACACTGTCTGTCCATGAACTCTATGAAACTCCTGAGGGTCCTGCTGGCATATCTGGTCTTCCCTTGGAATCACAAATTCCCACACTGATCAGACATAGGAAAAATTGTATGCCTTATGCCAATAAGGCAAACAAAAGAAACCTTCGACCTGTATCACAACATTTTCACCCCCCTGCCATTCACGCTATGACACTCACGTCAACTGCCAAGATGGCCCTCCTAAATGTAATGTTAGGGTTTGACTTCATGCATGCCCTATTTAGAACATCTTTTCAGTGTAAGCAGTTGTCATTTGGCGATTTCTCATCATTTGAGTACCTATGCACCATCATTAAGGGGTCCTCAGATTTTGCTACTGACCATATATAGACCTCCTAAACAGTCACTCACACTCTTTCTTGAGTAACTCAGTGATTTATTATCCATTATCTGTATCGAGTTTGACTGCCTCATTATATGTGGCAATCTAAATATACACGCTAATATCTCAAAGAATAGTCATACTAAGGACTTTACAACCTTACTTGATACTTTCACTCTAACTCAGCATGTAACAGAACCCACACATTCCCTGTCATACTCTTGACCTAGTTATTACCAAGGGTCTCTCTGTCTCAATGGAGGTAAAGGATCTGGCCCTCTCAGATCATTTCTGCATATTCTTCAATGTGACTATAGCTGCTCAACCACAAAAAAGTAGTATTACTGTAAAGAAACGTATCATCTATACACTATATACTAGTGCTCTCTTTAAACAGGCACTCATATCTTCATCCATTCAGTCACCTTTCTGCTCTCCTGAACAATCAACTGGGTCTGCAGATGCTCTGTTTGATTCTTTCAACTCAAGGATGACAATCCTTATGGATAACATTGCTCCTATAAAACTTAAAACACTTAGGAATAAAAACAGAACACCATGGTTATCTAGTCCCTCCGTCAAACTCCTTAAAAGGGATTGTAGAAAGTCTTAACTCTTCTTAAGACCATACATAACCTAAATTCCTCCACCTGTTTACTAGATACTCTCCCTACCAAATTCTTAAAAACTGTGTCTCATCTTCTATCATCTGATCTACTCCTGATCATAAACACATCTCTGCAGTCAGGATCCTTTCCTAAATCCTTGAAGATGGCCATTGTGAAACCCCTTCTTAAGAATAGAAATCTAGACACCTCAGTTCTTAATAACTACAGACCCATTTCCAATCTTCCTTTTATTAGAAAAATAATTGAAAAAATAGTTTTTATTCAACTGAGTGAATTTCTGTCCACTAATCACTGCCTTGATCCTTTTCAATCTGGCTTTAGGTCATATCATAGCACAGAGACGGCTCTTAAAGTTTTAAATGTGTCAGGCCGGGCTCGAAGCAGGAGTCAGACGCAGAGATAGAGTTTATCAGAAGGCACTTTATTTGTAGACTTTGACAGCAAGAGGTAATCCCCGAACAGAGGAAACAAAAGGGCTATGAAAACTATCAGGCTAGAAGACCTAAAACTAAAATTCCCTGAAAAGAGGGAAAAACACAAACTCCTGACTACCCTGAATCTCTGAGCAATTCTATCCTGAGGGAATAAAGGAAAAATCAAACCTGACAAGGAAGGGGAAAAAAAAGGGACAAAATAAAATACTAAATAACAAAAGGCGCTCCAAAAGGGAGGAAACAAACCTAACAGGAAAAAGACTAAACTAAAAATCACTCCGCAAAACTGGAGGAACTGTCTAAGGGAAGAATAGTAAATAACTCAAAATCACTCCGAAAGGAGGGAAAACAAAACAGCTATCTATCAGCTAACAAACTAAGGAAGCAGCTAAGCTGTGAAAATTTACAAAAGAAAATCACTCTTACGAGGAATACACACTTGATGACGAAGCAAGGCAAAAGACTGTGGCGGTGGCGAGATCTGTGGTAGGCTGGCGAGACGATAAACGACACACTGGCACAAGACAAGGGAGACGCAGACTATTTAACACATGGGGGAAGGGAGCACCAGGTGAACACAATCGGTAATTAGGGGAGACACTCAGACAGGTGACACACAGGGAAGGGCAAGTGACCTGAAACGAGAGGAGAGTTACTTTTCAAAATAAAAGCAGTGACAAGACCAAAAACAAAATAAACCAAGAACTCACCACGGTGTGACAGAGCCCCCCCCTCTAGGACCAGCATCCTGACGGTCCAGGTTGCTCAGGATGATCCCGGTAAAAGTCATCGATGAGGGTGCGGTCCACTATATGTCTGGAAGGAACCCAGAGTCTCTCTTCCGGGCCATAACCCACCCAGTCCACCAGAAACTGCTTTCCTCGGCCCCTGTTGCGTATAGCCAACAGCTTCTTGACCTTGTAGACCGGGCCGCCGTCCACTATTTCAGGGGGTGGAGGTGGGGTAGCTGGAGGGACCAGGGGGCTTTCTCTCACGGGCTTGATCTGGCTGACATGGAAGGTGGGGTGGAGAGAGGAGGGTCGTAGCCAAACGCACACTTAAAAGGGGTGAAACCTGTGGCAGATGTGGGGAGTGTGTTGTGCGCATACTCCACCCAGACTAGGTGTTTGCTCCATGTAGCAGGGTTCTGTGACACAAGACACCGGAGGCCGGTTTCTAGCTGCTGGTTAAGCCGCTCGGTCTGGCCGTTAGCCTCTGGATGATATCCCGACGTCAGGCTGGCCCTGGCTCCGCTGAGCTTACAGAACTCCTTCCAAAATCTGGAGACAAACTGGGGCCCCCGGTCAGAAACAATGTCCCTTGGAAAACCATGGATCTTGAAAACGTGAGTTAACATGATTTCAGCCGTTTCCTTGGCTGATGGGAGTTTGGGCAATGCAATAAACCTAACCATTTTAGAAAATCGATCCACCACAGTCAGGACTGTGGTGTTACCTTGAGAGACCGGGAGCCCTGTGACGAAATCCAAGGATATTTCTGACCATGGGCGGGAGGGGATGGGAAGCGGTTGCAGCAGGCCCATGCGTGATCCAGTGGAGGACTTATTGCGGGCACAGACCGAGCAGGCTTCGACATACTCCCGAACCTCCGGCTCCATTGGCGGCCACCAGAACCTCCGGGAGATGGCGAACATGGTCCGCCTGACTCCCAGATGACAGAAAAGTGGCGAGGTGTGAGCCCAGTGGATCACCTGTGGGCGCAGATCAGCTGGGACAAACAGCTTGTTTTCAGGGCACCCACTAGGTGGCGGGGCTACACCGTTGGCCAGCTTAACTGCTTTTTCTATTTGCCAAGTAACCTCTCCAACCACACAGGACAGTGGGAGATTGGGTTCAGGCTCCTTGGCTACAGGCTCGGGGTCAAAGAGTTGAGACAGGACGTCCGGCTTAACGTTCCGGGACCCCGGCCTGTAAGAGAGAGAAAGAGAAGCGGTTAAAAAACAGCCTCCACCTGGCCTGGCGTGAGTTAAGTCTCTTAGCTTGGCGTATGTACTCCAGGTTCTTGTGGTCCGTCCACACCATGAACGGCTGGCTGGCGCCCTCTAACCAATGCCACCATTCTTCCAGTGCCACCGTGACTGCGAGCAGTTCTCTGTTTGTGACGTCATAATTTCTCTCAGCCTTAGACAGTCGACGAGACAAGTAGGCACAAGGCGTTTATCATGGCCTGGAAAACTGCAGGTGCGTTAGTGAGTCTGAAGGGCATGACCAAATACTCATAGTGTCCGCTAGGGGTATTAAACTCTGTTTTCCATTCATCTCCCTCTCTTATTCTGATTAAATGATAAGCATTGCGCAAATCTAGTTTGGAGAATATCTTGGCCTGCTGTAGCTGATCGAAAACAGAGGACATCAGCGGGACAGGGTAACGTTTTTTAATCGTAATGTCATTCAATGGGCTGTAGTCAATGCATGGTCTTAACGACCTGTCCTTTTTAGTCACAAAAAAGAAACCGCACCTGCAGGAGAAGAAGAGGGGTAGACTTTGACAGCAAGAGGTAATCCCCGAACAGAGGAAACAAAAGGGCTATGAAAACTATCAGGCTAGAAGACCTAAAACTAAAATTCCCTGAAAAGAGGGAAAAACACAAACTCCTGACTACCCTGAATTTCTGAGCAATTCTATCCTGAGGGAATAAAGGAAAAATCAAACCTGACAAGGAAGGGGAAAAAAGGGACAAAATAAAATACTAAATAACAAAAGGCGCTCCAAAAGGGAGGAAACAAACCGGAAAAAGACTAAACTAAAAATCACTCCGCAAAACTGGAGAACCTGTCTAAGGGAAGAATAGTAAATAACTCAAAATCACTCCGAAAGGAGGGAAAACAAAACGGCTATCTATCAGCTAACAAACTAAGGAAGCAGCTAAGCTGTGAAAATTTACAAAAGAAAATCACTCTTACGAGGAATACACACTTGATGACGAAGCAAGGCAAAAGACTGTGGCGATGGCGAGATCTGTGGTTAGGCTGGCGAGGCGATAAACGACACACTGGCACAAGACAAGGGAGACGCAGACTATTTAACACATGGGGGAAGGGAGCACCAGGTGAACACAATCGATAATTAGGGGAGACACTCTGACAGGTGACACACAGGGAAGGGCAAGTGACCTGAAATGAGAGGAGAGTTACTTTTCAAAATAAAAGCAGTGACGAGACCGAACACAAAATAAACCAAGACCTCACCGCGGTGTGACAAAATGATATTCGCCTTAGCACAGACTCACAAAGAGCATCAGTGCTAGTCTTACTGGACCTTAGCGGAGCGTTTGACACAGTGGACCATGCCATTCTTCTCCATAGACTGGAACACTGGGTTGGGCTATCAGGCACCGTTTTAAACTGGCTTAAATCATACCTTGAAGATAGGAGTTTCACTGTGACTATTGGTAACTGGTCCTCTTCATCCACTCCACTAACATGTGGTGTCCCCCAAGGGTCCATCTTGGGTCCTCTACTCTTTAATCTGTACATGCTTCCACTTGGACAGATTATTCGATAGTACCAGATTTCATACCATAGTTATGGTATGCAGATGACACGCAAATGTATTTATCTCTGTCACGCAATGACTCAAATCCACTTCAAGTTCTATATCAATGTCTTGTAGATGTCAACATATGGATGTGTCAGAATTTTCTCCAGCTTAACAAGGTGAAAACTGAAGTGATTGTATTTGGTAACAAAAAAGGATAGGCTTGAACTAACTACATCACTTTCTCACAAGGGATTCCAGGTTAAGACCACTGTAAAAAACCTTGGAGTCCAAACTGACAGTGACCTCACTTTTAACAACCATATCAAGTCAGTTTCTAAATCAGCTTTCTATCATTTAAAAAAAACATTTCAAAATTAATAAGTCTCATGACAAAATCAGGTCTGGAGAAGCTCATTCATGCCTTTATATATAGCAAGCTTGACTACTGTAATGGTCTCCTTACAGGCCTACCCAAAAAAACAATATCAGGCAGCTCCAGCTGATTCAGAATGCAGCTGCTAGGGTCCTTATGAAAGCCAAGAGGTCAGACCACATCACACCCCTACTCAGAACTTTACACTGGCTCCCTGTTAGTCAAAGAATAGATTTTAAAGTACTGCTACTTGTTTTTAAATCACTAACTGGGAGGGGGCCCACTTATCTTGTAGACCTCCTCCAATATCACACCCCCTCTAGACCTCTTAGATCCCAAGACAGACTGCTTTTATCAAAACCAACTGTCAGAACCAAAAGCGGTGAAGCCGCCTTTAATTTTTATGCTACTCAGCTGTGGAACCAGCTTCCCATCTCAATTAGAACTGCACCCTCAATTGATAGCTTTACAACCAGTATCAAGACCCATCTATTTTCTGTTGCCTTTTCTTAGATCATTTTTCTGCTTCATCTGTTCCATCTGTTTCTTCTATTCTACATTGTTACCTAGCATTTTTTCAAACTCTCCCTTATGTAATACATTTTATTCATTTTATTTATGTATTTTATTTGATTTTATATATTTTATATTTTGTCTGTCTTCATTTTATTGTGTAAAGCACTTCATTTTATTTGTGTAAAGCACTTTGGGTTGCCATTGGTATGAAATGTGCTATATAAATAAAATTGCCTTGCCTTGCCTAAACACCTTTCTTAACTCATCATAAGGAAATCAAACTATTACTGTTAAATCATAGCTTAAAATGTGTCGGCAGTCAGATACCTCAACAGTTTGTTTAATAGTATTTCATGATTAACCGTGTCAAAAGCCTTGCGCAAATCAAGAAAAACTGCTCCCACCACTCCTCCCTGATCTAGGTTTGTTTTGGTGACTTCAAGGAAGTAGCAGCATGCTGTTTCGGTTGAATGTTTTTTCCTAAAGCCAAACTGCATAGGATGTAAAAAAGCCCTGGTATCTAGGTGAGTAATTAGTTGTTCAGCTACAACCTTTTAATAACCTTTGAAATGGCTGGCAGGATGCTAATAGGTCGATAGTTACTAACTTCCTGTTTGTCACCAGATTTATACACAGGGGTTACTATAGCAGATTTCAAGGCACTGGGAAAAGTGCTCTCATTAATAGATGTGTTTATTATTTTAGTTAAAGCGGAGGTTATAGATTCTTTATGATTTTTTAGAGAGGCAGTATCGAGACCATATATGTCTTTTGCTTTGCTATTGGACAGGGTTGAGAGGACCTTTCCAACCTTTACATCATTTGGTGGTGTTATATGAAAGACAGAACTGTCACAAACTAAAGAGTGCTGAGGGTGGATATTTGGAAAATTCTGACCCAATGTTTGCACAGAGTTAAGAAAATAATTATTAAAATTTGTAGCGACAGCTAGGCTATCATCTTGAATATTTCCATTTATTTTAAGCTATATGCTATCATATTTGGGCTTCTCCTTTCCAGTTAGCTTGTCAATGCTTTTCCATAGTCTTTACTGTTCCCTTTGGCATCTCTAATAATTTCAAGGAAGAAATCTGCTTTTGCCTTTCTAAGTTGACTTAGACTTTATTTCTCAGACAGAGAAATAAAGTGTGAAATAAAGACTTTATAAAAAAAAAGTATAAAGTCTGTATTGATTACTGATCATCTAATATATAAAGATATTAGATGATCAGTAATCAATCCAGACTTTATACATTTTTTTAGGGAGGCATCTCTTTTTTTTCTATTAAGTCCCAGAGATTGCTATTAAACCAAGGCAGACTCTGTTTTGCATTAGATTTCCTGGCAATTGATTTTGTATATTTTAGTAAAAGCTTTCTTTAAAAGCTGACATTAGATCATTGCATGCTTGCTCACAACAATGCAAGTGTACAAAGAGGCAACGACGTACACATTTCTGCTGGTGAAATAGTACACTCAAAATGTCGACAGAAGTACATTAATAAAAAAGACATTAAAATCCAACAAGAGAATAAAGCTGAGCCACCAAAAAGAAGTGCCAGAATAGCAACTGGTCCTTTCAACAGCCGAACTGATTGTCTGTTCTGTGGGACTACGATAACACATGGAAATAAAGATACAAGTAGTGTTAAAGGGATAGTTCGGAATTTTGGACATAAGGCCTATTTTCCAAGTCAACCGGTGTGTTTGAGATGTCTGGAGACGTTTTCAAGACATTTCATTCAGGTTCTCCTAGTCGCCGAGTTCGCTGTGCTATGGCTAGCGCAAGTCAACGGATCTAGCTAGCATGGCATTAAAAACACTCATACCGACTCCACAGTGCACCGGAGGCAAATCAATTAAAACACTAGACTATCGATGTACATATCTGTGTTAATAGAATAATATTTGAAACAAAACTAACCTCGCATCGCATGAATCATCCATTTTTTTGAGGGACTAGTTTCTCAGCAGCAGCGGAATTTTACTTTGCTCCCGGTTCTCAGCTCCGCCAGCAACGGCGGAGCAGTGACCATCCAACATCACTGCGAGCCGGGGGAGACCACAGCAGCAGAGGAGAGCGACAGAGGAGCCAGGCGGTGAATAACCCTGAGGTTGTGGTGGAGGGAGGACCAATGGAGCAATGATGGACAGCCCACAGAGTATTGAGTATGTAGGTTTGAAAGTTAGCGTTGCTAGGCTAACAGCTGATCAGCGAGGCTAACAGCTGATCGGCGAGGCTAACAGCTGATCAGCGGAGAAAGGTGAGACCACGGAGCCAGTTGTTCAGGTGTGCAGCCTTCAAGTGTGCAGCCCCAGAGTTTGTACGGACAACTTGGCTTTCTTTTTTCCAACAGAAAAAAGCAGCTATGCTACGGATTGAGAAGTGGCAATATTGATGCCAGCGTCCTCTCGCATCCAGTAACTTATAAGTGCTAGGTGATATCAGTCCGCTGCTGCCTACTAGGAAGTATGACACGCTGCTGCTGCTGAGACATAAATCCTTAAAAATGCGAGGTTGGTTTTATTTCAAACATTCTATCAACACAGATATGTACATCGATAGTCTAGTGTTTTAATTGATTTGCCTCGGGTGCACTGTGGAGTCGGTATGAGTGTTTTTAATGCCATGCTAGCTAGATCCATTGACTTGCGCTAGCCATAGCACAGCGAACTCGGCGACTAGGAGAACCTGAATGAAATGTCTTGAAAACGTCTCCAGACATCTCAAACACACCGGTTGACTTGGAAAATAGGCCTTATGTCCAAAATTCTGAACTATCCCTTTAAGACTAATACACTCACAGAATTCATTCTTGAGTGTTGGGCTGGGCTGGGCTGTATCACTGGTGTCTGTAGACTTGTCTAATTGCAGTGAGTAACACTCGCAGTCTGCCATTTCTCTCCGAGCTGCTGTGTCAAATCCTTGGCCATTACTTCACAGCGCTGTGTAACTGTACTTCTTGATAGCTGAAGAGCTTTGATTGATAATAATATTTCTGGTTTGTTTTTAAAATCCCGAAACAAGGAGTCAGCTGCCTCAACAAAGGCCTCTTTTATCATATCCCCATCTGGTAAGGACTTCTTATGCTTAATGACAGAGTGACTCACAGTAACGATGCTTCGGTGTGGGCCTTTCCGCTGTGTGAAAAATGACTGTTGTCCGATAAACTGTGATTTTAGTTCCCTCACCTTTCTCTTTCTCAGTTTGTTTTTTTTTTTTAGACAAATGCAAATTTTTTTTTATATCCCTTTGTTTGTTGATATCAATTGAAGCTGCTAACCAGGTCACTTAGCTTGCTTGTGTTTTGCAGTAGCTAGCACGTTTGTGCATGCATGGTGTTGGGACCCACAGATGAAGTCATTCATTGTGGATTTCAAAATGGACTCTGAGCTGAACTCAGTGTCCCAGAATTCCCCATTCTTCACACCTTGGTGCAAAATTCAGCTCTGAGGTACAATTGGTCAGGATGACAGACCCCCTGCTGATCAGGTAGTCAAAACTCCTGTGCCTTCCTTGTTCTCCCTCTCTCTCTCTCGACGCCCTCGGCCTCTTCAACTTCAGATCTTCAAGGGCTCCTCTCCACTTCCCCCACACGGGGCTGCCTGTCCTCAAGATCTCTTCTCCTGGGCCTAACAGCTGTGGAGAGCTACAAGCTGCATTTCCAGCAGGCCCAGAGAACTTCTCCTCACTGCAGCGACACGAAGTCCTGCCAGTATTCCAGATCAGTTAGCACCAGCAGCTGCGACACAAAGCTTGCCAGCTAACTCCACAATCTGAGGAACACCAAGCAAGTTAGCACCGAGCTGCTATCCTTGCAAAGGAAAGGAGCAAACTGTTTCCTCCTCTGCCGACTTTCATCAGACCTTGCACAGCAAGAAGAGCATTCACCATTGGAATCCCAACCTTCTCCTGCAACCACCAGCACCTTTTCTTCAAAGACTGGTAACGTTGAACTGGGCTTAGATCGCATAGCATAGCACAGCTAAGCACAGGACTTTAAACTCTGGTTGATGTAACGCATATGTGTTCAATGTATGTGTTTGTTCACTGTTGGTGTTATTGTGACCTCAGGTCAGTTATTGGTAGTTTGCTTTGCTACACGGCTAATTCGACATTAGTCTAATGCTGCTTCACACAGACTCAGGGTCTCTGCATGCAACTAACCATCTTTTCTAAACTGGCATCACGTCAAACACACACACATTCCTTGAGCCTGGAGCCTATCACACCTACATGTGATATCAGTGACCACCATTGTTTCTTTGTTCTGCCAGCCACACACACACACACACACACACACACACACACACACACACACACACACCTGTATATAGTACATGTTAGTTAGATTGTGTGCTTTCATCTTTGTGTTAAATAAAGACTTTTGAACCTTCTTGCTGTTTATTTAATGTTGCACAAGAGTGAATGTTGCCAACCTCTACACTGTCAAGAACTCCAAAATCCTTCAACCATTACTAGCTGTTATGTTAAATTTGGTTGTAGTTATTAAGTTAATTATTAATCAGAGTTATAAACAGTTTAGTACCTTTCTATGAGACTGATTTGGTAAATTTGCTGTTTTCCCTTCTTCAAGGGTGGTGCCCCAAGGTGATCTAATGTAAATTGGATCATATCATTTATCATAATTAATAATTATCCCTGATAATCATTAATTATTATTGATAGCTAAATTTTACCTAAATTCCACTTTTGATGTTGCATAAACACTATTTAATTGTGCCTTATTTAATGCAAGGCACAACATAATGGTGCCCCGTGTGAGGCAGTGTACTGTTGGCAATCATTCATAAATGTGCAATATTAATTTCAGCATAATTTGGACAGCGCTAAAATTTGAGATTCACATCTTGAACCATTTAGCCAAAAGTCTTTACATTTAACCACTAGTCTACTACAGGAGTGGACGTTTGATTTGTACTTACAAACAATTGCAGTGTGATGAGAATTGATTTACCAATCAAATTTATAACCCATTTGATTAACCAAAATCTTTTAGGTTATTAACTGCCACTTTGAGCCATTTGCTATTGCTGCTATCGATTCAAGTTGAAAGTGCTCTGTAGAAATTGTGAAAATTTCATTTCAGCATTTGAATATCCCGTATTCAATGCATTGTAGTCAAGCTGTTGATGACAATTTAAGTGTTCCTAGCGTTAATCACAGCGTGCCACCGGCCCTGTGATACAGAGAAGTTTATATCAGGCTGTTACTGCCGTGCATTTCAGCCTGAGTAAGAAGTAGAGCCAGAGATAGAGCCACAGCGTGCTACCAGCCCTGTGAAACAGAAGTTTTGTACCTTAGCTGTTACTACCACGTGTTTCAGCCCGAGTCAACTTTAAGAGACAATCCTCCGATTGTTCCTGCCCTGCATTCCAGTTAGTGCATGTTTAAGGTTTGGTAAACAACGTTACCTTGGTTAACTGGGTTTACCTGTGTTGGCCCCAATCTGTATGCCCAGAGCCACTAGATTGTGCCATAGCCACCCTTCCTCCACAGGAAGCTACCCCCTATGGTGTAGGCCAGCACACAGTTGGTTAGGCTAGTGTATTCCGCCCAGGCTACACTACAGAGTGTCTACTGAAGCAACACCATAGCCAACCACACTGATCATTGTTTAGACAATTTGCTTAACAATGGAGAGCCCCTGTGTAGAGCGATTTATTTCTTCCCTGGCACAGAGTGTAAAACCTGGCTGCCCTGAAGTCATTAGCAGGTTAAATCTCATTGAGTGCAATGAAGAGATAGAGTCCCTACTTAAGGACAGATGTGATGTGCAGAACGCATCCAAAGGCCAGTTGTTAAGATGTTTGCTTTTGATCTTCCACAGGCAAACCAGCCTTGTGGTTCAGAGCAAAACAACCCTAGAACAGGAGGTAGATCTCCTTCGAGTGCATAATTCTAGTCTCCTCCATGAAGTTCAGATGGCCAATAAGAAAGCCATGCGCTATTTAGATGACCTGCACTCAGCAGAGTTAGATCTTTGTTCACACAAGGAGGAGTTGTTAAAGCTTAGGTCAGAACGTCTCTCCCCACCACAGTCGTTCAGCCAATGTGATTCTGGTTACTCAGATTCACACTCCTCCATTGATGGAAGGTTAACTCCCTCTCCACTCAGAAGACGTGAACAATTCCCAACTGACCCTAAGTCCTTGGGAATGAAGTCAGTTCCTCAACCTCCACTGGGAGACAGAGATAACAGTAACATGACTTGCCATCTTTCTGAAACAGACAGTGAAGTCACAGGTAGTTTATCCCCCAGGAGATATTCTTCCCACAGCTCCCAGTCTCTGATGCATGACACCTTCATCAGGGCCCCTCCCTCTGAAAGGGGGACCAGATCACTCCAGGAGTGTCCCGCCTTCTCTCTGCATCTCCATGAGGGTGATAACAGCTGTCCTGCCCCTGCATCTCAGCTAAACAGAACTGCAGCACATGATGTCAGTGTCCATAGAAACACTAGGGTAAAGTACCTCCGCCATGAAGAGCTTGAGTCTATGGCTAAGGACATTGAACATTTTGAGCCAGACAACTGTGATCACCATGTTGAGAATTACCTTAGTTCACTTGACCATTGGCTAACTTTCTTGCCCCGTGCAACCCAGCGGGAAAAAGTTAACCTTGTGTGGAAGACCAGCTCTAGAGCTGCACGCCAGTTCATACAAACACAACCTCCCAGTGTCAGAGATGACTACAGAGAGCTTTGTCAGGCATTGAGAGAAGAATACTCTCATACTGCTAGTCTAGCCACAGCAATGATTGCAGCCATCCAAGTTAAACATTCCCGTCGTGAGAATCCCAGAGATTATTATAGGCGTTTTAGGCATGCTTACTTTCAGGGCAGACATGCCCCAGGCCTAGAAGAGAACCCTACCTTCAAGGATTTGTTTGTGCATAACCTTCACCCATGTGTACGCCCTCAGGTTGAAGTGAGTACGCGCCAAGAAAACCTCTCACTGAATGAGATAAGGAAGATAACACAGGTGGTTTGGGAAAGTGTTGTTACTTCCAAATCCATTGGTAAGACACCTGAGCCAGCCTGCTCAAACACAGCAGCTTCTCAGGAATCTCCTGCCTCAAAACGACATCCTCCCAACAGACCAAAGGGGGGTGACAAAAGGATGCATAGGGACACCGAGCATAACCGCCAAGTCCAACAGCTGCGTCGTGATAGGCATGCAGACAAAAGGAGTTGTAGAAGACCATATGAGGAAATCTTGGCCCAGAATTACGACCAGCCAGCACACCACTCAGATGATGACCACAGCTTATCTGACCACGGTTCAGTGCACAATCATAATTCCTTAGATAGTGACAGCGCCTCAGAATTCCTTTCTGCATCCAGCTACTCAGAGAGTTACCGACCTCAGCCACGGTTTAAGCAAAACTTAAACTCCAAGAGCCGCAGAGTTAGCATCTGGTAGCTAACAACTCGATCCTTCCATGTACTGACCGTTAACAATAAGTAAATTACTTTCTTACAGTTACGACAGGAAACCTTGGATTTGTTAGCAACAGCAGCAAACTCAATTATTCTGAATTTAGTAATAGAAAAAAAACCTGCTATTGAGACTAAATTCTGATTGGACAGACATCACTGTCCAACTTTGTAAATACACTTCGAATAGCTCCTTCGTTGTATTTTATTTTATTTTATTTTATTTTATTTGTGTGTGAATTAACTGTTGTGAACCTTAACTCAGGACACTGCATTCTGACCTCACAGAACAAGACATGTCCTCGTCCAACACTGTTTTACAACATTACCACACTGTCAACAAAAAAACCATGATACAGTCATTTGGACTTTCACATTTGTGACACCCTTCCGCAGAAAAACCTGCTTGAGGAACCAAATTGTAAGTCGACCAAAATAAGTCTGACTACCACTTAAAGTAATCAGTATTTAAATCCAATGAGCGAACAAACACTCTTGGACACTCCAGAAATGACTATATCATGGTAGGTGCCACTCTCTGCATCTCACCCTAACAAATTGACATCACTAACGTTCCTGCTCTCACTAACCCAGAGATTAACTGAGAAACACAGGTATTTAGTGAATTCAATGTCATAACCATAGTGTTTATCTGGATTTTCTTTTTCTTTGTGTAACTTCTGTTCTTGATGTTATGTTCATGATCCTTGCTTAGCCAAGATAGAGAGTTAGCCAATGCCCAGCTGGTTACTGAACTGCCCAGATGTTACCAACATCAATGAACTGACAATGAACTCCTTCAAACTATGGATTATACATGTGGATTTGTGCTCTCAGGATCCCTCATCAAGCGACACCCTGAGACCAAAGGGGGGATGTTGGGACCCACAGATGAAGTCATTCATTGTGGATTTCAAAATGGACTCTGAGCTGAACTCAGTGTCCCAGAATTCCCCATTCTTCACACCTTGGTGCAAAATTCAGCTCTGAGGTACAATTGGTCAGGATGACAGACCCCCTGCTGATCAGGTAGTCAAAACTCCTGTGCCTTCCTTGTTCTCCCTCTCTCTCTCTCGACGCCCTCGGCCTCTTCAACTTCAGATCTTCAAGGGCTCCTCTCCACTTCCCCCACACGGGGCTGCCTGTCCTCAAGATCTCTTCTCCTGGGCCTAACAGCTGTGGAGAGCTACAAGCTGCATTTCCAGCAGGCCCAGAGAACTTCTCCTCACTGCAGCGACACGAAGTCCTGCCAGTATTCCAGATCAGTTAGCACCAGCAGCTGCGACACAAAGCTTGCCAGCTAACTCCACAATCTGAGGAACACCAAGAAAGGAGCGAACTGTTTCCTCCTCTGCCGACTTTCATCAGACCTTGCACAGCAAGAAGAGCATTCACCATTGGAATCCCAACCTTCTCCTGCAACCACCAGCACCTTTTCTTCAAAGACTGGTAATGTTGAACTGAGCTTAGATAGCATAGCATAGCACAGCTAAGCACAGGACTTTAAACTCTGGTTGATGTAACGCATATGTGTTCAATGTATGTGTTTGTTCACTGTTGGTGTTATTGTGACCTCAGGTCAGTTATTGGTAGTTTGCTTTGCTACACGGCTAATTCGACATTAGTCTAATGCTGCTTCACACAGACTCAGGGTCTCTGCATGCAACTAACCATCTTTTCTAAACTGGCATCACGTCAAACACACACACATTCCTTGAGCCTGGAGCCTATCACACCTACATGTGATATCAGTGACCACCATTGTTTCTTTGTTCTGCCAGCCACACACACACACACACACACACACACACACACACACACACACACACACACACACACACACACACCTGTATATAGTACATGTTAGTTAGATTGTGTGCTTTCATCTTTGTGCCAACCTCTACACTGTCAAGAACTCCAAAATCCTTCAACCATTACTAGCTGTTATGTTAAATTTGGTTGTAGTTATTAAGTTAATTATTAATCAGAGTTATAAACAGTTTAGTACCTTTCTATGAGACTGATTTGGTAAATTTGCTATGTTTTCCCTTCTTCAAGGGTGGTGCCCCAAGGTGATCTAATGTAAATTGGATCATATCATTTATCATAATTAATAATTATCCCTGATAATCATTAATTATTATTGATAGCTAAATTTTACCTAAATTCCACTTTTGATGTTGCATAAACACTATTTAATTGTGCCTTATTTAATGCAAGGCCCAACACATGGTGACCCGTGACACGTGGCACGTACAAGAAGAGAGTTGTGGAGTGCCCTCTGGTGGACAAACTATGCAATGCCAACACTCATAACATGGTTAAAGGGTGTTTCGTCCGTTTTTATTTTATTTTTTTAAATATTAATTTATCGGCCATTATAAATGCTGATACCGATAGTTTGGAAAATGCCTCATATCGGCCAATAATATCGGCCCGCCGATAAATCGGTCGGGCTCTAATACATATACATGCCCATACAATGATTCCCTACCTCGACAGATGCTGCTTCACCAGTACTTTGAACTGATTTATGTTAGTGGTGAGTTTGATATGTTTAGATAATGAATTCCATTCATTCATACCTCGAAAGAAACAACTTTGGAGAGTGCTGCAGCATCAGATATGCTGAACCAAACTAAGGAATAGGTGGACACGAAGAGGGCAGACTTTAGCAAAAGGTCAAAAACCTGCCGGCTGTGGGTAAACTATCAGAAGATGCTGCAGACAGCCTGAGCTCTGATCAAAGCAGATCATACAGGATCTTGGAAGATGCACTTGTGCACAATGTTGGACTGTCTGCCAATATTTGCCGCCGCTGTGCACTACAACTACCTGAAATCGGCATATTTCTACCCCCAAGAAATGTGCCAACTCGAGACCAGACACCCTGATGTACATAACAAGCTTTCCAGGGATTTCCATGTGATCCTCCGTAGCAACCAGTACTGGGCAGGCCTTAGCTCTGACCTTGTCATCAAGCACACATTGATGCGATCCTTGAAAAGTAGTGGAGGCTTGACCCATGGAAGTGGAATGACTGAAAAAATGCAAGCTTTCTGGACCATGTCTACACCCATCGTATCTGAATACAACAACACCATGCAGGAATTCAATGACCTCACCTACACGACCAGCGAGCAGCACTGAGAATCCTCAGAAGCAAGGATGAAAAGAGATCACTCTGATCTAGAAAGATCATGGAAAAGTTTAGCATTTGCACACCATTCTCTCCAGACCCATCTCTGAGAAACATTGTAACTGGTGTTGCTGTCAAAGAGGAGGTGAATGTGCATGAGTTTGAGACTGTTGGCAATGAGATCATTGAAATGATGATTGGAAAACCCATTTTTGGAATATCCTTCAAATGGAAAGACCGGGCAAAAACCCTTGCAGATGACTCCACCATCAAAGTTGCCTAAGACCAAACCATTGATCCTGCTTTGCTGTTTGCTGAGCATTGTGTCCTCAACGGTGGCTCCCTGGTTCACCGCTTGGCATGGAAAAAAGGGTGACAGTTACAGTGCCATTGCACAGTCATATGCAGACTTTACCATATGCCATTATGAAAAAGCAACAGTTGTTTTTGATGGTTATAGCGAAGGTCCTTCCATCAAAGACAATACACATCAGTGACTTGGTTAAAAACACTCACCCCATCATTAACTTCAATGCAGAGACTGAGTTTGTGGGAAGAAAGGATGATTTCCTTTCAAGATCTTGCAACAAACAAGGACTTATCAATCTTGTGACCAAGGAGCTGGAGAAGAAGGGCTGCACTGCAGACGTGGACAAAGCTGCAGTCAAAGCCTCAGAACATCAGCCCACAACCTTGATAGGGGAGGATACAGACTTACTCATTCTTCTCCTCTACTATGCTGGGACGAACAATAGAGGCCTCTATTTTTGTTCAGACAAGTCCAAAGCTACTAAAGTATACAACATCAGTGAGATGAAACAAGTCCTGGGTAGTGACTTGTGTTCCCAGTTGCTGTTTATTCATGCCTTCACAGGATGTGATACAACTTCACGCATTTTTAGTGTTGGCAAACAGACAGCATTCCAGAAACTTGTGAATGGTGAATCAACCATCCAGTCCTGTGCAAATGTGCTTCTGCTCCCACATCAAGCAAGGAATGTCATAGAGGACCATGGGACCAAGGCAATGGCAGTGTTGTTTGGTGGAAAGAGTACCGATTCACTTTCCTCTTTGCGCTACAACCTTTTTAGCAAGAAAATTGTTACCGCCAAATCATTTGTTACCCCAAAACATCTGCCTCCAAATGAGTCCTCAGCCAAATACCACTGCCAAAGATTTTACTTCCAGATCATGGTGTGGATTAGAAAGGAAGGTGACATGA
Source organism: Lagodon rhomboides (assembly GCA_039737535.1). NCBI lineage: Eukaryota > Metazoa > Chordata > Actinopteri > Spariformes > Sparidae > Lagodon > Lagodon rhomboides. The sequence goes on along the minus strand of CM077802.1, from coordinate 28,228,616 downwards.
ACACAGTGGATTGGGGATGGAAACTGGTGGACAACCCGTTCCTGCCAGTTATGACCATTAAGACTGCTGCCCCAGAAAGCCTCCTGCAGATGATCCACTGTAATTGCATAACTGCCTGCCGAACACAATGGTGCAGTTGCAGGGCATATGGACTACCATGCATGCCTGTCTTGTGGACCATGTCAAGTTGGGAATTGTGAGAATCACTATAATTAATCTCTATGGGAGGAAGAGTGTGACGACTAATGGTAAATCTAGTGAAGGTCACAGTGCAATAAAGTATAAAAAAATTAAACCAGAATAAGAGGAAACAACTGAAGAAAATAGAAAAAGATATGTATAAATAAGAAAAGTATTAAAAAATATATAAAACAAAAGGCAAAAAAACAAAACAAAACGCATATAACGCATTATAAAAAATATTTAAAAATATAGAAAAAAATAAAACACAAAAAAATAAAAGGGGTTAGCGGTACTGAGCCTTCACACGTGGCAGCCCTGTTTTGACTAATTTTACAGTACCACACAGTTCTAATGAACTTATTCTTTATTGGAATCAAAAGAATGGTTATGAACCACAGAAACCATCATTCATTCATTCATTCATTCATTCATTATCAACCACTGATGGTCGCGGTAGCTACTTTATCCCTTTGTTCAAGGGGTTGCGGGGAGGTTTCTGGAGCCTATCCCAGCTTACTAATGTCAAAGGCAGGGTACACCCCGGACGAGTCACCAGCTCATCACAGGTCCCTTACTGATGGTAGAGGCCGCCCTGCAAGGTGCCAACTGCACATCAGGAACAATTTTTCTGGTCTAGGAGGAATAAAAAGGAGTAATGGTCATTTTAAGGACCTGACAGCCGCCATTTTGAAAATGGGGCCTTTCTTGGAGTCAAACTTTTAGTATGTTTTTAGGTACATTTGATACTACTGTAAACCACTGAGAAACCTTTTGTTAGAATTTTTGGGGGGTCAAACCATATTTGCAGCTGACTATTATTTATTGTCACACTTTAATATTACCAAACCAAGTAACTAGTGACTTTTCCCAAATTTCTGACAAACAAAAACAGTGTGATGCCTTTAACGAATACTTTTTTGCTGGTCTACCGGTGCTGATCAGTTGGATCCACAACTTTTACTACTAGCTGCTCCTGTTATAATTGATGCTTGGACGCATATTTTTAATTTAACTTTAATAACTGGAAGTATTCCAACTGTGTGGAAAACTGCTTTTGTTTCTCCATTGCACAAATGTGGTCCAGTGGATGACTTAAATAATTATCGCCCAATCTCTAAACTGCCTTGTTTGGCTAAAATATTAGAGTGGCTTGTTAATAGTCAATTGAAAATGTTTTTATCTACTTTTAACATTTTAAACCTTCATCATTCTGGCTACAGATCTGCACACAACACTTTGACAGCAACAACTAAAGTTGTCAACAATATAATCCATGCTGTAGATAATAAACTGGTCTGTGCTGCTCTTTCTGTTGACCTATCTAAGGCATTTGACACAGTGGACCACTCGATACTTTTAAAGCGTCTTGAAATCATTGGTTTTGACAGGAATTCCCTTAATTGGTTCAAAAACTATTTATCAGACAGATTTCAAGCTGTGCTAGCTGATGGTTATCAGTCAAATTTTTTAAGTGTATTAAAAGGGGTTCCTCAATGATCGATCTTAGGCCCTATTTTATTTACTCTGTATATCAATGATTTTAGTATTGGAATTGCAAATAGTACAATTCATCAGTGTACCGATGACACTATCATCTATTCGGTCACCCCCTCTGCTGATCTAGCTCTTAAAAACCCTTATACCCTTAAACCCTCTTATAGAGCAAGCTCTGACTGACCTTAAATTACTAATTACTAAAATGCATGTTATTCACAAGATGGTCACCTTCTTCTCGTATAGACAGTAGTATCTCTACATTGAACTCCTATTGAAAGGGTTTCCAATCATAAATATCTGGGCATCTGGATAGATGATAAGCTGTCTTTTAAAATTCATATCTCCGAACTAACTAACAAACTAAAGAGTAAATTATCATTATTTTATCATAACAGAGCTAGTTTTACTTTAAATTGTAGAAAACAACTTCTTTAGGCCACTTTTTGCACTTTGTTTTATTACAGGTGATGAGTTTAGAACTTTAAGTTGTTTATGACAAAGTTGGATGGCCATCTTTGTCTGGCCCTGCTGCGTGTTTTACCTGACTATCTTACCAGTTTTATCTCATTTAGAACTTGTAACTTGCATACTCGTTCACAAGAGTCCTTGATTTTAAACATTCCCAATGTAAGGACTGAATTGGGGAAGACTGCATTTCAGGTCTATGCCCCTCAGAAGTGGAATGACTTACAGCGCGCTCTTAAACTTAATCGTCTTATTTCTTTAGATAGTTTCAAATGCCTCTTGTTCAATGTTCTGCAATCTGAATGCAATTGTGACTTATGATCATATTGTGTATGTTTATTCATGTGTTTTGTAATCAGGGTGTCATTGGAAAAGAGAGCTTGCTCTCAATCGACCTTCCCTGAATAAATAAAGGATTCAATCAGTCAATCAATCAATTGCTGCTTGTGTGAGACAGAAGCTGGTATCCTCAAAGTCAGTTAGACCAGCCATTCCCAAACTTAAGAATATCGTGGCCACTTCAAAATCAGAAAGTCTTTGTCTATAGCAATAGAACATTAAATATAGCAAATATTTAATCATAGATATTTTATGGTTATTCAAAACTTATTTACAAAATTGAAAAGTAAAACTTTTTATTTATTAATTGTGAATTACCTGTTATGGCCCACCTGCAGTACCTGCATAGCCCACCAGAGGGCTGAATCTTTGGGAATCCCCCGTTAGCCCACAGTTGAGACCATCTTGCTGGTTATAGTAAAGTTACATAAAATTAGTCACATCAAATGCAGCAAAGGGCCACAAGTCAGATTTAAATCCTGGGCCACTGCAGCAAGGAAATAGTCTCTGTACATGGTGCATAAATTCTACCAGCTGAGCTACTTAAATATCAGGAGGGAAAATTGCAATAATCTAAAAAATAAATAAGTAAAAATTAAAATATTACTTAATTATTATTGTTATGTGGTGTTTTTGCACATTATCCTCAGATTTTGCCTCATTATCACACATTACAGAAAATAAAAAAAATAAGAAATTAATTAATTAATTAATGTATTTATCTTTACTGAGCTTTAATATGAAGTAATACCCATCACTATTCAATTCATCAAATCACCATAGCTTGCACACCAGTTGACTCAGTTTTGGTGTAATTCACAAATCTCTCCACTGCATGCTGCTGCTGCACTGCAGAACCCTGTACAGCATCCCTCCAGCTACAGGGCTGCATGGAAGCAGGATTTTTATGTTCAGCTTCTCTGGTCTTTTTAGGGTTTAGGGTCAACAGACAACACTCTGTTGTTAGTTCATAGAAATGGAGCACACATGACAGAAACGAAAGACACACAAAGTTAAAGGGATTTTTTTACTTTTATTTTGGCCAGTCAAAAGGGTTTTTTTGCCTCGCACAAAGAGTGTCTAAACTAGCCTGCTCAATAGGTTATCCATTTGACAGGTTACTGTTATACAACCAATTTATCAGGGTTGCGGTAAGCCCAATGCTTTCACTCCTTACAGTACAATTTAGTTTCTGTGTTACAGCTGCCACAGTTTCAGCTCCTGTTACTTAAATTGCCCGTTTCAAGAAAAGGCAAAGGAAATACAACAATCAAAAACATTGCACTGGCCCTTTAATATGCTACTGAGTACTGCATCGATAGGTGTCAAGGTCCCAGAAATATGTAGCATATAACCGGAAATATGCTGAATCTGCCTTCAAAGCAGGTAAAACCTGTTCAGCTCCTATACGCCACATAAGGTAAGGTAAGGTAAGGTAAGGTAAGGTAACTTTATTTGTACCCAGGGGTAGACTTGGTTGCAGTAAAGAAGAATTGGCTGCTTACACACACACAGACAACATTTACGACATCGACAGAGACAGTGACATAACAGTGACAACAGTGCTCCAGACATGGAAACATGGATAAAAAGTAAACATGGATACAAAGTAAACATGGATAAAAAGTAGGGCTGGGCGATAAATCGGTAAAATCGATTAATTCGACTTTGTGGTTTCGGACGATTTTAAAAAATGAAAATCGATTTTCTCTTTAACTTGCTCCTCTGCCGCTCCCCATGGGCTCCCGTAGTTCATAGTTGCCCCCCCCCGCATTGACTTTCCACAGAGAAACAAACACAACAACATGGCAGCAAGCCAAGAGTTCGTTCCCAGAAGGGCACAGTCTCGTCACTAGTTCGGTTTTGTAGCGTCAGACCTCGAACAAACCACGGTCCGACCCATTTATTTCAGCATCTCAAACAGACGCATGCATCATGGGACATGTAGTTCACTACGAGATGTACAGGAGCGCAGCAGCCCACAAACACCCGCTAAAAAGCAGCCATCATTAGCGGAATCATTTAATCATTGTGTCCCGGATGAGAAGAAAGGGTCCCGGTGGACAGCTTTTACGGATGCAGTCACGTTGCATATCACTAAAGATATGGTGCCCATATATACAGTGGAAAAGCCGGAGGTTCATCCACAAGCTGAAAACTTGAGGCCCCAGGTTTGTGCTATGAAAGCAGAAACGGGGCATGTCTGAAGCCAGAGGGAGCAGACAGGCTCGTCTTCCTGCCAGAAATGTGTTCAAAAGACAGCAAGCACACACCTCATGTCACCTCTGTACATCTACCAACATGTCATGTTCACTATGCAGCATGCAGATGTTTCATTTAGTTTCCATATCTGCAGGAATACAAAATACTGTTTGTCAACAAAAGGCACCTTCTGCTAAATAAAGTATTTAATAAAATTTATGTTCACACTTTATCAGTCCCAATATGGAAACTGATCTGCTTTATAAAAACATGCAGTCTGACATGTTAAAGTTATGTTAACAAAAGCATTTTATCAAAAATGGACACATTTAAAGGTGCACTGTTTAAAATGGCAGGGCAATTTTGTTTACAATAAAAGCATTAAAATAAAACCAATGCTTTTAATCATTTCTTTGTCATTTGCAGTTTGTTTTTGAGAAGGAAAAAAAAAACGATTAAAATTGTAAATCGAGTTTGGTGTGAAAAAATCGGAGATTAAATTTTTAGGCCATATCGCCCAGCCCTAATAAAAAGTAAGATGAATACAGAATAGGGGAGACCGGGGATGGTTGTAACACTTTTTGTCTCAGCTCCTATAACTTGCAGAGTGTTCATGGTTGGGCTCTCAAATTTTGACACAAAGTACCCTCATTTGTCCTCTACAAATAGAAATGCCTCCAACTCGTCCAACTATATCACAGAAGTAATTATTTAATGTCAAATGCAAGGAGTGCTGCTGTTACAACCTACCCCACTACCGGGGTAGGTTGTAACACAACCCGGGGTAAATTGTAACAATAAGATTAAAGAACTTAAAACTGAGACCACACCACAAAATATGCCTCCATATACATTTATTGTGCATGTGCTAACAGTCAAACATCTTCCAGTGATTTACTAAGACCAAAAAGAACTTATCACTGATGGGTAAATTAAAAACATCCTCAGTGGCATTGATCCTAAGACTCAAAGAACATTTTTTAAAAAATATTCAATAATACATATGAATGGACTACTCATGAGAACAGAAAACTGCAGTGGGAGGTCAGAAACAGCTCCCAATTCACAAAAATTATTCAAGGAAGATGTTTGCCAGTTCAAGAAACAACGACCATGCACACAAATGATAAAACGTGGACGTGAGTGTGTTTATCTGTATGTGTTATCTGTCTAATCAGAATCAGATTCACAGTGATGACAGATGTATGTAGGTTTTCCTGGGGTGCAATTTTCATGGGCCAGTAATTTGCAAGTCGAAAATTTGATCCACTTTTCTCTGGGTTTTGAATTGCTAAAGGGCTCTATGCACACAATGCAGAAATTCTCCTCATCTGAGGTGTCCTCATCCTTGTCGTTCTTCTTCTTCCTCTTTTTGGCTGACTTCCTGTCAGTATTATTATTTTTTTTTGCATTGCCTCTCCACATAAAAGAGGGAGTAGGATAGAGAAAATATATGAGATGCCCTTACGGGGATGGTTGTAACATTTTTTTGGAAGGTGTTACAACCATCTCCACCCCTGTCGGCCATTGTTTAGCTAGCTGTACTAGCATGATAGCTTAAAATTAGTGTTGATGAAATGACTCATATTTTAGCTTAGAACCTACTCTTCAATCCAATATAAGTTTCATAATTCAAACTTCAACAGTGTCAGTACTAACCAAAATATAAACTTGATACAAAAGATTAGTTTCTTACCTGATTTTTTATTTTTTGGCTTTAAAGCCGACACACTTCTTTCCACACACATGCAAATCCACATGCAAGGTCAGGGAAGGAGTGGTAACACATGAAATTGATCACATAACTCTAATGACATCCCTTATTGGTGAAAGTGATGCTGTTACAACCATCCCCTTGTTACAACCATCCCCGGTCTCCCCTACAAGCCATCATGGCAGATATACAAAACTAGGTCAGAATAAATAAATACATTAAGAAGGCTGTACAGTCCATAAGTTAATAAGTTAGTGTGTAGCCTTACTGTTTAACGTTTTGATGGCTGAGGGAACAAAACTGCCTCTGTATCTCTTTGTTTTACAGACAGGCATTGTAGTGACTAGTCCTGTAGCCACTACTGGATGCTGATTCCTTTTGTTTTGACTGGTACTCGAGCAGGCAATAAACCAACGCAAACTTCTTTGTGTTTATAAATTATATATATAAAAAAAACAGAAACTCAAACACCCTGAAGCACCGTCAAAAACTGTTTGCTCCTCCATTCATCAGCAACACCTGGGATCAATACTGAGCAACCTCGAGTAACCTGCCTGACCCCCCATCAACATCCGGATCAGGTCAGAACACAAAGGGAAATACTGCCGCCTAGCAGATACAATGTTTATGAATAAACATGGCTCCAACAGGCGTTTTGTACTTGTGGCCTGTTGGGAGAGGGTGAAATTCCCCATATAGGGAGAGTGGGGTGATTTGTGCCAAGGGACAAGTAGTGCCACCCCTGTTATCTAGAAAACCATTGAATAAGTTGATCATATGACCACATATTTTTGAAGAGGCACCCATTTCACTCATCCTGCAAAGAAGGGAGACACATGGCTAAGCAGGGTAAGCACATTTAAGTTAAAAAAAAACAATTGTTTGCCCTCCAAAGTAAAATTTCTATGATCAAGGTTTTTTGATTGCTGTGTTTGAACAATTATAGACAACTTTGAAAACAGTTCACACATATGTTAGTGCTTTAGTAAGCTACACCATGAGTCTATACAGTTCACATGATGCTAGCTCAAAACAGCTGGGGGATGCATTTTTTTCAAAATGGTGGGCTTGGGGTGATTTGTGCCAAAGGGCCTGGGTTAAGTTGTGCCAGTGGCCAACTTATGATTATTTACTATATATTACTTTATTCTATTGTATTGTTATTGTACATTGTAATCTTACATTTGATCACTAAAACTATAGTGACATTCTTAATTTTAGACCAAAGTCAATCATGCCACACTAATACAAACGGAAGACAGACAGGGTTTCAACTCCTCTTGAGGAATTGGAAAGAGCAGTGAAAGAGGTGCAACAGGGGAAGACCATACGTCAGGTTGGATCCGCAGGATGACCATAAAAAGATATATGGATAAGAAAAAAATAGGAGAAGTACCAAAGCCAGGCTATGGAAGCTGACCATATTAAGACACTATCAGCAATGTTTCATGGCATAGGCGTGGCATGGCATAGGAAATGCCGTGAACTGGCTTTTGAGTTCGCACATAGAAATAACATTGACATGCCTGCCAGCTGGACCAGAGATGAAAAAGCAGGTTAGATCAAGTATAGGCTATTGGATAGTTATTTGGAGCAGATAGCTTCAACTTAGCCTAAATCCGAATGTAAACTGCAATGTGCTGATAAACTTTTAGCCTTTTCTAGGACCTGACTGGTTCAAGGCCTTTAAAACACAGGCCTTTAAGAGCTACTGCCTTTAATAAGCCACTTTTCTATGACAAGGCGTATACCGTCACATGAACACCTAAGTGACTCTTACTCTTCACTATAAAATAAGTAATTTTGTATTGACTTTGTCTTGCTTTTATATAGCATTATCGTTTGTGAGATTAAAATGATCTGTGTTCAATTATCAATGGCACAATTTACCCCAGTGTATTCTCTCTAATGGCACAATTTACCTCACACCGGGGGCAAGTTGTGCCACAAAACCACTTTTTTTTTTGTAAAGCTATATTTCTCAAACAGTTTATTTAAGATCCAAAGTGATTGTTCCCATGGATTCACAACATCCTGAACTATAAATATTTTAGTTGGAGGCATTACTGTAATCCACTTGCTTTAAAGGCACTTTAAGTAAAAATTGGCACTACTTACCCCACTCTCCCCCTAGTGGGTGGGATCCATCTTCTAAGATAGACCCAGCTAGTCTCTGTAGCTGCCTTGTATAGATTCTGGGTTCAGCTGTGCCTCTTCAATCAGCTTACTAGCCCACCTCACAATTTGGTTCAGGGAATTCGTATTTTTTAGGGATAGGTTGCTGAACCAAGACACCAGGCTAAAGGATAACGGATTCAATGAAGCAGCGGTAGAACATGGTTAGCATTTTACTGCCAATGTGAAAAGAGGACAGTCTCTTTTCATCGTGTAGTAATGACAACAATAGCAGTTTGACATTCGTTTTTCATCGAAACGTAAAACATATTTGGGGTTTTACTTTGAAAATCTACCGGAATTTATGTGCAGTTTCCTGTTGACTTGACGCTGACGCTTCAAAGAAGCCAGACGACAACAAGGAGCGCACGAGACATCACAGAAAGACAGACATTATTGTGTTAAAGGTAGGCGAATGGCTTTTTATTCAACGTATACATGGTATACTGGCTTTATTCGCGTCTCTTACAGTTAGTCTTGAGCACAGGGACGTTTGATTATATCGGTTGAGCATCTTGTGCATCTTTCTCCTCTTTCGCTGAGGTTCGCTCGCCGGCTGAATTGACAAAAGGTGGGGTACAGCGGCGCTGTGCTAACTTACTGAAGCTAGTCACAGTGTCGTTCTGTGTTAGCATGCCGGTTCTCCATCAGCCTTTGTGTGCCATATGCTTTGTTATATGTGACCCCCGAGGCGGCTAATTAAGACCCCTCTGCGTGTGTGTGCGTACCGTGAGCTTGTGTGTGTGTGTGTGTGCGCGCGCGTGTCGGGTGAGGGACACAGTTGATTAACGTCAGGGATACATGTGATAACAGTGATAAAGGGTTAATAAGGAGAAGAGACTATGAAACACACTCACAACGCTGCTGGTGTGGTTCAGCTGACGTCAAAGGAACCGTGACCACGGACCTGATACCTCCCACTCTCAGAGACATGCGCGCGCGCACACACACACACACGAGCATGGATACGTTAACATCACTGGGAGATGGCATGAAAAGCTATATTTTATTGTATTAATTTTTTTTCTTTACATTTTGGTACAACTGAGCAGATAGATGGATGATGGCAGACGGAAGAAGGAGGGGCATAGATGTAGAAGGGGGGTGGTAAATAAGGCAGGAATGGAAGGGAGTCATGAAAGAGGGAGGAGAGGAGGGAGGGAACAGCAAGGGGCATGTAAGCAAGGGAAAACAGAAAAGAGAGTAGAGAGGGTGATGATGAGACAATGGGGGGAGATGAGAGGAGGAGGAGGGAGGTGAGGAGGAAGAGGGAGACGGCGGGTAGCAGATGGAGTTCACAGCAGTGTGAGATCAGTAATTAGTGTGAGCAGGCCTATGTTTGGCTGTTCTTTGTAGCTGAGCAATGTTTTTTGTTTATTTATGTATTCCTTTTTTGCTCAATTTTTCTCCAAAATATTCTGTATATAGTTTTCACCAGCAGTGAGTTGCTCATTTGTTTGCCTACTTGGGTCCTCATCAGCTATTAGTTGTTTGCTGAAACATGTCCATGTTATTATTCAAATCAAAATGATCTGAAAATAGTATTTCATGTATATACAGTTGAGGCCAAAATTATTAGCCCCCCAATATGAAATTAGACAAACTCTTGATTTCTCCATGGAAATGACCATTAACAACAAGTATTTATAGTGTATTTGTTCCCAAAATAACAGACAAAATGTTTGGTTAGGATATTTTATTGATACACTGAGTTGAAACAAGAAAGGGCAAAAATGAGACGTCCAAAATTATTAGCCCCCTGGCCATTAATAGTCAATAGTGTACCCTTTCTGAGCCACAACTGACAACAACCTTTTAAGGTAGTTCTTTTCTAGGTTGGCACAAGTCTCCTGAGGGATTTTGGCCCATTCTTCCATTGCAAATTGTTCCAGCTGGTCCAAATTGCGTGGTTTCCGAGCATGGACATTGACCTTGGTTTTGGTATCCTTCAGGAACTGTTGGACCAATTTCGATGTATGCTTTGGGTCATTGTCTTGTTGGAAGACCCAGCAATGACCTAAGGCTAGACTACAAGCAGATTTCTGCATATTATCCCTCAAAATGTCAACATAATTTTCTTTTTTCATGATGTCATGCACCCACACAAGGTTCCCTGTGCCTGAGGCTGCAAAACAGCCCCACACAGCATGATGCTCTCACCACCATGTGTAACTGTGGGAACTGTGTTCTTAGGGTTGAAGGCCTCTCCCTTTCTTTGCCAATAGGGCTGCCACGATTAGTCGACTAGTCACGATTATGTCGACTATTAAAAGCGTTGTTTTTTTGTTTTTTTTTAATCTTTGTTTTTCGTTCAAAACTGCTGTAGCACCTTCCACTGCCGCATCTGCCTTTCTGTCCTTGACACACATGCGCAGTAGTGGTAATCGGGGTCAGCCGTGATGTCACCGGAAGTTATACCAGACGGGCTCTGGTATCATGGCTACTCGGCGGCAACGGAGCTCAAAAGTGTGGGAGCATTTTAAGGCCCCGTCCACACGTACCAAAACAATCTTTTTTTTATCCGTCTTCCTTGGCATCGCTTCAAGAATATTTGCGTCCACATGTAGTCCGCCATTGTTGTTGTTGTTGTAATGAGACGTTGCGGGGTTCAGAGGTCGAAGGCGAGAGGTCGAGGGGTGGGGCGATGATGTCATCGTATCGAAAAGTATGCGGATTCACCGTCCACATGGAAACGCAGGGGCTGCGTTTTCGAATTTCTCCACCCTGAGACCCGTTTTCAAAAAAGTGCGTTTACAGGCGCTGCGTTTACAGGATCCGTGTGGACGGTCGGCCAGAACGATGCAAAACATGTGCGTTTACACAAAACAGCGTTTTCGTGTGGGCGGGGCATAAGAAAACAAAAGAGAAAACTGTGCAATGCAATATCTGCAAGATAGAACTTGCCTTCCACGGCAGCACAACTGCGATGCACAAGCACATGAAGAGGAAGCACATTGTGGCTTGTGACGACGATGAAGAGGGACCGTCGTCTCGGTAAGCTAACTGCCTAGTTAGCTGCTAATATTAGCGTAAACAAAGAGCTAACTTACTACTTACTCATATAGCTGTAAACGTGAACATTTGTTGCTACAAGCATATTTCATTAAAGGTTTAATGAACTATCATCTTAATTGTCTTTATTTTACTATACCTTTAACACTTAAAACTGTAAACTAATGATGGTTATATAAGAGCAGCTTCATGCTGGTGCGATAAGCTGTATGTTTTACATTCAATTTACGTATGATCCGATTAGTCGACTAATCGAAAAATTAATCGGTGATTAGTCGACTATCAAAATAATCGTTTGTGGCAGCCCTATTTGCCAAACATAAGCAACATCCATTTGCCCAAACAGTTCCAGTTTAGTCTCATCAGACCAAAGCACAGACTTCCAAAACTCATCTTTACCTTTCAAATGTTCACGGGCAAACCTCAGTCTGGCTGTGATGTGCCGCTCTTTGAGTAAAAGGGTTCTTCTGGGGCGATGGCCCTGAAGCCCACCACGATGAAGAGCCCTCACAACTGTGTTCCTTGAAACATCAACTCCAGAAGATGCCAGGTCAGCAACAATCATCTTGGCAGATGATGATAATTCCTGGGGGGCTAATTATTTTAGCCTCAACTGTATGCATACACATACTGTACATAAGTAAGCATAGATGCACACAAAACAAGTAATTTAATAGAATAAAACACTGCACAGTAGGCGACTAGTCTGGAACATTAACAGCAGTATTGCAGCAAGCACATCGCAACAAAATCTGCAATTAAGATATCAGAATCAGAAATACTTTATTGATCCCCGAGGGGAAATTGCTTGCATTACAGCTGCTCCCGTTCAAAGTCCAGTTCCACTAATATGCAATGAGGAACAGTTTGCTTTCCTATTATATTTTTGTCATAGTTGAAAAAAATAAACTGTCAATAGACACATTATTTTCTTTAACTTATCATCTTGAAGTAAATACTGATGTGTAGTGGCTGAAAAAAAAATTGACGCAATCCATCCACTTATAGATTGGTCCCCTATTAACCATGCTTTTACTGTGCTATTCAGCCAAAGGAAGCACTGTGCAACCAAAACAAGAAGAGCCATTGTTTTCCCAGGACTAACTGGAATAACTGTGGAAAATGCAAAAGATAAAGAACCCTGCTGATGGAGGAGGGAAAGAAGGCGAGGAGGGAGAGTGATAGAATTTGAGGTAAAACCAGAGTAAACAGACATTCAGTCGATGCAGAGTGTGCCAGTGTTGTGTCAAGGTATGTTTCTCTGCCAATACATGTGTTTCCCCTTACCACAGGGCTTGAGATGGTTCAAAGCCACCGTTCTATCTACTTGATCAGTAATATCCCTTTCACAGTGGACAAGTAATCAGCTTAGGCCTGTTTAAATCTGGATTTGTTCTTAAATTCACTGCATTCACTTCACTCTACACTGCAGAGTCACTCTGCAATAGTCACGGGTCAGCTAAAGCTTCAGTCGGCTGCGATGAAAACACAACAGCTGGGGTGGCATGCCCCTCTTCAGACGCGATGCTATGACTTTTGTTGGGGTTAAGGTTGTTGGCTTGTTAATACTTGTCCATCCAGCTCTGTTTAAGCAGTGCTTGAACACTGTTCAGTCGGTGCGGAGTTTGAGAGAGAGACTTGAGTAAAAGATATTTAAAAGGACCCACCTTTAGAGGGTGTCACACCTGGTCGGTACTGTGCATGTGCAACTCTCTACAGAGTAGGCCTGCACGATATGAGCAAAATGTGCGATGTGCGATGACACCCTTCAATATTGCGATGACGATATGACTTGCGATAAATAAGAAAATATTTAAGTTTGCATACAGTTCCTGTGTCTTTCAGATTTTTCTGCATTAATAGACTCCCTGCTTTGAGGTACTCTTAAACACTTAATAGCTGATGACAATTAAATAAATAAATAAATAGAAAAAACAAATATTTTTGAGCCTGCTTTTATTTAACAAAACCCTTATAACATTCATTTACACGTTACTTGACTGCAGCTCGACGTTTGCGCTCTAGACTGACTGGCCTTAAATTGCTCGTGCAGCTCTTTATGGTGGTGCAGCAGGTGGTGACGGAGGTTGGTGGTGTTACCTCTGGACGTTGCTACAACTGTTCTACAGGTCCTGCACAGTACCTGAGTCTGTAAATTGTCTTCTGGCTTGAATCCAAAGTATCTCCAAACCGCGGAGCTGCTATTTCTTTTTGCCACAAGCGTTTCTTTGGCAGTTTCACCGCTCTGCTCTCCTGCCTCCGACATCCTGTTTACTCTGGCTACTAATTTTCACGCAGGAACGTCAGCAGAGCTGGGCGTCATCTGATTGGCTAAACGGTGTGCATGTATTGCCCATGTGTCCAGGGCCGCATCTGATTGGCCAAATGTCACAAGCTGACTGTGAAAGCATGGCGGATGTAAACAAAACTTATCGCACTTCAGACCAGCTTTTGCGATGGGTTTATCGCGCATGTTCACATCGCGATGACGATGAAAATACGATTAATCGTGCAGGCCTACTACAGAGATTAAAAAGAAGGAAGATGTTTTACTCTACCAACTTCTGTTAACAGTGTTGGAAAAAAAACAGTGTATGACTTAGAACTTTTTTGGTTAGGACTTTTTAAAACAAGTTTTAATGTGTTGTTGTCTGATGAGGTATATGATCTGCTGCTTATTCATGATGATGAATGTGACATACAGAGTAGTAATGTAACAGAGTAGGAGTGGTATAAGTAACAAAACTGTTCTTGGTGGGTTATTGGACCCAAAAGCGGACAGTGAAGGCAGGGAGTTGGGTACAAAGTATTGAGCTTCAACAAGGTTACTGCAGGTGAAGGTAGGAAGCCATTCAGGTGTGAGTCTCTGTCCGAGAGGTGGAAGGAGGAGGAGAGGTAGCTCATGGTGGCACTCGTGACTGCGTGGTATGTACACTGAAAAAAGTGAATATAAGAATATGTATTTGTAACATAATTAAGCCTGTGATAATAACAATAAAAAACAAAGTTTGTCTCTTGACATTAATATATCAAGTTGTGAATTAGTCTACATTCGTTCAAAACACAAGTCATTTAGATTTTCTTCCCTAACAAGCTGTATGTAAGTGGCTCCACAAATTTTCTTATGCAGAGCCACACAACACACTATTTGCTTGTTGTATTTACTCTGCTCCAACTACGCCCCGCCCTGTGTGGTGCATTCTGGGTACTTCTGGGTATTATGCCTTATTATAACCTTTCCTCTAGTGCAACTCTCACACAATTTGCTGAGTGTACTTATGGTTTCCAGGGAATTCACCCTCTTAATTTTGTTGTTGTCATTTTTTTTCTAGCACCATGAGGCAAAAATGTCATGTAATTTTTATATTGGACAGATTGACCAACACGTAGATCACATACTTGATTTAAGTGGCTCACCGTGACAAAAATATAATGTGTTTTATCTCATGTTTAAAGAAAACATAAAAAAAGGTAGAGGCTCATGGAAATTGAACATATCCCTACTGCAAGATGCAAAGGTGGTCAGTGAATTTAAGAGGAAACTCAACCAGTGGCTCTCTCTTAAGCCCTTCTTCAACTTAGTGGGGGAATGGTGGGAGGAAATCAAGATTAGAGCAAAACACTTCTTTATAGATAAGGGTAAAAGAACAGCAAAAAAGAGATGTCTGAAGCTGCAGAAACTACAGGCAAAACTACAGAGATTTTACATAATGGCTTATTCTGGCCTTGATGTAGCAGAGGATATAGCTAAATTGAAGAGAGAGATGTCACGCCTCTCCACAGAGACCAGTCGGGGACTGCCGAGTCCACCACATCGAGAACAATGAAAAATGTTCTAGATATTTTTTTAGAAAATTAGCTAGGCCTAAAAACCTTATAGAGGGATTAATGGATAAAGAGGGACAAGAAAAAACAGAAATACATGAGATACTCAGCTGTGTACACTCCTTTTACTCTGACCTTTACAAAAGTGAAGATTTAGATGAGGCAGCTTTAGAAAACCTTCTATCTAAAGTAAATAAAAATGTAAATGAATTAAAAGGGAAACTTGATAGTAAAATCTCTCTGAATGAGCTCACCAAAGCAGTAGAAAGTATGCAAAATAATAAGGCCCCTGGGGCGGATGGGTTGCCAAAAGAATTTTATACAACCTTCTGGGCAGAGTTAAAAGACCCTCTCTTGGAGATGTACAATGAAAGCCTCCAATTGTGGTCACTACCACCAACTTTAAAGGAAGGCTCCATTTCCCTTCTATTTAAAAAAGGTGTGAAGAAAGATCTTAAAAACTGGTGCCCCCTTACACTCCTTGGGGTTGACCGTAAGATTATAGCCAAAGCTATCTTTCTTCGCCTACAAGAGGTGATGGAGAGGTTGGTTGGGGTGGAGCAGACCTGTGTGGTTCCCGGTCACTCCATGAGTGATAATCTTGCCTTAATAAGAGATTCGTACTTGTATGCCTTAGATCGCAATGTACCCCTCTGTATTGCTGGCCTGGATTTAGAAAAGGCCTTTGATAGAATAAGCCACGACTATCTAAAGCAAGTATTGGTGAGGTTTGGTTTCGGCCCACAGTTGAGGGCATGGATCAATTTACTGTACTTTGATTGCTCTAGTAGAGTCAACATTAATGGCCACTTCACTGAACCTATTAAGATTCGATCATGGGTCAGACAGGGATGCCCGCTATCTGTCAGCCTGTTTGTCCTAGCCATGGAGCCACTAGCCTGTGGGATTAAATATGACACTGATATTCAGGGCCTTCCTGTCCCTGGTAGTAAGGGGAAGGAGGCTAAAATGTCATTGTATATGGATGACTTGACAATCCTTTGTACCAGCAACAATTCAGTGGTTAAAGCTCTTTAGTGGTGTGAGCAATTTTCTCAAGCATCTGGGGCCAAACTGAACCGGGCCAAGAGTGAGATCCTCTACCTTAATTGGCCAGAGGGAAAACTTCACACAGGGTTAATAGAAAAAGAAGAGAGGGTAAAAATCTTGGGAGTGGAAATTGGAAAGGGCATGGAAACTATAAATTGGGAAACAAGACTACCAGCTATCAAAGGAAAATTGCTTCAGTGGGAGGAGAGGGATCTAACATTCATTGGTAAAATTCTGGTAATTAAGGCTGAGGTTCTGGCCTCCTTGACCTTTCTGGCGGCCACCCTCCCAGCACCCAAGACTTTCCTCACCTCTTTGAGACGCATCATGTTCCAATTCATTTGGAGCTCCAAACAAGAACATGTCAAAAGAGACATTATGTACAAACCTCTGGTTAAAGGAGGGAAAGCAGTACCAGAGTTGGGGGCCAAATTTGATGCCCTTTTTTTTAAATGCGGTTTTTACAGAGAGTAATACCAGTCTCTGGTTTCATTTTGCCAAGTTCTGGGTGGGTCGCATGATGTATAGAGGGAAGGGCAAAAGGGTTTCTATTTGTACACCCTATGCTGAAAGTAGACCAGCACTATACGAGAACGCTCTAACACTCTTTAAAGAGGCAAAGTTAGATTGGTCCAAGGTAGGTAAAATGGATAGGGTGGATGTGGAGGGTAGCCTTTTAC
Source organism: Lagodon rhomboides (assembly GCA_039737535.1). Lineage (NCBI taxonomy): Eukaryota > Metazoa > Chordata > Actinopteri > Spariformes > Sparidae > Lagodon > Lagodon rhomboides. Next base: position 28,211,474 of record CM077802.1, on the reverse strand, counting down.
CCCTTACCTCTAGGCTTGTGCCGGTAGGTATCCTACCAGAGAGCCAATGCATCAGAGTATGGAAAAATGTAAACTTGCCATTTTTGTTCAATGAACATAAAGACCTGGCCTGGAAGATAGCCCAAAGTTGTGTCCCTACAAGAGCCTTCTTGTTAAGACGGCGATGCACACGCAGTGCCCAATGTCCAATGAGTAACTGTAATAATGATGAGGACGTGGTCCACCGGTTTTGGTCATGCTCTGTTTCAAAGGCAGTGTGGGAATTTGTAACACCATGGTTAATAGACCTTTTTAGAGCCCCTAGTGAAATGGATGTTTTATATGGAAACATTGACACAGATGAAAAGAACAAAAATGAAAGATGGTGGGCAGTCATCAACTGTGTCAAAGAAGGTATCTGGAAATGCAGACACCTAACTGCCCTCAAAAAGTTCTTTATTTTACCAGATTCTGTGGCAAGGGTTGGTATTACAAGTGTCAAGGATTACATCATCAGGAATAGAAGTAAATATAATGATCAAGAATTGAAAAAGTTGTGGAAAACAGAGAAAATTCCTATTGTTTTAAGGGATGTATTTTAAAATCAGGATAAAATTGATTAAACAAAACGGGACTTTTGCAGAATGAAATATACTTTTGGTGTAATATCTGTTAGATGAAATGCGTCTTGGATGGAATGCCATTATTTGATTAGAGGATGTATTGGTGATGGGTTACTGTTATTTTGAGATTCATGCATGTCTGTAACTGTTTTGACTGAAATTAATAAAGGCTTCTAAAAAGTGAAAAAAAAAGTGTTTTATCTACTGAGAAAAAGTAAGGCAACTTTTTGCATCATTTTATCATGTAGATCAAACAAGAGTTGTCTTTGTATGTACTACATTAATCTTACAAGTCATGTTAACTTACTTTTGCTAGTAAAGTCAACTTACATTTACAAGTTAAGGCAACTTACTTTTGCAAGTAAATTCAACTTAACACAACCGAGTTTACTTTGTTTGTAAAAGTAAGTTGACATCACCTGCAAAAGTAAGTTGACTTTACTTGCAAAATTAATGGTGTACAAACAAAGACTACTCTTGTTTGATCAACGGGATAAAATGATGCAAAAAGTTGCCTTACTTTTTTTAAGTAGATCAAGCCCTGTATTTTTATTAGTGTAGAGACTCAGGTGAGCGCAGGGCAAGGCTGTTTGCTGCAGAGGTGCTGAGAGCTGTGTTGCTGGAAGCGGAGCCACTGGAAAAAACGGAAATGCAGGTGATCACTGGAGACTACAACTCTTTGAATGAACTTAAAAAAATCATGGAAAGTATTTCCACATGATTAAATGGCTGTCTTTCAGCATTAAGCAATTTGTTAGTCCAACTTGATGCACTTGCATGGGTTCAACTTCATTTATAAGGGTTGATTGAACTTATTTACTAGGTTTGGGTCCAACTCAATCTAATTGTGTTGGGTCAATTAATACATTAGTGTTGATTTAACTTGTTTCATAGGGCTGAGACTGACTAAATATAATAGTATTGGACCCACTCACTTGACAGTTGTAAAATTACACCAGTATATTAAGTTGATACAACCCAAATAAACTAAGTTGGCCCAACAGAATCGCTTAATGCTGAAAAAAAGCCTTTAATCACATGGAAATACTTTCCATGATTTAAATAAGGTCATTCAAAGAACACAATTTGGGGGCGCTGTGGAGCATGGATAGGGAGTAGACGCGTCCTGACCAGCTCCTGCATATTTTGTTAAAATAAGTTTGCAAACTACTCTTTTGCTCTCCTATACGGCCCATCTTTCGGTCAGTAAGATCCACAAGATGACAGGGAAAGGCAGTTCTCGCCAGGAACGGACCGAGAGAGGCCGCCAGACGCGGAATACGGACAAAGCTGATGCTAACACTGGTGCTAGCCTGCGGCCACATGACGGCGGCGACGGCTCGGAGGACGAGGAGCCCTCCCTCTCCTCCGTGGTCAGGCTGATTGAGTCCTTTCGGAGTGAATCCCGCACCTCCATTAGTACTCTCCAGTCCACTATTGATGCATACGCCTCTCGCCTCACAGATGTTGAATCTTCTCTTCAAGATATTGACGGCAGGGTCGCCGAGCTCGAGGCGAAATGTGATGCGCTGAGCAAAAGCAACACGTTGCTTGTATCCAAAGCCGAAGACTTGGAGTCCAGAAGCAGACGCTTCAATTTGAGGGTTTTGGGAATCCCCGAAAACACCGAGGGGCCTCAGGCAACTTCATTTATGTCAAACTTTTTTGCTGAACTGCTGGGCATTGACAACTCCGGAGCCTTCCCATTGCTGGATATAGCCCACCGCTCGCTGGCTCCCAAGCCCAAACCAGGAGCCCCCTCACGCCCGATGATTGTTAAAGTCCATCACTTTCAGGTTAAACAGCAGATCCTCCGGCTTGCGAGAGAGAGAGCTCCGCTGATGTTCGGCGGACATCAAGTACGCATCTTTCCGGATTTCACCGTGGACGTCGCTAAGCAGAGAGCTACATTCACCAGCATCAAGCAGAAACTCCGAGCTGCCGAGGTCAGATATGGCCTCCTGTTTCCCGCACGGCTGCAGCTCACGTTCAACAATGAGAAACATATATTCAACACCCCGGAGGCCGCCGAAAAATACTACGAGGAAAAGATTGCCCCGGCCCGGCCACCGCGGATGGGTCCTGCGTCTCCTGCCACAAATGGTTAAGGTCTTTTTTTATTATTTTTTATTTCTCCATTCAGGGTCTATGCACCCGGTCAACCAAGCAGAAACCTATGGACTTAAAGTTTGGGACTGAATCCTTCGTGCCTCAGCCTCCTGCTTCAGGGTGAGTCACAGACTATGTGAATTGAGCTGTTTGACAAACTGGCTCCACAAATATTTACTATGCCATATGATGTTCCGGTCTGTGGCGGCTGTTGGCTGTTTTTTCTTATTAAGCCTGACTCTACAATTTAAGTTGCTTGACACCCGTCATCCCAAACTGTTTGAGGTGCCACTAAGGTGGCTGATCGGGATATTGTCTCTTTAATCTATTTTTATTATTACAGTTTAATTTTATGTATGAAATTTCTCCTTTGGTTGTAGTTTTGCTAATGCACATATACATTTGGAGTACTGGTCTAGTGCACAGTTTAGATGCACAGTGGTTTAGGATTTTGGTGCTTCGTTTGGGGAAGTACTGGGGGGATGGGGTGGGTTTTATTATTTTTACATGTTTTTTATCTCCCACACATGTGTGTTTTTCTTGTTTTTTTGTTTCTTGATATATCAGGCAGGCATTCAGCTATTCAAAACGTGCTTGATTATGGTTGATAGCTCTACAATTAAGCTCTGCTCATGGAATGTACACGGGATTCAGAGCCCTGTTAAACAGAAGAAAGTTGTTAACCACTTAAAGAGGGAAAAGGTACAAATAGCTTTCATCCAAGAGACCCACCTGAGTAACGAGGAACACCAGAAATTAAAGAGAGAGTGGGTTGGCCAGATATTTTACTCCTCCTTTACATCGAGGAGCAGAGGGGTTGCTATTCTGATCCATAAATCCTTGCCTCTTACTGAAGTGAAGGCCAAGAGTGATAAACTTGGACGTTATATAATGATCTCAGGGTCTCTACATGGTGACACTGTTTCTTATTTAAATGTTTATGCTCCGCCAATATGTCCTCCTGACTTTTACACCCAAGTATTCTCCCTGTTTTCTGATTGGATTGTTGCATCCTCGGTAATTGCGGGCGATTTTAACTGCTGTCTCAACCCCCGGCTAGATAAATCCCACACTGGGTCAAGATCTAATGCTAGTTCTAGCCAGTCACTTCTAGGCTGCTGTAAAGATTTGGATCTCATCGACACCTGGAGGGCCCTCCACCCTACAGACAAACAATATTCATTCTATTCTAAAGTACACAAATCCTCCTCGAGGATTGATTATTTTTTCACTCCTAGCCATGCCCTTTCAAAAGTGTTTTCATGCTCAATTGGCAATATTGTTATTTCAGACCATGCCCCTCTGTTTCTGGTCATGTCCAGTAAAGAGCAGCGCCCTCCGCCACAGTGGCGTTTTAAAAATCACATACTTAAAAACCCAGATTTTATAAAATACTTTACTGAGCAGTTCAAGTTCTTTTTGGCTGAGAATGATACTCCAGAAGTCTCTCCTAATGTCCTCTGGGAGACTGCCAAAGCTGTGTCTAGGGGCATTACAATATCTTTTTCTGCCCATCTCAGGCATAAGAAAGAGGCAGAACAGCAGAATTTGGAACAACAATTAAAGAAACTCCAGAGAGAATTTGATATCAACCCTTCCAGTGACTTGAGATCTCAAATTGACACTACAACAGCAGCTCTGGATACACTTATGTCATCAGAGGCCCAGAAATCCTTGTTTTTTGCTAAACATAGAATGTATGAGTTTGGGAATAAGTCCAGTAAATACTTGGCAAACTTGGTTAAGTCCAGATCTCACTCACAAGCTATTTCTGCAGTAAAAGATGAAACAGGTAAAATAGTCCATTATAGTAAGGACATCAATAGATGCTTTCTAGGGTTTTATAAATCTTTATACAAATCTGAATCTGAGCCTCAGTCTGAGGCCCTGATGCAAAACTTTCTGTCGGCCATCACTCTGCCTCAGGCCTCTCAGACCCAGAAAGATCTGTTAAACAGCCCTATCTCACGAGATGAAGTCATTGCAGCTATTAATGAACTGCAAAATAACAAGGCCCTGGGCCCCGATGGCCTGACTCCTGAGTTTTTTAAATCTTTTCGGAGTCTGCTAGTTGACCCTCTGCTTAAAATGTTATCCCATTCGTTTAAGTCTGGCCACCTTCCAAATACTATGATGGATACTAATATTTCGCTGATTCTGAAGAAGGGCAGACCACCGGAGGATTGCACCTCATACAGACCAATCGCTTTGCTGGATGTAGATAGAAAACTTATTGCAAAAATCTTAGCTAGAAGATTAGAGCAGGTCCTTCCAGACCTTATTTCAATGGACCAAACTGGTTTTATTCAAGGACGTAATTCCTGCAATAATATCAGAAGACTGCTGAATATTATTCAACTTGGCACAAACTTGGAAACCAGAGCTGTCGTAGTCTCTCTCGATGCCGAGAAGGCTTTCGACAGAGTCGAATGGTCATACTTACTAAATGTCCTCTCTAAATTTAATTTGGGAGATAGTTTCATTAACTGGATTTCTCTCTTATACGATTCCCCTCGTGCTTCCGTCATTTCAAATGGTTGGAAATCTCCCACTTTTTCAGTTACACGTGGCACTCGCCAGGGCTGCCCAATCTCACCTCTTCTTTTTGCACTCGCCATTGAGTCCTTGGCAGAAGCGATAAGGAGCGATCCTCAGGTCACTGGCATTAATTTAGGCCCCCGGAAACACACCATCTCCCTTTATGCGGTTGACGTGCTACTCTTTTTAAGTAACCCTGAGACTTCTATTGTCAGAATTGTTGAAATTATTGGTACCTTTGGCCAGTTTTCGGGCTACAAGATTAATTATTCAAAGTCAGAGGCTATGCCTCTAACCCTCCATACCCCCTGGTCCTCCTCTAGTACAGCCCCTTTTCGATGGTCACCTTCTGGGTTCACTTATCTCGGTATTCATATAACTCCCTCCCTCTCCGGTCTTTATAAAGCCAATTTTTTACCTTTGATCAGTAAAATTAAAGAGGATCTAGCACGTTGGACCAGTCTCCCATTATCTCTTATAGGTAGGGTAAACCTTTTTAAGATGAATGTACTTCCTCGTCTGCTTTACGTGTTCCAAATGGTCCCGGCTCTTCTGACTAGAAAGTCACTCTCCATCCTGAATAGTTCTTTATCTTCCTTTTTGTGGAGGAAGAAACGGGCCAGACTGAAATTACAAAAGTTACAACTTCGCCTAGGAGAGGGGGGTTATCCTTGCCGAATATTAAATATTATCAATTGGCTTGCCTTGGTCGCTATCTCTGGGAATGGTTTAGAAATGATCCCCGATCCACTTGGCTTAGCATTGAGACTGCCCCTCTGGATCCAATTCCCCTTCGCAATATTATGTATGTTTCTAAAAATTGGGTGTCGAACAAAGTAAGGGGAAATTTCCTTCTCCAAAACACATTAAAGGTTTGGAGAATCTTCAATAAGATAGGGACTCAGGAGGATCGTCTCTCTCTTTCCACCCCCATTCATTTTAACCCAGAGTTTCCTCCTGGCCTTGAAGACAACGCATTTGTTTTTTATATCTGCTACAGATTGTAAACATGTCTCTTCTATCAGGTGTCTTCCTCAAAGCCATGAAGACTGCAGTCATTAAACCACTCCTGAAGAAGAGAAATCTAGAAACATCAGTAATGAATAATTATAGGCCCATATCTAACCTCCCAATTTTGAGTAAAATCATTGAAAAAGCTGTTTTTCAACAGCTGAACAATTTTTTAATAATAAATGGCTGTTTTGATGCTTTCCAATCAGGATTTCGACCACACCACAGCACTGAGACTGCTCTCATCAAGGTCCTCAATGACATTCATTTAAACACAGACAGTGGAAAAATTTCAGTCTTAGTATTACTGGATCTCAGTGCTGCGTTTGACACGGTCGACCACAATATACTACTGGACCGACTGGAAAACTGGGTGGGACTCTCTGGTACAGCACTAAATTGGTTTAAATCTTATCTAAATGATAGAGATTACTTTGTTTCTATTGGTAATTACACATCTGAGCGGATGAAAATGACAAGCGGAGTACCCCAGGGCTCCATTCTGGGGCCCCTACTATTCAACATTTACATGCTTCCTCTAGCTCAGATAATGGAAAACAACAAAATATGTTACCATAGTTATGCAGATGACACACAAATTTATATAACCATATCACCAGGGGACTATAATCCCATACAAACACTGAGTAGATGCATTGAACAAATCAACGATTGGATGTGTCAGAGTTTTCTTCAGCTAAACAAAGATAAGACTGAAATAATTGTTTTTGGAGCCAAGGAAGAACGACTAAAAGTCTCGGCTCAGCTTCAGTCTGTAACATTGAAAACTAGAAACCAAGCCAGAAATCTCGGAGTAATCATGGACTCAGACCTGAATTTCAGCAGTCACATTAAGATGATTACAAAGTCAGCCTACTATCACCTTAAGAATATATCCAGGATAAAAGGACTTATGTCTCAACAGGATTTGGAAAAACTTGTCCATGCATTTATCTTCAGCAGACTCGACTACTGTAACGGTGTCTTTACAGGACTCTCTAAAAAATCCATCAGACAGCTGCAGCTGATTCAGAACGCTGCTGCTCGAGTCCTGACAAGAACCAAAAAAGTAGATCACATCACTCCGGTTCTTAGATCGTTACACTGGCTTCCTGTCAGTCAAAGAATAGATTTCAAAATCCTGCTCTTGGTTTATAAAGCACTGAACGGCTTCGGGCCAAGATATATTTCTAATCTGCTGCCAAGTTATGAACCATCCAGACCTCTGAGGTCTTCTGGTACAGGTCTGCTTTTAGTCCCTAGAGTCAGAACTAAACATGGAGAAGCATCGTTCAGTTATTATGCGCCACGTATCTGGAATAAACTTCCTGAAAACTGCAGGTCTGCTCCAACTCTCACCTCTTTTAAATCAAGACTGAAGACCTTTCTGTTTGCTGCTGCTTTTCACTGAAGCCATTTTAAAGCTTTTAACTGCACTGTGATTTTTATTTTCTAGTCTTGTATCTTTTAAACCTTTTAAGTTGTTTAACGTTTTGTTTCTGGATGTATTCTAACTTGTTTTTAAATGTTTTTTTGTTTTTTTTAAATGCAATTTTTAATGTCTTCTTATGATTCTGTAAAGCACTTTGAGTTGCCTTGTGTATGAATTGTGCTATACAAATAAACTTGCCTTGCCTTATGGCTGGAAAAGGGTATTTGTACTATTGGAGACTTGGTAGCTGATGGCACGGTCAAATCCTTTAACCAGCTAATCGAACAATACGACCTCCCCTCCAGACATTTTTTTAGGTACTTGCAGGTCCGCAGTTTTATATCTTCAAAAGCAAGGTTATATCCTGGTGGGTTCTCTCACTCTTCTATAGAAGAAGTACTACAAGACTCTGAGCCCCGAAAACTGATAACCAGGTTATATGGTGCTCTGTTCCCCCCAGCTGAGGGCATGGGTCATCTTAAATTGCTCTGGGAGGCTGATCTGGGGATATCAATCCCAGATGATAAGTGGGGTGATGTGTGGTTGAGCTCTCTCGACTGTTTGTCCACCAACAAAATTAAGGAATACCAATTTAAAATCACCCATAGGCTCCAGATTACACCAGTACTACGGAACAAATTTAACCCCACACTTTCCAAATACTGTAATAAATGCAAGATCTCAGAGGGATCATACTATCATTGCATCTTCGATTGCCCCTCTATTAAAAATTTTTGGAGGAAGGTCTGTAAAGAAATTTCTGACATATTTGGTAAAGATCTGGACCTAACCCCACTGTCTTGTATCCTTGGTTTACATCCTGCACTGAACTTAAATTCTTGTATGCAGAGACTGCTTGATGTTCTTCTGTTTGGTGCCAGACGGTGTGTTCTACTTCAGTGGATCTCTGACAAACCTCCTAAGCTTTCACAGTGGTTGCAGAGTATAAGGGAACCAATTCCCCTGGAAGCAATGACCTACTGGCTTAAGGACAAACCTTTGTTATTTTACAAAACTTGGAATCCATTTTTAGATTATATCGGTATGGAGAGTGCACAGACTCTACAGAAGGGCCTCTATGGACTTATCTGGTCTGAGATTCCTGGAGGTAACCACACTTGAGTTGTGAATTCTACCAATTATCATAGTAATACTGTAATGCCTGGATATCTGCTTATGTATCCCTTTAACTGATGAACCAATTTGAGCTCTAATGTTGTTATATGTTTTGTGTTTTTTATTTTTACATGTCTGTACTTTATACTAATCTTTTTTGAACATATTTTTACAGGATTTCCTGGTTTTGTTTTATTTATTTATTTTTATTTTATTTTATTTTTTCCTGTCTTTCACTGTGTGCGTTTTTTGTTGTTGTCGTTGTGGCTGTTTGTTTGTTCACCTTGTTCTGTGTAGTATAAGGTGCTTTTATGCTTTTGTACAAAGCTTTTCCTGTATAAGTTGAAAAAGCAATAAAGATACGTTTAAAAAAAAAAAAAAAAACACAATTTGAGTGTTACTATAATACTTAAAGGTTTGCAGTGAATAACTGAAACTAAGTTTCAACAAAGTCTACAGACTGCTTTGTGTCAAGGGTAGAAAGAACCATAAGACAAACGGTAGATATTGCTATAAATTTGTACTTTCCAAATTAGTCAATGACTAACAATGCACTGGTGGTAACACAAATGGAATGACAGTGCAACAATGCTTTCCACAAGCAACAACACAAAAAATGTTTCTGGCAAACAATGATTCCCCTGATTTCTGAAAGTGCCAAGACAAGCCATCAAAAAAATGCTTTGAAATGATTGTAAGATGATCCGAACTCCAAGATACTGTTAACACAAAGATACAGTTTTTCTAATTTTCTGAAAAAAATGATAAAATAACTGTAAAAATTGGACAATGCCTCCGCAGTCACATCCTCATTTGCACTTATTAAGTTTTGAACCTGTATGTGCTGGTGAACTCACAGAAACACAGGTTAACAAAAGACCATGTCCATACCACATTTAGGGGACATTTTTTCGACCTGTTTTAAGCCATCAGTGTGCAGTCTCAAACTGTCATTTACAGTACAGAAACCAGTTCAAAATATAACTGAGAAAAATAAAAGTTAACCCTCCTGTTGTCCTCCTGCATCAAGGGAAAGAAGAAGGAAGGATGGGGTGAAAGAAAGATAGAAAGAAAGAAAGAATCAGAAAAGGGTTGGTGGAAAGACGGAGGGAGACAGCATGGAAGGAAAGAAGATTGGAAAAGGAGAACAGATTGGTTTGGGGAAGGAAGAAGGAAGGATCAAGGGAAAGAAAGGAGGAAGGAAGTAAAAAGGATGGTGGTAAGAATGAAGGGAGAAAGGAAGGAAAGAAGGATGGATAAATAGAGGAACAAAGAAAGGAAAGGAGGGGAAGTAGAGAGAACGAAAGGAAGAAACGGAGGATGGATGGAGGGAGAGAAGACAAGGAGGAAAGGACCAGTCAAAACAGAGTCAGTTTGTCCCAGGGGGACAACAGGAGGGTTAAGAATCAATGTCAGAGAATCCTTCAAATGTAACTCTTTATCAGAGCTCTAAATCCTCTCTATCAATCATGGTGACAATAAATCTCCATTACCGTACTTACTAATGGCAAAGCAATGTTTTGAGAACTTGTACTTTTCTGGATAGTCTGTTTCCATCTAGTTCCATTATTATCTTTTGCAATGCTTCGAAGGTATATTTTAGCTCTGGAGGGTAGCTCAGGTTTAGCGCGTACACAAGAGCAAGCAACATCGCCACAGCAAAAGGTACATTTCCCAACGCATCGAGTACTTCCACCCCCTCCAGAATGATTCCAACCTCCTCGGGGTTATCACCGGCCTCTGCTCCTTCATGTCGCATGACAAAGATTCCAAAGACCGTCTCTGCCATGGCCGTTTCGACGTTTTCGTCATCCGTCTGTGACAAAACAATTTACAAAGATTAGATTCCTTTTTTTTTTACAGTATTACCTTAATTCACATAATCAATTAACATAATTGATGTTAATTGATTAACATCAATTAACATCACATAATCATGGAGAGAGAGAGCATCAGCTGTCACTTTGTTATTCTCAGCGTCGGCATGGTCCAGTAAAATAAAACATAACTCATCAGTCTTTGCCACCTTTTGGTTCGGGACATGTTATTTATCCGACTACCTTGCATATTTCACTCAGTGGACCGACAGATCCAGGTCCCCGGAAAGCAATTTATGATGCCCAACACATTGTGTATTATATTTAAAGACACTGAGAGCATGTACAAGTTTCCAGACAAACTGAAAAGAGGCTTAATTGATAGGTAGAACTTATGTATATACCAGTTGGCCTAATAAACTGTTATTCTGTACGGACGTCAATTTGTAAGTACATGCCTGGTTTGTTTACAAATGCAATGCAGTCAGCAAGTAGGTAGATTAGTAGGTAGAAGAGGCTTTTAAGACCTTATCTTTCCAAATTTTACAGCTGATTGGAACCCAGAGGAAACCCCATCCATTCCAACTGATCAAAACCGTAGTAAAAATAAAAGGTAAATTAACATACCATGTATTCCTTCACCAGCTTCTCAGGATCTTCATTTAAGTAGACACAAAGACCTCTGAGGAGGCATTCTCGTCTAACGTCAATGCTGTCCGTCTAAGTATGTAGATCAGAGAGAATATGCAAAAAAGAAAACATTAGGAATATCATCTCAACCTACCAGCAGAGCAGGTTTCACCCAGCTTTGACAACTTTTGACTAGATTCACAGTAAGTCGCAACATTAAAGGCATTATGAAACTAGAGTTATAGTGAATACAGAATACAAGATTGTGAACCCTTTTGGAATAGTCTGGCTTTTTCATGCATGATGTGTACAATTTCAAACTGAAGCAAGCTCATACCTTTTCTTATATACATTTACATAGTCAGTTAAATTAATAAAAATGTAAATGAATTGATTTGAGTTCGCCTTATTCCCAGAACATTAGCCATTTCCACAGTGGTCAGGTTTTCAGTGAAGTTGAAAAACATGACAGCAGTACAGGTTGATCAGTTTCTCTTTTCCATTGTTATCATACCTGGGTTATGGGCACCATGATGCTCTTGATTTTTCTACCCTGAGCTCCACCTTTCTTTGCATACACCTTGAGCAGATTTGCAGAGAGCGCATCCAGCTCAGAGAAGAACTTTGACTGCAGATGCATTGTTGTGATTCTCTTGAATTCGGAACACACCTACAATTACAATAAAAAAAACAATGGTAAACAAAACTCAACTCGCCATTCAAGACATGCAAATGCATGATATGTGTATTTATCTTTCTCTATGTCTTTTCTATGGCACATACAGTCCAGTCTGTAAACCTTATCTGAAAAAAGTTTCAGTGAGAGACAGAGAGACTGACGCAGCAGAAAGACAGACATCTCACTTTTTTTTATTTATCTGTAATGTAGCACAGCGTATTAACCCTTTAGGCGCCAGAGGTTTTTTCCAAAAACGTTCGATTTTGACATCTTAATTTCAAAAGGCTATATCTTAAAAGTGATAAGAGATAGAGACTTTCTGTAAATTAGAGAAATATTAAGGATGACCCAAAGTTTATGTAGGGATTAAATTTTCCCATCTAATTTGCATATTGTGACGTCATATGGTGGCGGCCATCTTGGATTATAGAATTTTCATGAAAAGTCACAAGTTTGAATGATAAAATGCAGCACTTCTTTCCCCCAAAATGTCCCTCACCTTCTGTATGCTATATTGCACAATACTAAATGCTCAGGTAAATGGTAAGTAGTAAACAAACTGTGTAAATCATTACTAATAAATGGCAGAAACAAACCGAATGCATGTAGCGGTAGGCTGGCCTTTTGCTGTAGAGATTTTCCATTTACTACATACAGTAGGCACTCTGATTCCATGTATGGGGCACAAACATATTATTCATATGATTCATATGACACAAAACACAAGTAGACAAGACCTGTTTAGTTCAAAAGCTCACTCTTTCCCCCAGATATCGAATTGGCTGATCAAAGGGCGTGATCCAACTTTGGTACTCCTCCTCATTGGCCAAGTAGTATTCAAAGCCGGCATTCCCATCATTTAGCGATAGACTATGCATCATAGCTCCCCTGCCCTGAGTCACACCACCACTGCTCCTGCTGCAGCAGCACGGCCAGATCTGCCTCGCTCTCCCTGCCCCATCGCCACTGCTCCGGCCAGATCTGCCTCGCTCTCCCCTGCCCTGAGTCACACCACCACTGCTCCGGCCAGATCTGCCTCGCTCTCCCCTGCCCCGTGTCACACCGCCACTGCTCCGGCCAGATCTGCCTCGCTCTCCCTGCCCCATCGCCACTGCTCCGGTCACGGGCAGCGTGGCCAGATCTGGCGCGCGCGCGCCGAGTGGAGCCAATTTACGCAGCTCGGACCAGGCTCACTCTCATTCTCATTCCCCACCCTGCCTCTACGTTGTCCCCTAACTCTCCTATGAACACTTCGGCCTCGTCTAACATACCCAGTGGCATTAGACAAAGGCTCCACCACGTTACTGTCGCCGCGATTGCGGAGAGGCACGGGGTCAGAAGACAAAGAAGCTAGCGCCACATTGCTAGCGCGGTAAAAAGACTGGGTCCCCACATAACCTCCAGCCTCGTTCCCCACACCTCTAACATGCCTGCTAGCTTGCCGATGACCACTCTGACCCGGTGAAACATTGGGCAAATGATTCAACGTTTGTGCTTGGTGTAGGGCTAAACTCTCACTTTGTCCAGCTGCGCCATTGCTCGGCAGGGACGCATCTGAAGCGTCGTCACTAAATGGATCACTGTCATCTTCTGAAGGCAGATATTCCCCTTCAGAATAAGGGTCAGTGAAAAGTAGACCTAACACTTCACTGCGGGCAAACTTTTTTGATGCCATTAGACAATAATCCTAAGGCAAATACTCGCTCACGTTGACAATAGCGCTCTGATAAAATGGCTAACGCGCACACTAGCTCCGCTATTTTTCGCGCTGATTCAATGCGCTCTTGCTCGAAGGTTTTGTATAGAAGCATGACGTTTTTCTGAGTCAGGGATGAAGTATAACATGTCTGCCATCTAGTGGAGGGGAGGTCGAACGAAATTTGACACCCTATTTGACAAAATCGGCCGTTTTATTCAGTGCCGCATCTTGTCGAGTAAACTCGACCGTGGCGCTGAGAGGGTTAAATTGATATCGGTTTGTTCCATCACACATTCATTCACTTACCTCACGCACATTGAAGAGAGCCGGCCACCTTGTAACCATTCGTAGAGGGCCAACAAAGTAGTCGGCAAGCGGGTAGTAATCAGTCAGTTCACCAAGCTCAACCAAAACAGTTTCTCTGGCAGGACATGCACTCAGCTCAAAGGCTCTGAAATGTTCTCTGTACCATCCAGAAAGCCTTTTCAGCATGAAAAACAGTCTCTCATGTACAACACAAATCTGAAGAATCTCCCCAAAGTCGGGCAGTCCACTTGTAGACCCGTGAGCAACTATCATCCCATTTCTGAAATTTACACCTTTGCTTGACACACACTTGGTAAGGTGAACTTCAGTTGTACCAGGGAAGTTCTGTTCAATGGTCTGAGCTATTTGCTGTTTTAACACATCTACAGGAACTGTTGACACATTTGTAATCTCCAGGGCAGTTTTTTCTAAGCTGGATGATGTCAAATGATATGAAATCATTAGCTGATGCTTAATAGCAAGTGAAAAGGGCACATTTTTAAAGCAATTGGTGTGTCGCACAACCTGTTTAAAAAAACTGTGCTTGGCCTCAAAACGCAAGGTCCAGAGTCCCACAAGAGGACCAAACATCCTGATCAGTTGGGGATAGTGCTCCAAATAATGATGTTTTGGGAGCAGTTTCACGTCAGGGAAGAGTTCTTGGTACTTTTGTCTGTGCTCTGAAATTTTTCCCTCAAGATAGGCAATGGACTCATCTGTGTGTTTTGGCGAAACCACAAGCTCTACAATGTCTTTTAAGTCCAACAGTATTTGCCATGCCATGTCGTCCTCAGGCACCAGATGCCCAATTATGAATGGCAGTAGTCTTAAGAGGGCCCAGTTTTCATGGGCGTTCCCACCTATTGTTTCCCTTGTTGAAAACGTGTGTGGGAATATTTTTGGAAATTAGCAAGGCCAAACAACGTGCAAGCTCCACCGACACGATCCCCTCAAATACATCATGCATCACACCTGGTGGATAGCCTGTATGCACACTGAAGTGGGCGAGAGTTTTAGTGATGACACAATGGCTTTTCACCCCACAACAGCTTGTGCCATTCTCCTGAGCTGATTTCACATGAGAGTCATGGACTTCTTTGGTCCATGAAATTGGCAGATATACCCACCAGAAAAGCTCTCATTAAAACCAGCTAAACTGTGGGCTCCCAGGTTATCTGCTGCAACCAACTGAATTGTGCCTTTAAGAGATCTGCCAAGCAATGGAACAAAAACTCCCTCTTGCTCCAGAGTTTTCATATCTTGAAGAAGAGGATGTAGGATACGGTCATAACCAAACTTGTTCACATCCTCAGTTTTACACAGGACTGCCAAGTAAACTGAGGACAGTGAGGAATGCGAGCCTGGAGGTAAATTATTTAAAGTCCAATAGATTCCACAAAGCTTGTGTTTCTTACGAGAAGTACCCAGAGGGTTGCAAATCTCGAAATCATCAATGTATAAACTTACTAAAATTCTCAACTCATCCCCTGACATAAAACTGTTTTCCTGGAAGAATGAACCATCCTGAGAAGATTTGTAAGTATGTTGCTCACCAGTCACCCTATTACTCTGCTGTGCTTTGTGGTTTTCAACTACCTTGTCTACAACATATCTCCTGTCAAAGAGCTGCTGCAAAGACTTCAGTACAGGCACATACTGAAAACTTCTTTTTTCCTTGGCATCAAGTATATACTCGATGGGTTCTACAACCTTAAAGCTTTCTTTATAATACTGTTTGCAGAGATAAGATGTGCTCAGGGGACCACCCTTCCCTATGGCTTTGAGCAATGGGTTAGATGCACAGAGAGCAGTGGCTACTTCTGTTATCACAGACTTATCAGTTGTGGGACTATGTTTCTGAAAAACACCTTCAAGAATGTTCATGGAGAGGGGTAATGTTGCTGAACTTAGCAAGTAGTGCAGTTCCTCTAAGAAGTCATCAATTTTTGTGCCTGGCACATGTGCAAAATGCTCCAACTTGAGCAACGCTGCAGCAAAATTTTGCTCAATTACTTGAGGCAAGTTCTTAGTTACATCCACATCGCTACTCGAACATGCATGTTCGGTTTCAACTGCAGAGTCATCTTGATAAAGTGCCTCTTCCTCAGGATTATCAGAGGATTCTTGTGAAACTCCAGTGGTTATAACTACACCTGACTTGAAATCTTTCAACGTATGTGGGTTGTGTTTCCTATTCTTGTGAGAGTGAAATGTTCCGTATACATTTGTTTGAAAACTGCAACCCCCAAACATACAAGAAACAGTTTCATTACTCCTCAAATGAGTGCCAATGTGTACAAAATAATCCTTTTCTGTAGGCAGATCACTACAAGTGCACAAATGACAACTGAATGTTGACAATTCCAGCAGCTCCTGAGACTTTTGTTTGGGATGGACTTGACTTAAATGAATGTGAAGAGCATTCCATGTCTTAAAAGTACATGGGCACTTTGTGTGTGGGCATGGGTAGCGTTGCCTATGGTGGTGCTGTAGTCTGATGTGGTTTAATAGCTCAAATCTACTGGATAGAGATAAATTGCACTCCTTACAACTCCACATCCCCTCACCTGAAGACATTCACTGTTTTAGGCAGACGACCTCCAGGTCTGGCACAATGAATTTTTACGAGCAGGTACTTGAACGGCAGACACAGGTGTGGTTGGACAGGACACTCTTGTGGTCAGGAGTTGCTGTGATAAATTGAGAGAACATTCAATTGAATCAGACTGACAGGCTGCTGTCCCGGCAGTGTCATAATTATGCGGTGGTGGTAGATGTTCAAAAAGTACAGATAAGAGTATCCGACCTACCTACGTACCCGGACCAAAAATGACCAGTCCTCGGTTTACATCCCTAGCTAAGATACACAAGAAAGTAAAGACATAATGTTACCGGTACAAAAATTAGGAGCTTCTTTCCCACTGGCAGCACAACTGTGTGATTAGCTGGCAGGCGGCTAACCTGCTTGTCGTGTGAAGGCTGCGCAGCAAGTAAACACAAACCTTCATGCTCACTTGCCAGGACACACCAAGCCGACGCACGCCGACAGCGCCAACGGTAACGTCGGGGTTGTCGGCGTGAAGTTGGGCGCCGTCAGCTCACGTCGGCGTGGTGTGTTGCACATGAACACACCGCACCGATGCGGGCCGCCGACGCTTGTCGACGCCTTCCGACATCGCCGACGGCCAACCGTCTGCACACAATTTTACTGCAAACCATACTTCCCGGCAATTCACCAGAATTATTATTCCTTCCAGGGAGTTTTCCCATTTGTAATCGTCAACACCGCCATGATAGCAAAGAGGCACATGCACTTGTTGACATCGGCTATTTAGTCTGATAACAATAAATAACAAACTATCATTGTGACCAAATATCGCTGAAAATGATGGACTAACATTTATGCGTAGTATTTCGTTTGAATTTAGATGGACGATAAGGATTTCTGCTCACCTTTTCCATGTGCACGCCAAAAGACGATGAGGATTTTCTTCTTCCCAAGTATCGCGATAGCAATGTCTTCTCGCGCGATGTCACTTTGCTTTTCCCGCCCACCTATAGAAACGCAATTGCCTCACTTTCAAGCACCATGAATGAATCTAATGAATGTTTAGTTGTTTGATTTCATGCAAACCCACCATGATTTAATCATGTTCACCTCTGAAACATGAAATTATAGCTTACATAACACATTTTACACTTTAGTTAATGTAACAGCCCACCATGTTCCTTATTTTGAGTGTAGGAATGTGCAATATGTTATTGTTTACGATATATCGTCAAAAACATTCCCCACGGTAAGAATATGTCATCCCATGATAAAAACGATAAATTCCCGTATGTAAGTGTGCGACACACTCGCAGCCCAACAAGTGTGGAATACTGACAACAATGGCGGAAGGCAGAGCAGATACGCCGGGCAGAGAGGAGTGCGTTCCTAAACGGGGCTCCACTTCCATTATCTGGAACTGGTTTGGTTTGACACCTCACAACATTATTTTCATTATTCTATTAACTTTGCAGGCCGTCTAACATCACATTCATGCAGCACTCAGATGAGGTTGTACACTTGATGCTGCTCCGGCAGCTCCGCTCGTCTGTGTTGCCTCGGTCTCTGATGCCTCACGTAGGTAGCAAGCTAGCAGGTGAGGTCAGATTTGTTGTCGTTCGCCGCTCAGGTCGGCTTTGTTCTCTAGTGTCCTCCATTTTCGTAGCAAACAACATAAGCTAACACTAGCTGAATGGATAGATCAAGGGTCAATAGGGCGTGCAATAGGTCAAGCTGATAGTGAAGTTTTAGAGCGCCCTCTGCTGGATCACAAGGCAAACTACTTCAACTTGTCTGTTGCGCTTATAGACTGTACATTTTGATTTCGAACAGGTCATTACATTCGAATAAGAACTTTTCTCCCCACTTTTGAATGAATTTTCGAATTTCGAATAAAAAGTGACAGCCCTAACAAATAGTGCCTACAAAGTACAGTAACACCACTAATTTGTTCCACCACCTCAAACTAGGGCTGTCAAAATTGCTCCAAAATTACGTTCGAATATTCCCTCTAAAAAAACACATAGGTTCGAACCATTCGAATATCTATATTTGCGCATTATGTCAATAACAGGAGGACAAACTAATACAACGAGACATAACTACCTGTATAGGTATTTTTATTTCAGTTTTAACATGTCTTTGAAAACATACCTACACATTACAAAATAAGTAAATGAACTAATGGCTTATGTTGCTAGCAGTGGAATGGTAAGCTAACTGTAGCTTACACAGCTTGCATACAACTTTATCTCGAGGCTCCGCATTTTTGCCGTCTACTGACCAAAATCCAAAGTATTTCCAAACGGGGCTTTTTAGGTTGCTTGGAGTCCAAACCACTCTCTCTGCTGCCAAGTTGGGCTCGGAACTTTCTGCCATTCCGTTTTTCTCTCTGCCATCTGCCGCGGCTTTTGTCGCGTCTCACTTTCAGCAGTGAGTGACGCTGTGCAAGTGCGACTCCTGTGACCTGTCCCTGACCCGTCATGCAGTGCGCCCACTCGCAAAGCAGCAGCTGATGTGTTTTTTTTCCACAGTCGAATATTAATTATCACAATCGAATCTCCGTTTTTTTTAAATATTCGAATATATATTCGAATTTAGAATATTCGTTGACAGCCCTACCTCAAACACAACCACAAACCAGAAGAAGATAGCCTGAAAATGCGCAAGGATGCAGAAGCAGCGTCAACTTCATCCAAAGCCTCCGGTAGGAAACCAAAAACAACTCAGACGAAACTTGCCGATGCATTTGCTCATTCCACACCGTATGATCATCAAAGCAAATGGTGGAAAGAATTAACAGAGGCAGTGGCGTTTTGCCTGGCGAAAGATATGTTGTCTCTTCAAACTGTGGAGAAGGCAGGATGCAAACTTTGATTTTTTTGTCTTGTTTCTTAACTTATCAGATTGTATTTGCAGTTGCACTACTTTGTGATTTTTATAAGCTTAGTTATTTTTGCTGTTTGCATTCTTTTTTTACTGCCTGTGTGCCAAAAAGTTTGAATACATTTTTAATAAATAATTGATTCTGTTTTAGTAGCCTTTATTATAATTTTGGTGATAGATTTATAGTCAAAAAGACTAGGCTGAATTGGTGTTTATTTATCGTCATTTTTATCGTTACCATGATAAATACCAGAAATTATCGGGATACATTTTTTAGTCCGTATCGCCCATCCCTACTGGAGACAGCAGAAAGCAATATTAGATCTCGAAGGAAAAAACACAAAAACACTAGTAATACTCGATTTACCACGTCGGACTGACAAAATCATCTGGCAGCAGGTAGCGTGGAGAGCAGGGCTCATCAGCAGGCGCTGATTGCCAACCTGCTGCAGGTGCATGTGTGTCAACAGCTCCAGTTAATGGAAAACTCTGCCCAGCCTCTCAGTGCACCTCTGCAAGCACAACAGAAAGCAAACAAAACACAGAATGATGACATTGTGACAAAAACTTGCCAATGTATTAATACAACGGGTGTTTTACTGTGCCTTTTAGCACTGAGATTGGGGTTTCAGGATGACTATATTCTGGTTAATTTCCTCCTTTATGACTGAGAATGTCATCTTGGGCTTTAGGGGACACTGACTTTTCACCATTTTCTTTCATTTTACAGACCAAAGAACTGATGATTAGATACAATAACTGACAGATAACTGACAGGCAGTCAAAAGAAGCTGAAAATAGTTGCAGCCCAACCCAAGAATCTAGGTTCTGTACCCTGCTCTTAGGCCCTACCCTGAATTGTGAAACACATTTTTTCATATGTGTATGTCTGGAACTCAAACTCCCAAGATTTTTCCTTTGACACATTAAATACAGATATCCTCTAAATAACCTAGTTAGCCTGGTTTTTGCATTTTTCTGTCCTCTTTTGCTCTTCTCAAGCTTTTCTTTAAACATCATCCCCTCTTCTGCTCTCTCCTGCGGCTCTTGCAGCTCCTGGTGTTGTGTAATGCCTACTCTAGCATAAGCATCTGTGTGTGTGTGTGTGTGTGTGTGTGTGTGTGTGAGAGAGAGAGTGTGAAAGAGGCAGGTTTCCATGACAGCCATGAGCTATGGCAGCCACTTTGTCACAGCAACACACTGAGATAGATAGATAGATAGATAGATAGATAGATAGATAGATAGATAGATAGATAGATAGATAGATAGATAGATAGATAGATAGATACTGTAGTAGGGGTGGAACGGTGGAAAATCAGATATTCTTAATAGTGGGGCAGATAACCAGAAGGATTGTGCATTTTATGATAAAAGCGTCAAATTTGGTATGCTTGTAGCCAAAGGCATATAGAAAAAAATTAGATGTGGAGGCACGACAAATTTTCAATATATATCATCATATCATATATCCTCATATCATTTATGTCCATCATTATCATGAAAATTTATCTAAAAAGAGTTGTCACTGGCAGCCATTTTGCAAAATGGTCGCCATATTAAAAATGTATGATGGGTCCATATCTTTATTGTTTTTCCTTTGTGTCTTTGAGCATAACTACCAAATTTGATGCTTCTATCTCTTATTATCCATTGTTGATATGAAATTCAATCTAAAAACAGTCATCACTGGCAGCCATCTTGAAAAATGGCCGCCAGTGATGACTGTTTTTAGATTGAATTTCACATTAACAATGGATAATATGTAATATAAGCATCAAATTTGGTACCTTTATGGCCAAATACACAAAAAAATACAGATATGGACCCTCATAAATGATCAATATGGCGGTCATTTTCCAAATTGGCTGCCAGTGACAACTGCTTTTAGATCAATTTTCATATTAATGATGGATATAATGTGATGTTGATTATATATCAAGGATATATGTTGGATTTATCTGCATTGCACTTGGGAACTATCATTTAGATTATAATTTTTTTTAAGATGGTGACCAAGATGACAGCCAATGAGCAAAAAATGGTAGTTGCAATAAAGTTGCATAGATTTCTCTGATTTAGATGATCTTGGTGTCATTATATTTTTCTGGATCTGAAGTAAAGTAAATGAACATCAGAATTGCTCAGAAGCTGCAATTCAAGACTCAAAATATGTGATAGTCTAAGTAGGTCCAGTGCGGGAAAGTCTATTTAGCACTCCCCTTCACAGTAACAGAGAGCTGTGCATTCTAAGGCAGCTTTTTTGCACCTGCACTGCCTAACACAACCCCTCTTACATTGACAGGAGACAAGTTCATAGCTGGACTGGCTTGCATCCGCGGGCATGTCCAGAGGGGTGCATAATAACCCTCAGATGTCTTTGACCAGCCCCATTTACATGGTGAAGGTAGTTCTGGTATAGGTACCAGCATCTGACCCCATACATGTCCTCCTTGGTAAACTGCTCTCTTGACATGTTCTTCTAGGGCAGCCTTTGTCGGTGGGATAGACAGCACATTCTGTTTCTTCACAAATAACTTCCTCCTTGCAGTGTCTATTTCTGTGCATTGGCTGGTTCGGTCATAAAGCAGTATAACAAACCTCTCGATTGTAGCTATAACATCTCGCGGTATGTTATCTGGGGCAGAAGATACTTGTAACAGGGCATTTGTGAGTTCTGGAAAAACAGTCCATGCAGTCTTCTTCCCATGGCCAGCAAAACTGGATACTGTGTCACCGCCGGTCAGTGCATGGAACACTGGAAGTGCTTGTGACTTCTCAGGCCCCAGTCCCGCTGCAATTTCATGGGCTGCAAGGTATCGAAAACCCTTTCCAGTTCCAAATGCCAACCATAGCTCATCTTCTGGCTGGAGACCCTGAGCAACTGCCACAGCCAGTACCACAACATCAGTATCAACAGTTTGTATCATGATTTTCTGATGGCCATTTCTTGCTGCATTTCTTGCTGCATGGGCCACATGTAATAACATTCTACTATCAGCTTCCTCATGTGTACATGGAGCAATTGAAGACAGATCATGAAGTGGTGGCTTACTGAGGACATCTACATCATTTGTGACAACAAGCTGTTTGTCTTCCAGCACAAATTCCCTGAGCAGAGCATCTGAGAGTAAGGTGAACAACTCTGTCTTATTACTGTCAACTCTCAGAAAGCTTTGCCAGTTCCTGGGAATGGGTGCAGCACCTACCACACGTCTCTGCACCCCTTGGCCACGTTTTGCTCTTGTAGCAGCTTTCAAGGATTCAGACCAGTAGCGGTCCCACACCAGATCAAGCCTAGTCACATGTGAAAGTTTCCTGTTGAGATATGGAATGAAAATCTCTTTGGTGTACTCATCAAAGGTCTTTACAGATGTTGGTTTGAGCATCTGGATAATGGCTGCCCCATCTACAATAGTGCAGGTAACCATGGGGCCATCAGAATATGGTCTATGGACATCTTCCAGGCATGAAAGAAGATCACTCTTCATTCCAAAGCGAAGATCTCCCCCTTAGACAGTGCTGGGGGACATGGCTGGTTTTCACGTCTGAAGAACTCATTTAGATTTCCATCTCTGGTTTGGCAAGCAATATAAAGCACTGTTTTCCTAGGACCAGGCATGCCCGCCATCTTGAACATTTTTGGTAGTTGGCTGCCATCTTTGCCACCATATTGAAAAAGGAGTCATTCAAATAAAGGTTCCCAAGTGCTATGCTTAGTAGATAAATCCAACATATATCCTCATATCATTTATGTCCATCATTATCATGAAAATTGATCTAAAAAGAGTTGTCACTGGCAGCCATTTTGCAAAATGGTCGCCATATTAAAAATGTATGATGGGTCCATATCTTTATTGTTTTTTCTTTGTGTCTTTGAGCATAACTACCAAATTTGATGCTTCTATCTCTTATTATCCATTGTTAATATGAAATTCAATCTAAAAACAGTCGTCACTGGCGGCCATCTTGAAAAATGGCCGCCATATTGAAAATTCGTCGTGCCTCCATATCTAATTTTGTTCTATATGTCTTTGGCTACAAGTGTACCAAATTTGACGCTTTTATCATAAAATGCACAATCCTTATATAGTTTCTAGCTAAGCTGCCCCACTATAAGGACTTTTCATGCAATCATGCAGTAACTGAAATAATGAGGCAGCTTGATTAGGGATTAAGCACATCATTGTAACAATCTTAAATTAAAGTGAAGTGAGATTTGAAACAGCAAGAGGAAAGACATTAAATCACTAACACAACAGTAATCACTGAACTGACATAGTATCCTATAAAGTAAAAAGAGGAAAATTGCTCTTAAAGCTCTGACTCTTGAATTAGTGCAAACAAAATAATTTAACTTTACTATTTTTATGGCCACATTACAGGCACAGGGCATCAACATTAACACGTACCTCATGATGTAATGTTGATGTGAAGTTGTGATAGGCTACGTCAGGGCTATTCAACTTCAATAGCAAGTGGGCCGAATATGAAAATCACCACACAGAATATTTGTCAACTAATGGCTAAAAAATAACTCTTGATGATAATAGACATTACATTAGTGTGAACAAATGACACATATCCATTTTCTTTAACTTTAATATTTTCACATAAGGAGCTTTTTAACCAAGGTCCATGTTTATATTTTGCTACATTCAAGATGAACAAAACAAAGCCATCAGACCAAAAATAAATGGACTGTTCACAACATAACATGACATAAACAACTCCAAACATAGCAGGTCCATACCCACAGTCAAATGTATTAGAGCTGAACAGTAAAACAGACAAACATAAACCTGTTGTCACAGAGACAGCATCACATGCCTCATGTGATGTAGAAGAAGCATACATCACACTGCTGTCATTTTGAGCCTGTTCAAGTTAATGGGAAAAATGACACTGCCTTGACTTTGCTATTTCAACACAGTTGGCTCATAGGTAGTAAGGGCAATCCTAAGACACTCATGTAACTTCTCATTGGTCATGGACCAACGTGCCTTTGTTTTGATGGCATTCATATGAGAAAAGTTAGACTCACACGTATAAGTGGACCCAAACATTGTCAGTATTAGCAAGGCCGCATTCCTTGTTGTGGGGTACTGATATTGGTTAACATGGTTAGACCAAAATGTCTCTGCACCCTCAGACTGCAAGTGCTGTTTTAAAGCAAAGGACGATTGCATATCAACCATTTCCATCTGAAAGATGCTCTCATCAATACAAGACATTACCCCTTTTGCTTTTACACAGAAGTCTGCTTCAGGTTTGATAGAAAAGGGGTCACGAGCAAAGTGCAATACTTCAGTGGGAATATTGAACCCTTAGAATCTCTCTGTAAAGTTCTCAGTCAGTTTTGTCAAGAAATCTGTCATGACGGGTGTTATCCGCGCCTCGGATGCTGTGTTCATGAATGCACGCAGTCGTGGAAAGTGCAACAATCCTGTTGCAGCTAGGTCTGTTGTGAAAATTGTTAGCTTTGTCTTGAAAGCACAAAGCTTCTCAACCAAATCAGCAATAGACTTTTCTCACCCTTGCAGTTCAAGATTCAGAGTGTTGAAGTGTCTAAACATGTCACACAGAAAGTACACTGCTGCCATGAATTGTTCACCCAGCATGTGCTCCAGGAGGTCTGCTGCCCGTTTGTGTTTACACACACGAAGGAAAGACACAATCTCCTGGTTGAGCTCACAGAAACGGTCCAGAACATTTCCCTTGCTTAGCCACCTGACATCGTTATGAACAAGCAGGTCTGTGTGTTCTGCAAACATGTCGGCAAGCATCGTACGGAAAAGGCGGCGTTGTAGGCTGGAGGTTGAGCGGATGAAATTCACAATGTTCATGACAGTGTGCATGGTGTTTTTCAGATCACTGTGCAAAAGCAACCGAGGGTGACTTGACACTGTTGAAAAGATGCTAGCAGATGCTGTACTTTGCCTCTCTGTTCCTCCGAGCCCTCTGGAAAACTGGCAGAAAACGAGCTGTGATTTGACTTGTAGTGCCTCTTCACGTTGTATTCTTTCATGACAGATATACATTCGTTGCACAGTAAACAAACCAGTTTATTACTCGTCGCGGCAGGCAAAATAAATGAATATTTGTCCATCCATTTGCTCTGGAACTGGCGGTTTTCCAAATCAATTTTTGTTTTTTTAGGTTTTGAGAGCGACATGTTGCAAAGCGGTGTTAGCTTAGCTGACTCTGACCTCTTCACCTCTCACCCGCGAGCTGAGTGCAAGTGTAGAGCGAGTGTAGCAACCAGTCACAGCGCATGCCTGTCCGGTATGTAGGTGCCTAGTATAACGTGACATAGATATTTTCGAGTCAGATCAGAACTGTTGTTGAAGTAGCTCAGAGCTACCAGTATACGTATCCGGCCCGCGGGCCGCTAGTCGATTAGGCCTGGACTACATGAACTGCGTATTGTGTTTTATTTTGTAAGGGGGCTGAAGTGTATTACTCTCATTCTGTGTCGGATTTCCTATCTGGTGCAATCTGCTTTGTTGAGCTTCATGCGGTTTAGCAACGGCTCCGTCAAAAAATAGAAGTGCTACAGATTGATAGCGCTGCAGAGCGGAGAGCCGCTGCTGAGACGCTGCTGGGACGTTACGCGGCGCATATCTTGAGGAGCCGTCGCCTTTATTCACAGCCAAACTGCAGCCTATATTGTACACTTTATTGCTGTCGCTACTACTACGACTCCTTTCTCTCCCATTCATTCACTGTCCGCACGTACGCACGCTCCCTCACTCTCGCTCGCCCACTCACACCTTACGCATTTTACGCACACACACCTCACACACCGCCCTATTCCTGAAAGGGGCTACGCCACTCTTGCAACAATTATCTGTGTGGTATATTTTCAATTGTTCGGAAATAGTTTGTTAAGACACTTTCTTGTTCAGAGAAGACTGTGGACATGGCTGTTCTATGTTTTTGTCTGTTTTGTTGTGAACTTGAATGTCATCTTCTGTGAAGAAGACTGCAGTTACAAAAGAGAAACTAGATGGCAGGTTATCTTGTTTAAATTTCCAATTGACTGAAGATATAAGTTATTGTTACATTATGTTCATAAATGTTGTAAATTTGACAATGTAGTGTGGTTCATTGCGAACAAAGGTCAGATATTATATTGCATAAAAGTCTAGTCTAAAATGGCATAACAACCTGTGCTTTAAAAAATACATGTACAAATCAAGAATCGAATCGAACCGTGACCTTAGAATCGAAAATGTAATCGAATCGAGGATTTGGAGAATCGTGACACCCCTACTCAGTTTCCACTATCCTGTTTTTTGGACTCACTCTAAAAGATGGACTGTCTTCTCTGCCCCCCCTCCCCCCTCTCTCTCTCTCTCTCTCTCTCTCTCTCTCTCTCTCTCCCAGATTGACTGAAGCTCTACCATGCCTGTGGCCTCTACCAGGACAGAGCCTGGTGAGACCAGACACCTTCCACCCCATTGGCTTCTATCGCCATATAATTATTTACTATGCTTTTTGTTCCTCTTGATGGCTGTTCACACCAATTGTTTAAGTTATGGGTTTTGGTGAGCTTTAAATGAGATGATGTTACATTATGTGACTGTTGGCTAGGGATGTAACGATATACCAAATTCCACGATATCACGATAAAAAATGCTCCGATACCATTGTTGGAGTGTGATGATAAGACGCGCCATATTCTGCCTCTGATTGGTTGGCTTTGTTTGTTCTCAATGCTTGACTGTGTAACTGGTACACAGACGCTCCAGTAAATGGAGACAATCTCAAACCAAGTTTTTGGTATCGTGACATTTCTTACTTTTGACAAACTTTACCTCTTGATTAGATAAAATAGCGAGGAAACATAGATAGATAGATATCTATATATCTATATAGATCGATAGATTTACACGGGGATTGTTTTGAAGTTTTCTATAAATAAAAAGCTCTGTGGAAGATGCTACATTCGCATACAATTTTTTAAAGACGGCAACCTTAGATTAAACTCATGACTGTTTTTTTCTTACATGTAATACAGCCTTCATCACCGTGAGGATTTCTACCATGATGAACAGAGGTCATCAAATAGTATAAACAAAGCCAAAAAGTTAAATTCATTCATTGAAAGCAGTCCTATAGTTACAGCCATAACGGCTGAATTCCTTGTTTCTCCTTCTTATCGTCCTGCTGTCCCTCTTCTGTGTGTGTGTCTGTACTGGTTTGTGTGTTTGTGTGTTATAGTGCCCCAGGTGTTGGACGCGATGAGTGACAACACCACCAGCTCCACCACGGCCAATGACCTGGACCTCATCTACCTAAAAGGCATCATGGAGAGCCCTGTGGTGTGTTACACACACACACAAATACACACACACACAGCCACATTGAAGCAGACACTTTTTTTAATATGCATCTCTATCATGTTGTTGTGTTTGTGTGTCTCCTTTTGTTATGTGTCTATGTATGTGTCTTTGTGTGTCAGGAGCAGGAGGAGAGCCTGAAGGAGCCACGGCTGTCACCAGTGAGGGAGAACAACGTGGAGCTCCTGCAGGAGATCCTCAGAGACCTGGACCCGTTTACACACCGCTCCAACACTGCAGCTGAGCTCTCCCGAATACTCACACAACCTCACTTCCAGGTATAGAACTGAGCCGTTACCTGTAAAGCAGTGAAAAATATAAATGTATAAATATTTTTCAATTTAATTAAATTTTAAGTTGCAAAAACTTTTGCAAACAGGAAAGATCAGACTATTTAATCTTCAGACATTAGTTAAAACATGGAATTAGAATTTGACAAAAGGGAAAAGAAGTGTCACATATTTGACATTTTATGCCTAACACTGACTTTTTTCCTTTTTGACTTTCAGTCTCTCCTGGAGACTCACGATTCAGTGGCGTCCCAGGCATGTGATAGCACCCCCCCCAGCCCATGTGATTTTGTGGATAATGAGCAAGAGGATGGCCACAAACCCAACCTGTACCCACCACCTGACGCAATCCGCATGGTGGGCATACGCAAAGGGGCAGGGGAGCATCTGGTAGGTAACACTGAAACATGAACACAACTGAAATAGCTCAGTGAATTCCATGCTTAATGTTTGTTATATAAAAACATTCAATTACATTTAAGTGATTCAAAATATAGTGAAAATTGACATTGTAATAAAAACCAGAGAACCAGTTCCTTGTACCTGAATGTTGTGCTTTTCATAAAACAGTACATTACAGAAGGTCATGTATATCTGAATTGTGCTGAAGGGTGTGACATTCAAGGTGGAGGGTGGTGAGCTGACTATAGCCCGCATACTCCATGGAGGGATGATAGACCAGCAAGGACTGCTGCACGTGGGAGATATCATCAAAGAGGTAAGATAGACCATTAAGTATCATGTAAAAGGGGCGCCCATAAGCTCAGTTGGTAGAGTGGGCGTCCCATGTACAGAGGCTTTGTCCTCGCTGCAGCAGCCCCAGGTACGAGTCCCAGCCTGGGGCCCTCTGCTGCGTGTCCCCCCCTCTCTCTCATCCTGTTTCCTGTCATCTCTGAAGCTGTCCTATCAATAAAGCCAAAGGCCAAATTAATTTACTTTTTTAAAGTATCATGTATACTAGGGATGTAATGATATACCAAATTTCGTGATATCATGACAAAAAATGCTGCAGTACTGTTGTGGGACTGTGACGATATCTACCGACTAGAGCTGCACAGTATATCGTTTGAGCATCGTCACCTCGATGTACATGTGCGCAATAGTCACATCTCAGGGCCTGTGATGTAGGAGGCAAATGAGCTCATCTAATTTCAAGGGTACCTGACACACACTGTCGCGCAGCCATCCACCAATCACGCTAGTTCTTATTCAGTGTGCCGAAGCAGACCACGCCTCTGCACATGGAGTGAGTCGCTGGTAACAACTTTGAAAAATGAACAACGAACAACAGAAAATCGCTGAAAACAAAGACTTGGTGCCAAATAGAAAAGCAACGTCCAATTCAACTTGCGAAGTCTGAGCGAGTCTGAGGATTGGACGCTGTCGGATACTCTGATTGGTTGTTAGCTAGCTCTCAGTGTTAGCTTATTGACCATTCTGATTGGCGGTGTGCTAGCGAACCAGCGCGGCGTGGGGGAGGGGCAGAAGTGACGATGGTCTGCACTCCGGTCCGTCATTTCCTGTTTTTGTGTTTTGGATTACTACTCGCGCAGGCGCAGAAGGTACACGCTGCTGTGTAGCTGGCAGCGGTCGAGGCGGTGTGTTTCAATGCAACGTTTCTGCTGAACGGTCAGACGAGAGGCAGCGGAGTGGTCGGATAAAGGCAGCTGGCCGTTGGTTTGAGTCTGGGCGCTACTATTTACAGAACAAGGGGTTGTGGGCCGCTCAGGAATCGGATGCAGAGCTGCTCTGATTAATATTATTATTATTTTTGAATCATTTTTGATAAAAAGAAAAATGTTTAGTTTTGCTGTAAAAGATTTCAGTTGTTGAATAAAAGGTTGAATAACCTGTTTATCACTCATCGTTAGTTACTTAATGTAATTATGAAGCTGGAATGTTCCATTTTAAGATGGAGAGCTCAAAAGGTTCAAAGGTTTGTTTATTGTCATTCAGTTCACGTTTGCACATGATAGAAGGAAACATGAACTCAGGTCCCAGCACAATGAAAGATAACAATAAGAATATCTCTAAAACACAGACATACTCGTAACATTCACAGAAAGAGGTAAGATCAGCGCAGGTTAACTGTCCACGAGATAGTAACAGTGCAGCATAACATAAAGTGCTGTTCAGGTCATCTGATGAAAATTCCTGTAGTTTTCATATCGCAGTGTCAGTTTTTTCCAATATCGTGCAGCCCTATTACCGACCTATCATGTAGCTATTTTGCTCGTAAAGTTGACGGATCTACCAAGGGAAGTCAGTATGAATGCATTTTCCTGTCTCCTTGTCATTGTATAGTGCTGTTTGAACAGTGGCGGGCACAGTCATACTGTTTAAGTGACTATAGGCTCGTTAGATGGAGCAAACACACCGGCTGTCTGCGACCGTTGGGCCGCCATGCTGCTACTCAGGCCCACTGGCCGTGTCTGCTTCATCTAATGAGCCCAAACACAATACTGCTGTGACCAGGTGGTGTGTTTACCAAAGGGTAAACTACGGTTCACAATCCTGTATCAGCTCCACCCCTGGCTGTTTGGTTTTATAAACCAACCATGAGAAAAACATTTTAACTCATAAACACCAGACAACCACTGAACATACAGTTAGCAAATAATAATGTGTCAGTTATGCTGACAGAGATTTTTGTGGCTCTGGTAGACAACCAGAGGGGGGGAGGATTGCTACTGGCTTGGTACAAAGTCCAATGGCTACTTTATAATCATGGCTGACTACTTTTATACTGTATACTACAGAAGAAAAGCAGAAGGACCTCAAGTAAAAAGTAAAAACAAATTGTGTACAAATAATAAATGCTGTACACTTCACACTTATTATTAAAGGACATTGTTCGAGTAATTTTTATTATTTCATTTTTTGTATCGAGATAAATGTCATACCATTGACTATATATCGTGATGATATCGTGACATCCCTACCGTATACTGATCCCTTCCATTTAGAGGTGCAGCAATAAATTGATTCGTTGTCAACTATTAAATAATAGTTATTTGGTATTAACTAAGCTATTTTGGTATTTGATAATTGTATTGAGTATTTTTTCAAGGAAGGAAGAAGTCAAAATGCTCTGATTCCAGCTTCTATAGTGTGAATTTTTCCTGGTTTCTTTTTTCCTCTATGACAGTAAACTGAAAATCTTTGCATTCTGGACAAAACAAGACATTTTAAGGATGTCACTTTGATTTTTGGCTTTTCACAATTTTCTTGAGTGCTCCATTTAAACTGTGTATGCCAAATAACAAATTGTTATTTGCTAGCTTGCATTAATTCTTTTGCTTTATGGTGGGCATGCTTTGAAATTCCATTTGGGAAGTGGGTGTACTCGATTTTGGAAAACATAGTTTCAATCTCTCCAGAAACACTATATTCTTCTGACAGTCTTGTCAGCTTATCTTAGTACAAAAGCCCTCTAAACAGGGGGGAAACAAACTGGCGCTATCCAGTGGTAAACCAAACATGTAATGTCTTGTGCTTGTCTGATCTAAACTGTGGATTGCCTCAGGGGTCTGCCCAGAGTCCTCTATTGTTAGTTTTTGGCTCATGAAGCCCTTGTGACATTTGTAAATACCTTGGTAACCTGTCATCTTCCATTAGGCAAGAAGCTGCAAATGTGATTTTTAAATGCATTAGTTTAGAAACTCTTTTGTCCAATGTGCTTGCAGGTGAATGGACGAGAGGTGGGCCAGGACCCTAGGGTTCTGCAGGAGGAGCTGCAGGCTACCAGTGGAAGTGTAGTTCTGAAGATACTGCCCAGCTACCATGAAGCCATACCTCCAAGACAGGTGAAGGACACAAACACGTCACACAGAGTAGATACACATGGTCATACTACCTGTCAAGGATTTCTGGTTGCTGGGAATTACGAAATGGCTAGACATGATATTCACTAAAACAGAAACAAGTGCACATTGAGATTAAGACCTGTGTCTACGTCTTTGTTTCTGCAGGTGTTCTTCAAGTGTC
This sequence comes from Lagodon rhomboides, assembly GCA_039737535.1. Taxonomy (NCBI): domain Eukaryota; kingdom Metazoa; phylum Chordata; class Actinopteri; order Spariformes; family Sparidae; genus Lagodon; species Lagodon rhomboides. The sequence goes on along the minus strand of CM077802.1, from coordinate 28,179,482 downwards.
ACTATGACTACGACCCAGCTAATGACAACTTGATTCCCTGTAAGGAGGCAGGCTTAAGGTTTGAGACAGGAGACATCCTGCAGATAGTCAACCAGGATGACGTCAATTGGTGGCAGGTACAGTTCAGCACAAAAACTGCTTGTGTAGATTGATTTTCAGTCCTTTGTGAAACTCCAGAAGGTTGTTGTAGTGCAGATTTATTTCGATTAACATCTAATGAATTAACCCATGAGTTTGATATTGATGTAGACATTGTGTGGGTGTGTTATACAGGCCCGTCATGTGGAGGGTGGTAGCACGGGGCTGATCCCCAGCCAGATGCTGGAGGAGAAACGGAAAGCGTTTGTCAAGAAAGATGTGGAACTGGCTCCTGCAGGTAACTGGAAAGACATAACAATGAAAACAAAGAAAAGATGATGATGATCAATGAAAGATGATTAATTATGGAAAATGAAAGGATAAAAGTTAATAAGCACATAATGATGATTAATATTTGTATTTGTTATTTGCATGATTGATGAAAAAGCATTTTACACGTCCCGAATGCCAATCGAAGCACAAGTATTGGTCGCAGTTTAGCACCATCAATTCAGACCAAAACTAATTGGTGCATTATGTTATTCATTCATTCATTTATTTACTTACTTACTAACCTATTTATTTATTTATTTATTATTATTATTTATTTTATTTCTGTAAAGTATATGTGCCCTCCATTACCCTCGACTAGCAGATTTGGGAGCTAGAGGCAGGCACAGCCAGGAGGAGTGCAGTGGCATGTTCAGTGGCCCTCATTTATCAAAGGAACGTAGGACAGAAAACTGGGCGTACGGTCATTTCCACACAAAGCTCGCCATTTATCAATTTGGACGTGAGCGGAGGCTACGATCAAATCTCACGTCAGGTCTCAACTCGTGTACGCAAGTTTTCAAGTCGTGTTGATTTGCGGTGCAGCATAGTAAATCTGGCGGAGTCCGACAGTTGTTATTAGACCATATATCCCTGACATTAAAGGTAGACTAGTTTCAAATAGTTTGTGATTAACGGGGTTAACAGTTTGTTGCTGTAACATTAATTTCTCTTTCATTTTGAGAAAGATTTTGAGGAAGGTGACATAATTACAAGCAATTCATGCAATGATTCATGTGCTCGGTGACAAAGGTTATCCCCTCAAGGAATACCTGGTAACTCCTCTGGCAAACCCTGCAGCAGAGCAGGAGCGCAGATTCAACCATGCACATTTACGCACACGGGCCACGTTGGAGCGCTGCATCAGGTTGCTTAAGGGCAGATGGCTCTGTCTAGGATCCGTGGGGGGAACCCTCTTGTACACGCCAGAGAAAGTTTGCAACATCATTTTAGCCTGAGGGGTTCTGCACATTACTGCACAATACAGGGAGCCATGTGATGTCCCGGTGCAGCCAGATGAACCTCTGCCCAGAGAGCCTGGCCAGCAGAGCCCCAACTGGAGGCTGCACGAAGCAGACAGGAGCTCATTCATCACTTCTAAAATGTGAAGTGTTAAATACTTATGTTTGGCAACTATTCAATACAGGGAAACAGACAATGCACAACGTTTAGTCAAACATTTTATTCATGTGATGCACGTTTCAGGTTTTCGTTTCTCTTTGAAAGTGTCGTTTATTGCTGTAAGTGAGCGATTTATCTCCGCCATTGACCGACACATTTCGGTTTGTTTTTCCAAGACCTCTGCTGTCAGAATCCAGGGTCGTGGCGGTGTGCCTGCACGGGCGGCGGAGGACATGCGCCCGCACACACAGCTCACATTTGACTGGCTCTGTGGGACTGACTCCAGACCGGTTTCTTCAGCCGCAGCCTGAACAACGCCACTCGTGCCTGGCTCCCAATGATCTGAAACATCATTTCAATAAAGAGATCAACTCTGACTGCAACCGTAAAATAACCCTTATTTATTTAAATCTAGGCTGAACAGCCAAAATGCTTCAAGCATTCAGGGATTTCCAGCAGCTGAACCCTGTACAAAAAATATTAGTAGGCTATTAAGTGTTTACCATTATCCGGCTCAGACTCAGGTGGTGCGTCTGGGTCTCCTCCGCCACTTATGCCTGAAATTGAAGCCGACCCGATCAGCGCGCCCACCCGCTCCTCTGTCTGGGTCAATGCAAGGCTGGGGTCCAGCTGGCCTCCTCCAGTCAGCGTGGTACAGCGCCTGAGGGCCGCAACACGCTTTTTGCTGGCGAGTTTGAGCTCTGACCATTTTTTCTTGAGCTAAATATAAATTGCGATATAATCGATTATATATATACATATACATATATATGAATATACATATCGTGGCTGTATAAAGTAAATATTCAAACCTCAGCTGGAGTTTGATTGATGCTGTTGACCACAGCAGTGATTTCTTTCCATACAGCATTCTTCCGACTTCCTGTGAAGCCACTTTTCAGTCTGCCAAATAAAACTAATTAGTTTAATTGTACGTGTGATGTTCTGGTCTCAATTTCAAGGTCGGAGAAGTTCCTCTTCTTGGACGTATCACGCATCTCCATGTCGTAAACTCTAGGGGCGAGGCCTCTAAACTGAGAATATTTAAGGGCGTGGTATTTAAATGGCGATTGTTTTCAGCCGCCACATTTATCAACGCCCGATCATTCTTACGCTGTGATCAGCGAGACACGAACGTTTCATGAATCACACGTGAACCCTGTCGTAAGATGATTTCTGCGTTCGGAGCTGCGCTGGTTTCTACGTTAGATTGATAAATGAGGGCCAATGTGTGTGTGTTCTGACTTAGGGCTGTTTTGGGGATACACCACAAGGACCTCATTAGCATTCAAATACTTAGTATCCAAAGTCTAGTTTTTCCTGCCTATTGAGCTACTTTGCAGCGTTGAAGGCTAGGTAGACCTATTTTCCTGCAAATGCGGTCTTGACTCTGGTGTTCATGCCCAAAAGTGCAATAAGCCAGAACACACATAACCCTGCCCGCTGTGTCTATATACAGGGCGGTCCAACAGTTCTGCAGGGAGGGGGCTCACAAGCACCAACATGCATATGCGGCCAGACGGACAGAGACAGAGAGGGAGTGTGATGTCCCTCTCTGCTCAGGACCAACCAGGACTTTAGTCTCCCATAGGAGAAATTTGTCTTGGGTTAAGGGAACTGCTGTATCAAACCAGACATTTTAGATTTAGGGATTTAGGGAAATACACTTGACTTGAGAGTTGAAGTGTGTAGCTCATGTCTTTAGTCTTAGTTATTTTTCTGTAATAGCTTTTCTACTGTATATTGTGTACCATCTTCAGTCATCTGCTGTTGACACTGCCATCTAGTGGTGAAATGCTCGCTTTGCAAAATAAATATCAGGTAAACAATTTCAGTTGGTCGAAAGTACCAACGATCGCACGAGATTTAATAAACTGATCTAAAGGACAGAGACATTTCTAGATTCCCAAACCACAAATACTTGAAACCAGTACAACAATGTCTGAGGCTTTAGACTTGAAAGGTTTTCGTGTTTTCCTTTTCATATTGCTAAGGATAAGGGAGAGTCAAATGAGAAGATTGAGACCACTGTTGAACTCGCAAGTTGTGGCCAGTTACTTCCTGGGGTCTCCTCTGGTTGCTCTGCAAATTGCACTGACCAAGAAATAGTATGGTGCATAACCTCCAAAACTGTGTTAATCAGTGAGCTTTGTCACCTCTAGACAGAGAAAGGCTAAGCCAGTTGCTGGGAGTCGCTTCATATGGAGTGCACACATGAGTTGTAACAATCTTCTTGTCTAACCCTTTGGTTACACTGAACCCGTGACGCATGCAGACTATTTATATAGTGGCTGCTGCAACACTATGCTTCCACTACAATAAATGAAACTGGCTACACAATATGTTAGAGCTATGCGTCAGTAGTGCGTATGTACACAGAAATGTGCTCTAGCAATGTAAAAATAGACCACTCTTCTATTTATTTGTTTTCCCATAGATGTGTGCAGTCCTTTTGTACAGAAATGGGTCATAAAGTGTCTGTAGTTGCTTTTAATTTAACTACTGGTGTACAGGAAATAATTGTGTGAGCTGAGGAAGTGCCAAAGAAAAAACAGCTTGTATTTGGGATTATAATGGATTTTCCCTAGTTGCCAAAAGGTGAGTCTAAGGATATCACACAGCATTTCTGCAACCTTTATAAAAGATGTGTGCTGGTTGCTGTGTGACATGGAGATCATGAATAATCATCTTTTGTGGGCATAATAGTCTAAATGTAGCTTTCTGCATGTAATACAGTTAGGGTTACATGAATAAACAGTAATTAAAAAGTGTGACCAATTTGTTTTAAATATAGTTAAACATTAAACAATCTATTTGATGGCTCCATTCAGACAACGGCTCCGTTTTAAAAGTCTGTTTGTCTGTGTTCAGTGCAACAATATCACAGCATCTTGTTTTTATGCTGGATCATCTTTAATATCACAATATAAATCATATGTATATGTTAACTACATACATTTAGAGCAAGAACGTAGATTTGGTAGTACAGGCATGAGTAATTGAGAGTGGAGATCAATGATCTAAGATCCAAGGATTTACAATTAAAGCTTTAAGGATTTATTTTGCCAGTACCAGTTTGAGGTTGTTTTTGTAACTTTATCTCTCACTTCGCCTACTGTAGTCGTAGATGTTAAAGGGACATGAGGCAGGATCAAGAAATAAGACACAATAGTGACACGACGGCCGTTAGGGTAACTGCAGCCATCAGCCAAGCCGGCGCTGGAGCACACATGAACTCTTCACAGCAGAGCAGCTGATGCTGTGACACTGTTATTTCTTTACTCGCTATAGAGCGGCGAAGTCCCGCCCTTCCGTTTCCGGTGCATGGGACCTCAGATGTGAATTATTATGAACGAGAGTCAATGGAGAGTTAAAAAATATTTTCTGGGCCCGTTTGAATTGTGCCATGAATTTCACATATGTTGCTTGTGGTTTTTAAAGATAATTTTCCATGCAAGACTACAATTTAGCGCAAAGAAGTTTTATAATGTTAGGTTTTGTGTGAGGCCGCTTTGTGAACTACAGCTCTTCGCTGCTCTCGACGCGAATGATATACGTCACCACTCGCACTCGGAACTCTGAAACAGACATGGCGATGTCTCTGCTCCAATTCACCGCTTTTTTCCAAGGGGATCATCTGAAAGGAACCGAAAGAAAGAACAGCCGTTCCTGCTGAATGAGGACATTCTGGAACAAAACACACCGGCATCTTGAAATACAGGGACTTCACCAGTGGAGGGAAAGGTTGATGACGTGATGTCACATACGCGACATGTAGTTTTTCTCATTGTGTTTTCTCTGCAGCCTTTAACTGAACAATTGCACAATAAACTGTCAAACTCTTAACGTGAAAAAATATCATTTAAACCCACAAACAACATTTGTGTAATCCAAGTCATATAACGACTGGGACCAGAAAATAATTACTTTCTGTCCATTCAATCCCATGTATATTTTACGATCCGAAAGGTCCCATGGGGTCCACCGGAAGGGGCGGGACTTCGCCACTCTATTCACGTGACTGTTTACTGCGAGACCTCCACACATGCCTCCACAGAATGACGTTAGCCCAAACTGCGAACTGAGCTGTGTGTAAGGGATAGCCTTATCCCCTACACACTCGCTGTGTGTAGAGACACACAAGAGGCGAGTCTGAAAGGCACAGGCGAAAGCAAAGACGCCATATTGGGGGACAAAAACATCGTCTCTGATACGGGACTGCTGTGTGTTAGCAGCTAATGCTACTACACAGACACAAACAAACCGTTAGCCTGTGGCTACAGCCAGCTGCTAACGTCACCTCCCTGATAACAGGTTGGGCTTTCGGTCCCATATATAAAGGGACATATTTCTAACTATTCGGTTTCAGACTAAAGGAAAATGTGCAGTCTGTAACTATTCAGTGTTACACAGCGGTGGACTAAGCTACATGTTAGCAGCTAACGCTACTTTGCACGTCAGGTCACTCCGAGTCCTCGGTGATCTCATATGATTTTCAAATCAAGCTCTAAACATGACCTGTAATGTTTTCTTACCTGGTCACTAGGAAATGAGCCATGTCAGCATCTGTTTTCAGTCCCAGTTCAAGTTGAAGCTGCCTCCATGAGTCGTACATGTATCTGATGTTTATTCGGGTGCCGGTCCGGCTTTGGTCGTAATTTCGTTTCGACTCTCGACTTGCCACTGATAAAACCTTCGTTTTCTTCTTAGTATGACTTTTTAGTGGACTTTGTGTGGTGGTGGGTCGTTTTCTGGCCGTAGCAGAATCCATTACTACACAAACACTAGTTTGGGTCCACCACGCTTGTCTTCTTCCTGTTTCCAAGCCGTCGAGGACGCGCATTCAGCGTCCTCTGACGTCACGTCCTCGACTGCGCAGGAAATTCAGACCACGAATTGCGGCACATGATGCAGCACACAGCCTGTTCAAGGCAACGGAGAGATATGTGGGCGGGCTCATTCTTTTTGGTTTTGAACACTTCGTCACCCGTTAGCATTAAAAAACTTAAAATGCATGTTTATTTTTTCAGAAATCCTGCCTCAAGTCCCTTTAACTTATCAATATGACATGAACATGAAAAGTTTCACACGTGTGCTGGGTCTGAAAACTGAAGACAAAACCCCACACAATGCAAAAATAAAAGCTCACAGTGTGTGCACCATGTATTTTTGTTTCAGTGAGAGACACGTATATCAAGTCAATGACCATTTACAACAAATGGTTATACAGTTAGAGCTAGCATAAAATGCTCTACTCTTTCAGGAGGTTCCTAAAATATTGAAGCAGAAAAAACAATCATGCTTGTAGAACTACTTCTTGCAGATAACATTACATTTTAGTATGATACTAGTCAGCTGCTAGCCAAACAGCTAATTCAGTGCCTGAATAATGCTGTGCTTCATTTTTGTGGCAGGAAATCTTTGTACTGGTGTTGGTGGGAAGAAGAAAAAGAAAATGATGTATGTGACCACCAAAAATGCAGGTAAGAAAGTCTGTCCTATAAAATGTGCTAATTGTTTGGGTCGTTTAATGATACCCTTACAGTGCTCAATACTTTTTTTCTTACTCTTCTTTAGTTTCTTCGTTCACATCTGTTTCTGTCTCTGACTTTTTGTCCCTTAATCCTTTCTCTCTTTCTTCCTCTCAGAGTTTGACAGACATGAGATATTGCTCTATGAGGAGGTGGCAAAGGTCCCACCTTTCAAGAGGAAAACTCTGATTTTGATTGGTGCCCAGGGTGTGGGGCGGAGGAGACTGAAGAACAAGCTTTTACTGAGGGATCCACTTCTCTTTGGCACCACTATTCCATGTACGAAGTCTGATATATTAAAGTAGTCCATTAAAGCTGTTACCGTTAAGCTTTTTGTGTCAACCTCATATAGCTTTTATTAAAAGAAGGAGCAAGCGGATACAGATGATACTTGAGATTCTGACAGAAATCATTTTAACAAACTAAACGTTTCTTGACAGGATACAAAATGGAGGGGGAATCAATAAATGTCTTTTTTTGTGTCTGTTCAGACACCTCCAGAAAGCCCAAAAAGGGCGATCGTGAGAGTCGGATGTATGCCTTCACCAGCCGCAGCAAGATGGAGACTGACATCAAGAATGGGCGCTTTCTTGAACATGGAGAGTATGACGGCAACCTGTATGGAATCAAGATAGACTCCATACATGAGGTGGTGGAGGCTGGACGCGTCTGCATACTGGACGCCAACCCTCAGGTGCGTACCTGAGGGTACTTTGCCAGTACCAGTTTGCAGCTGTTTACGTACCAACACAAATTAATTAAGAAGCAGTTTTTATATCCTGTTTTAGCATAAACATGCCCATAAACAATTTATTCTGTAAACACAACACTGGACATTTCATCAACACATTCATATGTTAGGGTGAACTTGTTAGCAGAGATCTTTTGTATTGAACAGACACAGCGTGATATTATTATTAATTTTCTGTTCACCTGGTAAAATTAAGTCCAGTCCAGTCCAACTCTCTTTTAGCTCTCTTTTAGCTTTTTTGCTGAAAAGAGCCATGAGAGTGAACCAATACAGTAAAAACTAAAACATGTGGTTCACAAAGTACAACATACATATAAGTGACCCCAATCAATTTACAGATTGTCATTTGATCCATTTGGAAAATAAAGATACTGATTAGGGCAGCTTAAAGGAACCTAAATGAAATGATTTTTCAGTGGTACCCACTCACACTTGCAATTTCATAAATCAAATTAACTTATACTGACTGCCCAGAAAAATAGAAACCCATATTCACTGTAATGCAGTTTAGGATTGTTTATTCATGGACAAACAGATAATTCCGATCTGATTCCTACACATTCCTACTTCGCACAGAGTAGAAAAGTAGAAGAGTGACCACCTGCAGTCACACATGCAGCTGTAGAGGGTCTCTGAATTTAGGGGGAGGGTATAAAAACATTAACATACTGGCACACTGGCAAATGTGTTTGAAATGACCACAGATGTTACCTCTTACACAGTCATTAGTGTTGCTGTTCTTCACTCTTATTCTACAAATGTTGGTAATACATAACACTGTTGTGGTAAAAGGTGGTCACGCTCGGCAGGTAACTTACTAACAGATAACCTTGACATTCCTACATTGAATGTATGTTCAGAATGTCATTTAAAAAAAATGCTTTGCTTTCTGTGGGAACACACCAAACACAGTCCAGTATAATACAGCCTCAAGATTCAGCAGCTGTGCAGTGCAACCAGTGGGTGTAGGTCACAGAGGAGCCCACTTCAGTCAGTTGCATGTCATGTGCTTTGCCCAAGGGCATCTTACATCAAGTGACATTGAAGGAGTATAGTAGGAGTATAAAGTCAGTCATTCACTGTGACCAACAGGAATCTCCAGCCAGTTGGTGGATGTATACCAAAGACACTCTTCCTAATCATATGTTTGTGTGTTTATATTTTATGATTCTAGTCTCTCAAAGTGCTGAGGACCTCTGAGTTCCTGCCCTATGTGGTGTTCCTTCAGTCTCCAGACTTCGAGGTGCTCAAGGCAATGAACCACTCTGCTGTAGAGGCAGGGGTGGTTGATAAGACACTGATGGTAAGAAACACTTAAGGTATGTTCATGCACATGTAGACAAAACATTTGAATCTCTGGAAGCAGCAAAATCACGTTTTCTGTCTCAGGATGAAGAGCTGCAGAGGACGTGCAACGAGAGCGCTAAAATCCAGGCGGCCTACGGTCACTACTTCGACCTGTGCATCATCAACGACAACCTGGATGAGACCTACCGCACTGTCAAGGCTGCCCTTGAAACAGTTTCTAAAAATCCCCAGTGGGTTCCTGTCACATGGGTTTTTTAGAAAGAGGCTGTGGATATAACACAAGTAAAAAGAAAGAGAGCAAAGCCACCAAAAATATACCACTGTATAAATGATGGAAGTTCTTATTTAGATTCCCACAAGAGATCAAATCTGATACCAACCGTAGCTTATCATCATAAAGCTATTTTAAATAAGTAAATGCTTCGCAGGATGAATTAGAGGAAATTTTGTTCAAAGTTTGAATAAGAAATCCGTTATTTAAACAGGGTCATATTTTTCTGTGCAACGAGCCAGGAAAGAGAAAAACAGAAAGAAACAAGAAAGAGAAGAGAAAGGAAGGTGGAAAAGATTAAAGTCCTCAATGTCAGAAATTCAAAGATTTTAGCTGGGCAAACCAAGGACTGTGTGTGTGTGTGTGTGTGTGTGTGTGTGTGTGTGTGTGTGTGTGTGTGTGTGTGTGTGTGTGTGTGTGTGTGTACATTTTTGTTAGATATTGGGGATCTTTTCTGGCATACAACAACAGGTTACAGGTAGTCTAGGCTGAGGAACTGGGTTAGGTTAGGCATTTAGTTGTGATGGTTAATGTAATATTCCCCAGAAGAGTTGTTCAACAGAAGAGTTATAAACATGCGTGTGTGTGCGTGTGTGTGTGTGTGTGTGCAAGTATTTGTGTCTCTGTCTGTGCGTGGATTTTTAGAGCTTTTTAGACTTTTGTATATTTTTAAATAATTGTGCCATTACTGATGATCATCAGCAGACTTTCATTGTTTACATTTCATGATCAGTGGCCAGTACTGATGGTTACACTATATCTGCAAACTATAAGCAAAAGCCCATCATATCTTTAAATAAAACCACACAGATATCTTAAAACTGCCCATGTATTTGTCATGCAGTTCATTAACCAAAAGTCTTCTATTTACAGTAATGTAAAATGAGAAGGGCAACCAGTTATTGACATAATTCATTTTGTTATAATGGATTATTTGACTAAAACATGGACAAGCACAATAATGCAGAAGCAACAGATGTTCTCATGCCAACTTATTTTTATTGGAGATTGTTATATTTGACAAATTGCATGAGATTGAGTGCCGACAACAACAAGCCAACCTCATAGTCATCTCATCAGCCTCATCTGTTCGTTTTCTGTTTCAGACATAGGCTGCCTTTCAAGACACTGGTCTTCTTTTAATGTAGTTACACACACACACTCACAGGCACTCCAAGAACACAAGGAATTATGCAGGTATTGAAGAGAAAGAAAGCTGTACAATATACACATTCATATATTAAATATAACCTTCCATCTTAGTAGTAAGAGAAAGAAAACGCCACCTCTCGATCACCTTGGGGGTCCGCTGCATAATTGGTTGTATGTTTGTACTGTCATCAAATCTAACAACCAGGCCGCAAATTCAGCAATATCATTACTTAAGTCAGTGTGAAAGTCGACTTTCCCGATTTGTTTTTTCACAGAATACTGGGCTGTCTTAAGCTACATCTGACTAAAACTAGTGTCTATGTTGATAATATTAATAACTAATAATTAACGATAACGACATCTGTCTTTAGCTAAAGGGTTAGGGTTAGGGTTTCAGCTAATGTGCATGTGAAGTCAGCTTGATGATTAGTTGAATCAGTTATTGCCAACCCATTCCTCAAGCAGGCTAGTGGTTCTACATGGAACACATGGGGGTTGGAAAACAAACTGGGGATATCACGAGATGGTTAACAGGATGGGAAGCCAGAAAACTCATATTTCTGTTGTGAGGGTTAGGTGGAGAGCTGGAGAGAACAAAAGGGAGGAAGCTATTGTTATTTACTTAGCAAATCAGCAACTAGCTGGTAAACATGGTTGAGGGTTTAGCAGCTGCTAAAGAGCCACACATTTTTCTCAAATGAATGCCAATGTTGCTCTGTGTCAGCTGGATATGAAAAAAGGGACGATTTTGTAGGTATGAGATTATTGCTTAGTTTTTAGAGTTTGTGACACTTCAGTGATAACTTTCAGAATGTCATCAGTATCAGTATATGCGGGTTAACAACACAACAACAACAACAAAAAGTCAGAAACTAGACAAAATTTGAATTCAAAATAGTGAAAGTGTAAAGAAAATTCATATTTCAAAATATTAGTTTTTTCTTTTGATTTTCAAACATTGTGTTGTGTGCAGACTTTGGCCTCTGTACATGAAACACTGTCCATGGTGGCAGCTGTAGAAAGCTCACTGAGCCTCTCATTTGTATTCACATCTCATTGTGGCAGCTACTGAATACTTCTGATGCAAAATGAATTGTTTAGCGATAAGTGAGAAACATTGGTGCATTAGGTGAGACATTTTGAGTATATTTGTATATTTATGCTCTAGTTTTTAAAAGTGTCATTTGTCTGGCAGCTATATTGGGATCTCTGGAGTGATTGGTTTGAGATACTAACTCTCTCAAGGACATTCCAAAACTTCACTGTGTCCTTTTTCTATGAAATCTCATGAATGCAATAAAACATTTTTTGTCACTGTATCCGTGATTACAGATGTCAATTTAGTACAGTCATTCCTCTAAGGTAATTTTCCTTTACCAATGTTTATTCTGAAAAAAAGGCTCACTGACAGTTCTGTAATATAGGTTTACTGTACATATTTAAACTGTATAGGTACTAACAATGTTAAATGCTACATAATAAGCATTCAATTTGAGATTACAAAATGATAACCTAAAGGTGTACTCCAGGGATCAATATTTCATTATCTGTTCTACAGTTAGCATTTTAAATAAAATCCTTAAAATCTTTATAGTCACACATGGTTTGAAATGGACAGTGAATCAAGCTTGAGCCTTGTAATTTTGTTATTGTACAGTCAGACATAGTTCATGCTTTTGTCTATACTGAATAAATTATTGATTTGATTGAAATCATTTGAGATTTTCCGTGTTTTTTTTTCTCTGTACACAAAATGTATTTCCTGATTGTGGTTACGGTCTCCATACAACACCATCTGTAATATAGTAATGTCGTTTTATACATGTTAAAAAAAACAACAAGACAGCGTGGCTGGATCCTCGACTGAAACATTGAAGCCTTGAGGTTAGCTTGTCTAGCATGAAAAAAAAAACTGTAACCAAAAAATGAGATGGAAAAAAAGGCTATTTTAATAGGGTTCGTTTGGTAGGGCTTTTTCACTCTTTTCACATGTACATCACACATTCTCTTGAATTGATTTCTTCTGGTTGAAGCCATGTGATTACCACCCTATAACCACCTCCAACAATGCTCCTACTTCAGTTGACATCAGTTTTTCATGTAGTATGACCCTACCTGCATTATGGAGGGTTAGCTCTCACTTGCTGTCAGACAGTGAGTTTAAAGATTTTCCCGCTACACAAATCTGCCCCTACATTGAGTTAAATGATACTCCCGACGTCAATAGTGGCACTTTGCGTGAAACACTTAAAACTACTGTCCAAGGACAGGTGATATCTTATGTTTCGCAAGTGAGAAATGCTGAAAGGGCTGGGCTGGTGGAAATCATAGACAAACTTCTCAAACTTGATGGAAGCTACTCTGCCTCTCTGTCCCCCACCCTCTACAAGAAAAGACTTATATTACATTCGGAGCACAACCTGCGGATGTCACACCTAGTGGAGAAACAGCTATAACAATCCAAAACTGTGTGCCTTTGATCACTTCTGATCCAACTGATATCAGTAAATCTTTTTCAGAATTCTACACTAATCTGTACACTTCCAAATGACCCCCAGTCACTGCAATGATGCCCAACCCCCTAGATTTGTTCATATGACCCTATGATTCCCAGTGTTGAGGTTTCTTTTGTCTCTTTTCTATAACTTCTATAACAGTATAATGTTGTACCTGACACACTGCTTTGTATTGCCAGCACAAAATGAATTAAAAAGATTTTAAAATGAAGCTTAGCATTTGTTCATGCAGGACACATAAGTCATACGCTGACAGCTGACAGCCTCCAATATCATTGTTATCAATCGGTCACAAACCAACCACAGCTATTCTCGCCACAGGGCAGTCCATTTAAATACGACTCCCCTCTCGTTCACATCCCTGCTACTCTAATGCTGCCTCACACTGCTGCCAGCCTCCACCTTCTTTAATTGAGAGTCCTATCAGGGCTCAAGGTTAAAAAAATTCCAGTCTCAGCCTTCGCCCCCGCCGTCGGCCTCCCGAGGGTCTCAGCCTTCACCCCCGGCGTCGGCCTCCCGAGGGTCTCAGCCTTCACCCCCGCCGTCGGCCTCCCGAGGGTCTCAGCCTTCACCCCCGCCGTCGGCCTCCCGAGGGTCTCAGCCTTCGCCCCCGCCGTCGGCCTCCCAAGGGTCTCAGCCTTCACCCCCGCCATTGGCCTCCTCAGGGTTTCAGCCGTCGGCCTCCTCAGGGTCTCAGCCTTCATCCCTGCCGTCGGCCTCCCGAGGGTTTCAGCCTTCGGCCTCCCGAGGGTTTCAGCCTTCGCCCCCGCCGTTGGCCTCCTCAGGGTTTCAGCCTTTGGCCTCTCGAGGGTCTCAGCCTTCGCCCCCGCCGTCGGCCTCTCGAGGGTCTCAGCCTTCGCCCCACCATTGGCCTCCTCAGGGTTTCAGCCGTCGGCCTCCTCAGAGTCTCAGCCTTCATCCCCGCTGTCAGCCTCCCGAGGGTTTCAGCCTTCGGCCTCCTGAAGGTCTCAGCCTTCGCCCCCGCCGTCAGCCTCCAGAGGGTTTCAGCCTTCGGCCTCGCGGGGGTCTCAGCCTTCGCCCCCGCCGTCGGCCTCCTGAGGGTCTCAGCCCTCCCCCCTCTCCACCCTCCCAGCTTCGTTTGTACTCTGTTCTTGGCCTTGTTTTGGGGACATCTGATGTTTTATTTCCATGCCCTCTTGTGTCTTTTCAGTGTCTCCTCTGTGTTCTTGCCTCTATGTTTTCCCCTTCCTCCTTGTTGCATGTTTGTCTCCCTCTGTCTGTCAGTATTATCCCTTCGTTATCTCACCTGCCCACTTCCCTCCTCTCTCTCCTCACCTGTTCCTTGTCTGGTCACCAGTGTGTCTGCGTATTTAAGTCTTTGTTCCCCCTGCACTCTTTGACAGTTCGTTGTGTGTGCTTAGTGTGATGTCCCCTTGGACTTCCCTGTGTTTCCTCCCGTGTCTCCTGTCTCCTGATGGTATGTTCTTGGATTTAGACTTTTGGTTTTTCTGTTAGATTTGAACTTTGCATTTTGGTTGTACTTTGCTTTAGCCTTAGTTGCTACTTTGAAGAGTCCTCGTCTATTCTTGGTTTTCTAGTTTTTTGATGGGTTTTTGTATTTATTCGGCTTTGGTTTAAATAAAGCTCGCCTTTTGTTCCCCCTTATCCTGCCTTCCGTGAGTCTGCATTTGGGTCCACCTTAATTCTTACCTCCACCGTAACAGTTTAATTTTGTCGCCCGTGGGAGAGAGTCAGAGAGTGAGAAAGGAAGGCAGTCAGTGAGACTAAACGTATCACAAATAAAACTTTGAAACATCTGACAGCCAATATTTCTGCCCGAGGCACGTCAGATTTTCATCAGCAATGGTGGTTAAATTTAAAAATGAACATAACTAGCATGTCTGTGCGTCTTTTGATTTTTGAGTGAGAAAAACCCACTGGCATAAATAACATACTGCATTTATTGAGAAAATATAAAGATGAAGTTGTAAGTAGTAAAATACTCTACCAATATTACACTAGATATCAAGTCAGTGTTGCACGTGAAAACCTTCAGTTAAATAGTGTAATGATACAACATATGGTTCATATTTAATGCACTAATGATGAAACATTTTTTTTGTAGGAAAAATTAAATGTATAGTTTAGCGAAAGGCCGAGAAGTTCTTAATCTAACCAATTATTTCCATTTTTTATTTTACTGTATTTTGCAGATTATGATGTACATTTCTCTCAGTTGAAGGATATTTCTTTTTCAATTACTGACATGATAATTGGCTGTAGTGTTTTGTGATGTGGTTCACATTTTTAAATGGATGCTACAGCCTGTGATTTCTGCATATAATGTATGCGATGTGTGTCCAACACCTAAATGTTGTGTGCAGTGTCTGGGAACTCAACACTTTGTTCACATATTCATGTTTTCAAACCAATTTTAGTTTTCACACTTCATATTTGTTTAACACACTCATTTTTACTCTTTATTGCACAGGAGCCTTTTTAGCTCCGCAGCAAGAAGTATGCTACCCTGCATTTCACTCTACATGTTGTGTGGGCATGTGAGAAGTAAAAGAATGTATACTTGTTGTGTTTTTCTCTGAAATGCCACCATCATGGCTTCTGGTAAGTTCTACTGAAACAGTCATAAATATGTACAGACACAAACAGCAGGGATAGAGAACCAAAAGGTTAAACATCTCAACATCTCAGTTCTGAAAGCATCTTTGTCCAGAATGATGCAGTGAAATACGATTTCAAGCTTTACAGTACTACTTTTATCAAAACATTAATCCTAAGGCTGTTCAGTAACAAGCAGCTAATTGGCTGTGGGTTTGAATGGAGTCTGACGAAGTCATAAACAGTTAGATCTCTCTTCTTTGCCAGTCTCATGTCCTTGGTGTGGAGAATGTGTTATCTGCTCTTTGTGGAGTCAGAATTTCCAAAATGTCATGTGTTATATTTCCTTGTTCTTATCTCTAAACATTGATGAGCATCTACCCTCCTTCTCCCTTTCTCTACCCCTCACTTTAATCCTCTCCTCTCCAGCAGTTCAGTGCTCGTTTTTTTAGGGAAAGCTCTTCATCTTTCATGTCATTTTTCCCCTCTTAGCCACTTTTCTCTTCATCCTTTGCTCCTTCCTTCCCCTCGTCCCTCACTTGTCTGATTATTCTGTCAATCTATCTCAGTGTTTTCTTCTGTGTTAGCCATTTTCCTCTCTATCCCTGCTGTTTTTCTTCCTCTCATCTACAGCTCGCTGTATCGTGGGTGCATTATGTGGTGGTGGCTGCTGGGGATATTGAGCTGTGTGCTGCTGGTGGTGGTCATCATCTTCTTCCTGACAACTGGGAAACGCTACAAGGTGTTCAGCGAGAAGTGCCTGAGGCCTCCGGGACTCTTGGTCACAGACAGCAGACAGAGGGATGAAAGGCTGAAAAGAGGTGAGAACGGCTTTTTTTGATGCAGAGTCTTGAATCTTGTGTTTCTTGATTCAAGACGTGATCCATATAGTACATTCTGTTTTTCTCTGATACTACATGTACTGTAATGTCTACCAGAGTATGTGTTAGCCCAACACCCAAATAAGGACTAGAAGTTTGACAACCATTTTAATTAATTATTAATTCAACCATTACACAAAGTGTCATCATATGTCAGCCACAGAGTAAAAATATAACTTAGAGAAGTAAGTAGTAATCTTGGTAACACTTCATTTTACATGTCTGGAGATTTCATGGTAAGTAGGTTGGAAATTACCAAGTGACTTGTTTGAAATGTCTTATAACAATAACTACCTAATTTATTAAAAAAATCACCTAATATCACTCAATAATAATATTCTACTATTTTCAAACAAGCAATCAATATATAGCTGCTAATTTCTTAAATACATTTCAAGGAACATTCGACTGGCTTCTCCTTAACTTTTGCTGATCATGCCATTATAATTTCCAACTAGAATCTGTCCAAATTCTGTAAATTGAAGTTTTTTAACCATTTACTTCAGTGGCTGTCAAGGACGAACAACCTGCCACTAACCTAACACTAACAGTTATTATACTGCATGTTATCCTCTCGCACCTTATGTTCCACTTACCTTATATACCTCAGTATTTTATTTTATTCTATTTAACTACCTCTTATTTTACATCTACTTAAACACTTTATTGTATATGATACTTTATTGTTTCTTTATTTGCCCTTGTATTTTGAGTGTACTTGTATTTTAATGTACCCGCTGTTATGATAACCTGATTTCCCCTCAGGGATTAATAAAGTTATCTATGTTATTATAGAAATGCTTTATTACTTCAACTTTACCCTGTTATTATTTTATTTGGTAATTATTGTTGTCTCAAAATATAAAAATACGGGTTGATATTTAAGTTGAGTGGTATGAAGACAATATTAAGAGGCCTTTAAAGGTAATTAAGGAATTAACCTATGCAGTTGTCAGTAATTAGCAATTTATGGTGGCTATGTATGAAAAAAAATGTTCCAAAGTCTGACTGAGCTGCTGAAGTGATAGAAATTGGTGAAACTGTGGATGGTTCAAATATGTACTTCAACTTACTGACCAGCAGAAGTAAGCAACATCTAGTTGGAAATTATAGTGGCATGATCAGCAGAAGTTTAGTAGAAACCAGTTGGATGTTTTGTGGAAAAAAATATAATTTATTGACCGCTTATTGAAAAATAACAGATAAATCATGTTGGGATAACCTTCAATACATTTAGAGTTAATTATTGTGATAATCGGGGGGTAATTTCAAAGAAATTACAACTGACAATTACTACCTTTTTACCAGGAAATTTGTGGACCTGTAAAATTAAGTGTTACCAAAATCTAAGTGGCTATTTGTCAGTCCCACACCTTTAGTTCATACCAAAGTATCTCAGTAACTGTTGGGAGTGTTACAAACTTGGCTCAGGCTTGTTAGAAAAGAGGAAGCTCAACACACACAAGTGCAAAATCAAAAGGTTTTATTTAAATTTATAACATCTTAATGCAAAATATTGCAGATGAAAAAAAGCTAGTCAGACATGTAGTATGTCTGAATGTAAGCCCTGATAAGGAGGTCGAGGCAGCCAAGGCCAGAGAGCACACTCTGGGTAAGTTGCTCTTTTATGTGCTTGCTCCTCCCTTATTCAGGTGCAAGCCATCAGTCAGATGACTCCTACAGAGCAACACTGGAAACTAGAAAGTGTTGGCCGTCACAGGAGCATTTTCCTCCAAACTGCATTTTTTTTTACAATCTGTCATGGTCTCCTGAGGTTGGAAGCCCAGTGATTTTGGTGATAATCTGATCTTTCCTCTGGTGCCATCATGAGATTTGGAGATTTGTGGGTCAGCGTGAAATGTTTTGAAGACAATTAGATGTATTGCCATAAAAATTGCTTTTAATAATCATGGTCCCTAGAGGATAAATCCTAATGCTTTTTGTTATCTTCTGAGATCAATTTAAATGAACTTAGTGGAGTGACAGACCAAACAACTAACAGAAAAGTTTCCATCCAGCTAAAAATAATGAACAGCGTAAGTTTCCCTCTACCTGCCATCTCAAGTACTGATATCATGAACCTCAGCCTATTACTCCAAAACTGATCTGCTGTCACAGAACACAGGAAATGCAGAAAAAAGATAGCTGTCTTGTTTTATTTATTTCCTGTGTTGCGCCAGCTAAACACTTTCAATATCAAGCTGCTGCAGAAGGATGTGTTCAGTTTACATTAGTAGTCAATTAATTAATCAATTAATTTTTTTCCACAGACACCCAGTTCATGATACTGCATTACAATGGGCCAGTGGGCACCAGTTGTGTTCCTTTGTTCAGCGATAGAGTTTCATGAAAGCTAATTTTAACGGTGCAATATGTAAGAATTTTGGTGGAAAAAGTCAAAATGTATCTAAGATAACAGAATGAAAAAACATGATAAATCTTAACATTATGATGTCTATGAATTGTGTTCCAAATCATGTTAGCATGCTAGCCACAGCCTTCATGGTCTAAATATCCTGTGCTAGAAATGTAAACACCTACACTTCTCTGTTGCTGCACCGCTAACCGAGCTAACTAGATAATGGCAGCCACAATTGGCCGCAGTTAGTGTTTTACTTTGATAGCTGCTTTGATGCTAATCGTTTTGAGTATGAATTCAACAGGTTGGCTATTCCTACATATTGCACCTTTAGGTTTTCATACAGCATCTCTATATTTACAATAAATCGACACATTTTGCACAGACATTCATGGTTTCAAGAAGATTTTTCTCTCTGACTTTGTCTGGGATCCCCCTGACTTTTCCTCAAATACGACCACAAGGTTCATATCCAGGTTGTAAGTAAAATGAGTTAACAACTATTGGATGGATTGCCATAATATTCGCAATGACATTTACAGCCCACATTGAGTGACCCTCTGACTTGCCATCATCAGGTCAAAATGAAAAATGTCTTCAGTACTTTGGTTTATGGCTAAAATTAATAACATTCCCATTAACCTCAGCTGCACATTGTGTATAGTGCTAATGAATACATTTTAGTAGGTTAACATTGCTAAACTGAGATAGTAAACATGGTAGCATCAGCATATCAGCAATATGACAGTTAGCTTAACAGCACGTCATTTAGCAAAATTTTGTATTTCCAATATAACATAGCTGCATAGTGTGAGATTTGTGTACAATGTGCTATAGTGATGTGTATAGTATGCTGATGTGTTGCGTTCGGATGTCTCGCTATGGTAGGAGTGAACAAATGACCCAGGGTCAGATGTAATATTCAACTAGCATGGTCCGTTCATGAGAAAGCTGATTAAGATGACACTGGTGGGAAGTGTTCCCCGTAGGTAGGACTGGGCCTTCTACATGTCTGTGTCTGAGGGATGAGTATCTTTTCCTGCCTCCTTCACGTAGTTATTTAAAAAAAAAAAAATTCACACCGTATTAAGTTCTTCTGTGTGTTAAGTACTGTGTCACAGACTTCAAGGCTGACATGACCTGAACTCAGTATTTGTAGAAAGCCAGTTCTCTGATCATTTTGACTTCATTTACAGGCTATGTGAGATGGTATGTGATTAAAAACCATTATGTCTGTTCAAGATGTCAAGAAAGTGTTCTCGAGACCAGCTTCACAACCTTCCACTAAACTGCTTTTACAACGCATCGCATGTTTCCCTGCAGGGTTTCGTGTCGACCGGGTTCCCCCTGCTCTGGATGCAGTTGTGATTGGCAGTGGTGTGGGAGGTTTGACAGCAGCAGCACTTCTGTCAAAAGCTGGGAAGAGAGTTGTAGTGCTGGAGCAACATGATCAGGCTGGAGGCTGCACACACACCTTTCAGAATAAGGGATTTGAGTTTGATGTGGGTAAGAAGGCAAAGTGTACGAACACACACCAGCGCACCTAAACATTTTTTTCCCTTGCAGATTCAATGTAGGTTTTTATTTACCTGCAGTTTTAGGTTTTCTTCCAACTGGTAAAATATCAGTTACATATTGAGTGTGTGGTTTTATCATTTCCTGTTTTATTTTGAAGTTATATCCTCCTGTGTCATCCTCCCTTCGTCGGCGTCTCCCACCTTTGACATTGTCTGACCTTCCTGATGATCATTTTGATGGTACAGGACCTTCTAACAGGGTGAATGGTCTCTGTTACAGCTGCTCCGCCCCCCCGTAACTTGTTTTTGCACTATGTAACTTCAGGCTGCAACTCCGCCAGGGAGCGTTACTGCTGTAGTGCGGCTACTGCAAGCCTTATCTCTTTACATGGAGTTTGCCCCTGATAGCTATCAATGAAGATGATGTGTTATGGAAAACATGAGTGAGGCTCCCAATCTCTAGATGCGGGGCAGCTGCAGCCTTGCATGACATGCTTAGCTGTGCTGGTCATGCTGGTTGGGTGTCTGCTCTTACCATTTTACATGGGCACCCCAATGAAAAGCAAGACATTCTGCGACTGCATGCACCACACATGCAGGACGAGTTAACCTTGAGAGGCTATGTACAATCGAATGTAACTGAACCACTTTTGTGCTATTTGTTTTTGGACAGAGATTAGTTGATGTACCTTGGGTTTTGTCCATTAAACAACTGTTATCTTGACATCCCTTAAACATATGTTTCAATATGACCAACAACATGAAAACATTGTTCAACATTATGTTAAATCCAAATGATTTCAAAAGGCAAATTGAAGTAGTCTGAGAACAATATTTGATAGTTTGTTGTATGAATTCAGTAATTCAAGAACAGGACAAAGCATTTGTTATGCACATTTGAAGAATGTGAAAGCATGGCATTTTAAGTCACTTTTTTTCCTTCATGAAACCTGCCGGCCTCCATTCATTAGTAACCTCCAATCACTTCCCTGTGCTACAGAATGACATCATATGATCCTCACTGATGTATCCACTGCTTAGACCCTACCTATCTGAAGTTCCAGCACTGCTAACAAAAGTTAACGAGCTCTAAGCGAATATCCCAGTGACCCCACTCACATGGCTAAATCAGAACTCTGATGAGCTATTTTACATTTTAAGTACCAGTGGGGAAGGCAAATTAATACATCTTAAAAAGTTACAAATCAAGGGCAAATCAAATAAAGTCTAATTCAAGACCATGACTTACTGATGGTTTTCATGTCATGATAACAGGTCAGACAGGTACGACAATTTCTTTGCTATATTCCAAAAGAAAACACAATAACAGTTTTGTAAAGTTAGTCAAATTGTACAATGAACACAGCAGCCGTTAATTCCATTTCCTAGATGAAAGTCCTGTTGTACGTACGCGATTTCACGTACATATGTGACTTCACATTATGTACGTGACTTTATAGCCCCATTCACACTGGCGTTTGGGTGCGGCTTCAGTGCGCCAATTCTCCGCATCCGTCCCAGTGTGAATGTCTTGGATGCGGCGAGGGGTGAAATTTCACTCCGGCGCTGATCCGCCTCTGGAGGTAGTGTCAGGGGCGCATTATTGGCGAACCGAACCAGTGTGAACGGATAAGCTGGCTTCACGTATCGAGGGCGTGTCGATCAGACGGTCGGTTAACTACACAGGTCCTTCACTCAACTTAATACAGAGAAATGTCCCACAAAGCAACGTTACAGGACCAAACAACAGTAACTTAGGAACTGTAACTGTCTTTGGCAACTTATATGAGGAAAAAAATACCACATATATACGCGGAGAAGCGTCTGTCTGACCGACACATTTATACCAGAAAAACAGCGTCTGTCACTGACAAAAAACTTAAACTCACCAAGTGTTTGTGATGAAAATAAATCACTGAGACCGTTAGACCTCCCGACCGAGACTTCAGTGAACTTTCCCCCGGAAGACAACCTCCCTCCCCGCGAGTCAGACAGCGTCCAGTTTATTGATGGAGATTATGTAATTTAGAGCAAAAAACATAACTTTGTCACTTTCCAGGATGTTTGGTGGGTCAGGATCTCAATCACAACACATTATAACAGCATCCATATGATTATAAACTGTCAGCAGGTTTAGATTGACAGGGGGACACCTGGGAAACACCTTGAAAACACACCGACGTCATCATCATGACGTGTACCGTCACGCCTCTTTAGGAGCCGCAGCGCCGGATTTCTGTGTGAATTCACGTCGGTTCGTCTTTAATGCGGAGCTGCTTCGCTCTGTGTGAATCACCATCAGCGGAGAATTGGCGAACCGCCGCTGTGGAGATAATGCGTCTTCTCCTGTGTGAAAGGGGTTTATGTTAGGCATGTGACTTTTTGTGACATTTTTTGAACATTACGTTACATTACATTACGTTACATACATACATACTTGTACGAGTGAGTGTGTTATGTAAGTTAATTTACGTATGCAAGTCTTAAAAAGTCAACATTGACTTTCGGTTTCACAAGGGACATGACAGCTGTGTCCTTGGTAGAAGTAATTTGTTTTGCCCATCCATCCACCAGCCTCCTCCCTAAACAGCCATTGGTACTGTCATACAACATCACCTGACTTGCTCTGAGCATTTGATATTGCCATGGATGGGGTTTAAGTTTAAATATGTTGAAAGCCTGATACATTCCACACACTGCACACATTGTGAAATGCTGAGGGCAATACTTCTGTATTTGATGACCTTGAAAGGAGAACGGTGTAGCACTTTGGAACAATGTTGTTTTATGTCTTACATTTTAAAGCATTATATAAATTATATTGATTTAACAAGTCCCCTGCCACCACCAGGTATACATTACCTGGGCCAGCTTCATGAGAACAGCCTGTTGAGGGTTGCTTTAGATCAGATCACAGAAGGACAGCTGCAGTTCACACGGTTGGAGCAGCACTTTGATTCACTGCTCCTGGGTCAGCCTGACCAGCGCAGGTAGGCCATGTTTTGTTACATTATAATTTGTTATTTTTTCTCTACATAATACTGTGAGCTAATTACCAGGAGTAATCAACCTCAACACATGAAAAACACATAATAAACTGACTATGAACTATATTTTATTTACTAATATTTCTCAAGGATCCTAACTTTACTAATTTATGTTTTCCATACTTTTGAAAGTACATACAGATGACTACGAATCACCTGGCTTCAAACTAATCAAAACATAATATCCCACCATCTCTGATCAACTTTTTTTCTTTTATATTTTCAGGGAGTATCATATCCATGCCGGGAAGACTGAGATGGCAGCTAGCCTGAAGAAGCAGTTCCCAGGAGAAGAGGAGGCCATTGATGAGTTCATGAGATTGATGAAGGTAGAGATGGAGGGAGGTAATGATAATCATTATCATTATCATTATCATTATGTATGAGAATGGAAAACAGGTGAGGCAGTAGGCTGGATTTAATAAACAAACAAGATTGTAAAGTTTATAATAATAATAATAATAATGATAATGATAATGATGATGATGATGATGATGATGATGATGATAATAATAATAATAATAATAATAATAATAATAATAATAATAATAATAATAATAATAATAATAATGATAATGATAATAATAATAATAATAATAATAATAATAATGATGATGATAATAATTTAAAAAATCACACTTATATAGCGCTTTATGTGGAACTCAAAGTCTCTTTACATTTAACAAAAACTGTGGGAGCAAAACTTTATTAATTTATAATAGGGTTAAAAACAAAACAGAGGTTAAAAACATGAAGAATAAGGTGGGAGTTAGGTGGGGAAGGCTAGTGTGAAAAGGTGTGTTTTTAGTGCAGATTTGAAAGAAGAGAGGGTTGGGGAGACTTTGATGTGGGAGGGAAGTGAATTCCATAGGGTGGGGCAGCAACTGAGAAGGCCCAATCACCCCAAGTCCGGTGCTTTGTCCAGGGGACTTGCAACACGTTTGCAGAGACGGACCTGAGGAATCGGGAAGGGGCGTGGTGATGGAAGAGGTCAGCAAGGTAGGGGGGGGGCTGATTTGTTGAGGGCCTTGTAGGTGGTGAGTAAGATTTTGAAATTGATTCGATGTTTAATTGGAAGCCAATGAAGGTCAGGAGTACAGGTGTGATGTGTTCTCTGGAGCGGGTACCGGTGAGGAGGCGTGCAGCAGAGTTCTGGACATATTGGAGTTTATTGAGGACTTTGGTGGTGGTGCCGTAGAGAAGACTATTGCAATAGTCGAGCCTGGATGTAATGAAAGCGTGGATGAGTGTCTCAGTAGCGGTAGTGGACAGGTTGGGGTGGAGCGAGCGATGTTTCGGAGGTGGAAAAAGGTGGTTTGGGTAATATGGTTGACATGGGGGAGGAAGGAGAGAGTGGGGTCCAGGATAACTCCAAGGTTATGGATTTTGGTGGAGGGGTGATGGTGGAGCTGTCGATGTTAAAGGAGAAGTCATGTGTGGAGGGGGTGAGGGAGTCAGGACCGATGATGAGGACTTCAGATTTGTTGGAGTTGATTTTGAGAAAGTTATTTTGCATCCAGGTCTTAATGTCAGTCAAACAGTTGGAGAGGGTTGAGAGGGTGGAGGCAGTGATGGTTTGACCTTTGGTAAATTTTCCTTTCAAAATGAACATTTGGAGTGCTACAAGGCTCAAGCCCTGGCCCGCTAATTTGTGTTTTTTTTAATACCACTGTCATCTGTCATGGCCTGCATACTTAGAACTGTTTTTCGCTACTATGCAGATGACACCTAATTCTATGTAGCTGTTTCTCTCTGATCATAGCCCCCTAATTTTTATTATTTTGTTTGTTGTTGTCCCTTAATTTGCTAGCATAACTGTTCTTTTCTTAATGTCCTAGCCACCTCTGATCCTACCAGCCTGTGGTGCACAAGTGGCTAGGACATGCTACTATTCACCTAGTATAATCTCATCGTTCAGAGTAAAGTGGTTTCAAGCTTAAAGTAGGACAAATTTTAGCAAACAACACAATTAATAAAGCAAGTTTTGTTAACTCAAGTTCAAGTTTATTTGTCCCAACTTGGGCAATTTGGTTGCCGTCTAGGTGTATAAAAGACACAAAAAACAATACATTCCAACACACATACATACATCAGATCACAGCCTCAATATATCTATATATCTAAAAACAAAACAAAACAAAAAAAAAATAGTGCAACAGAAGGCAATTCCAGGTGAAGTGTCAACCACATAGGTCCCCAACATCAACATCAACAATAACATCATCATCATCGTCAATATCAAACTCATCGTCATCATCACCATCGCCATGAACATCAACATCACCATCATCGTTCAATCAGGTTCAGTTCCCTAATGGAAGTGGGGATGAATGAATATCTGTACCTGTTCTTTTTCACCCTAGGGGCACATAAGCACACACCAGATGGTAGCCAGACATACTCAGAGCTAAGAGGATGGGTACCGTCTGAACAGATACTCCTAGCTTTCCTCTGTACTTGCCTTTTAAACAAACAATTCAAGTCAACAAACTGAGTCCCCAAAATCTTGCTAGCAACCTTCACAATGTCCTGTAGGGCACTTTAATGTTTAGTTCCAAGGTTGCCATACCAGCAAATGATAGAGAAGGAAATAACCGATTCAATAAAGGATCTGTAGAACAGAGTCATTAAGGTCTTATCAACTTGAAATGCAGCTAGTTTTCTTAAACAAAAAAGGCGCTGCTGGCCTTTCTTGCATAGCACTTCTGTGTTGAAATCAAATTTTAATTTGTTGTCAAACATGGTGCCAAGGTACTTATAAGTGGTCACCACATCCACTACTTGGCCATTTATGACACTGCTCTCTTGGGCTGCTGGAGCATGCTGTCTAAAATCAATACACATATCTTTAGTTTTGGTAACATTAGGTTGAAGGAAAGCATCTTTGCACCAACAAATAAAATCATTTACAATAGGGCCATGGCTGTTCTCTTTATCCTCGAGAAGGTTAACAATTACAGAATCATCCGCAAATTTAATGATGTGCCTGTTTACATGGTGGCTGCGACAATCATCTGTACACATGTACAAGAGAGGGGAAAGGACGCAGCCCTGGGGCGAGCCGGTGGATGTGGTCAGCTCCTTTGAGTTGTGTTTACCCTCACTTTCTGGGTTCTGTTTGTGAGAAAATCAAGCACCCATCCTACAAGGCCTAAATCTAAATTAAAGTTGTCAATTAATTTCTCAACCAACATATGTGGCTGGATGGTGTTGAAGGCCGAGGAGAAATCAACAAAAAGCAGCCTGGCATGAGTCTTATTGTTTTCCAGGTGTTTCAATACATAATTCAATAAAGTAAGTGAAGCATCTTGAACACCCCTCTTGGCCCTATAGGCAAATTGAAGAGGATCTAAAAGATACTCTGTCCTAGTTAGGAGCTCCCTTTTAATTAATGTCTTGAAAGACTTCATAACTAAAGAAGTTAAGGCCACGGGCCTGAAGTCATTTAAAACCTTGGGGTGAGGACCTTTGGCAACAGGCCCCACAGTGGACTGTTTCCATAATAATGGAACCTTCTGCTGGATAAGAGACAATTGAAAAATATAGTAAAAGATAGGGCCTAATTGTTCTGCAGAAACAGTAAGCAGACGGCTACAGATTCTATCTGGGCCTGGACTCTTTCTTGGTTTACAGCTTTTAAAGCACTTTACCACACTACCCTCGTCAAAGGAGGGCGTAAAGGAAGGTGCAGACATGAGTCTTTTTCTCAGCCCTACGTGTTTATCATAAAATACTTGTGTGTCAAACTGCACATAAAATTGATTTAGTGCCTGTGCCAACTGCAGGTCTGAAGGATGGCCATTTAACTCTATATGCTTCAGCTTATCTTTGAGACCTACAATGGTCATCATGCTCTCCCAGGCAGAGCCCAGGTTGTTCATTTTGAGCTGAGCCTCAGTCTTAGCCTTATACCTCATTTCACCAGCCCTGACTTCACGTTTGATGTCTTTTTGTAAACTGCAAAGTACCTCTGTATTCCCTTTCCTAAATGCCCTGTTCTTTTGATGTAGTAGCATTTTAAGGGACTTGGACACCCAAGGCTTGTTGTTTGGATATATTTTCACAGTCTTGTCAGGGATTACATGATCTTTGCAGTAAACAACCCAGCTGCTAATCAAGACTCTGTAAACATGTCCCAGTCAGTGCTTTCAATACATCCCTGGAGAGGCTTCCTCTGACCAGTCTTTAACTTGAATGTGCTGTACCTTGCCCCTCTTCAAGGCAGAGTGGTATGCAGGAATTAAGTGTACACAGTTGTGATCTGACAGACCAAGGGGCGGGAGGGGGATAGATTTGTACGCTGCTTTAATATTTCCATAACATAGATCTATTATCTTATCTTGTCTGGTGGGGCATGTCACATACTGATGAAAATCTCTCAGTGTTTTGGACAAGCTTCAGGAGAAACATTTTTGTTGACCAGACCAGATAATCAGAGTTTAAAACAGATGTTTTTTTTAGTATCTTTTGATTCATTTGCCTGTTTTTTGTTGGTGAAAAGGTGTTTTATTCAAGGAACTAAGACACCAGTAACATTAGGTCCTGTATTGTTTCTTTGTATTTTTGTTTTTGTAATTTTTTTGCTTGCCATGTTTACCTGTGCAAAATGCTTAAAATGTGTGAAGTTTATTGTTGATTGTGATAAATAAATGTGCATGCATTTCCTCCTCTTGCAGCTAGCCTCACGGCGGACACCACTTATTGCCATCTTGAAGATCATACCATACTGGCTGGTTAACTTTCTGGTTCGGACTGGTCTATTAGATCGTGTATCTTCAGTGTTCCATCTAGCAGCAACCAACCATTCAGAGATAATGTCTCGCCTCACTCAGAACAAGGACCTGCAGGCACTGTCTGCCTATCTGTTCTATGGTGATGGACACTCACATCTGTATGCATCGTTTACCATACACTCAATGTTTTTCCTCTTCAATGCTCTGTATTTTGTCATTTCAGGTGTCCCTCCTAAAGAGTCCAGCTTTCTTATCAATGCTCTCCTTCTTCACCATTATAAGCGTGGTGCATACTACCCACGGGGGGGCTCCAGTGAGTTTGCCTTTCACATCATCCCTGTCATTCAGCAGGCAGGCGGTGCTGTGCTGGTCAGGGCTCCTGTGCAACGCATCCTGCTCAACCAGCAGGAGAAGGTTTACGGTGAGAAAGGGGGGAGGGGGACACATTCTGTGATGTAGTGGCATTTTCCATGCAAGTATGCACAGTTTTTTTCTGTTTATGGAAGTATGCAGTGAGGCACTCTGACTCCCTATAAAACCTTTCAAACAGAGCTATTTCTTAAGTCTTTTGGGCGAGTCCAAGTCAAATTAGAAGCCTTGAAGCATAATTCCTTGTAATTAACATCGTGTATGTCTCTGTTAGGTGTGACAGTGCTTAAAGGACAAGAAGAGATTGAGGTCCATGCCCCTGTTGTCATTTCCAATGCTGGGATCTTCAACACCTTCCAGAAGTTTCTGCCTCCTCACATACAGGACAAATCAGGTAACATAGTATGGCAAACGACATTGCACTTTTTTCTCTTCTGCCATCTTTTATTACAGTGTATTTCTTGTAATGTGTGCAGAGATCCAGTCACTGCTGGGTATGATTCGTCATGGTATGGGCTCTTTCTTGGTCTTTGTTGGTCTGGATGGATCCAAAGAGGAGCTGGACATTGTTTCAACCAACTTCTGGATGTATAAAGACAATGACTTGGACTCACTGTAGGTTTTTTAATATTTCATGTTATGTTTATATTATATGTTTTTATTTCTTAGATGGATATATCTTGACAAGGTCTGACACACTAGACTAGGACCCAAATGCACTACACAAGACAGTTTGGTTTCAAAGAAAAAACTTTTAACTGGAGACAGGTTCATTACACAGGAGGTCAGTCAGCGAAGCAAACATTAACAAAGAATTCAGTCGGAGGCAAAAGTCGGGGTCTAAAAACAGGTCAAAAACACTAGGAAGCCTATCACTAAAAGAAATGCTGGAACACTTGCTACAGGGGACAAAGACAAACCGGCACAGAAGACAGGGAGCAAGCAGACTATATACACAAGGGTTGTAGTGATAGTGAGACACAGGTGTTACACATCTTAAGGTTTAAGTAGTCTAAAGGAGTTTTCAGATTCTTAATTTTCCTCCCCATCTATCTAGACCCTCAAATGTTCCATTCCAAATACATAGTCAGGATAGATTTAACACACCCCTGTCTCACATTTGATTGCATTATAGATTTAGAAGCTGATGTTCTGCCTATAATGTGTGTGTGTGTGTGTGTGTGTGTGTGTGTGTGTGTGTGTGTGTGTGTCTGTGAAGTATGGAGCGATACTCTTCTCTGAGCAGAGAGCAGGTACTGGGGAACATTCCCATGATGTTCATCACCTTCCCATCCGCTAAAGACCCTACAGCCAACATCAGACACCCGGGTAACATATTCACATAATATATGCAAACAAATACATGTTTAGTTTTCCTTCAAATCTGATACCACCTTTAGTGACTCGCTTGCCATCGTTGATCTTATTTTTGCCTCCTCAAGCCTGTGAACTCTTCTCTCTGGTAGACATGCAGTCATGTGATCAGCAACAGCAAATTCCGATTTATGGATAGGATTCTCAGTTTCTTATACATGCTTTCCTGTAATCTTCTAACAGTAAGCTTTCCACTCTAGCAAGGTACGTATCGTCAGTGTCCAATGAAAACCATATATCTTCAAAATTGGTGATTTAAATTTTTTTGATAAAACTGTAAATGTTTAGCTCAGGAGAATTGTCTCAACTCATAAAGGAGCTCTCCATCCTTCAAAGTCACCGAATCATCTGAAAAACACAATGCCTCAAAGTTGAAAACATGGCTGTATTTCATAGCTCACAAAAAGCTGACATGTTGGAGATAAGTGGTTTTGACTGGACAGTGATGATATACACATAGCAATTACAGCATTGACAGATTTATTGCTCAAAAGTCATCATCTTTTAAAAAAAAAAAACAATTGGTCTGTATTTGCTGTTTCAACAAAGTGGATTTTCACTGCTGAAATGATGACTGTAGCTGACAAATTGTATCACCTTGGGCTTACTTGTTTTGGCTAACATTAATGCCATTCAATCTCCTAAAAACAAAACATGTTACCAGGAATGGATAAAATCATTCCCAAAGTCATCTTTTTTTGCTAGATTACACAGTATATATTTTAGTCAAGAAAATAAAGTTTATTGAACTGAAACATTAGTATCACACTTCATTTACCTTCTGCAGGCAAGTCCTGTATGACGTTGCTAACCATGGCTCGCTATGAGTGGTTCAAGGAATGGGAGGGGACAAAGCTTGGCAAGAGGGGACAGGACTACCTGGATCTGAAGAACAGCATGGCCCAAGAGCTGCTAGACTGGGCATTAAAGATCTTCCCTCAGTTACGAGATAAGGTGTGTTTGTATGTGGATAATGTGTGCTTATGGATTTATACAGTTACTTACAACTGTAGCATTTCTATCATTTATTTACCCACTACTAATTACACTCAGGAGAACAGTAGGTAAAGCTTACACTTGAAGTGATTAAAAAGCAGCACAACAGTAGTCTCCAGGCAGTATTGTTAGCTCTCAGGAAACGTGAGTATCTGTCCCTCTACTGGGCTGGAAGAAACGGGCTCTGGAAGCAACACATGAAAGGAGGGGTGCACCATGAGTGCCGGAGGGAGCTTGAGCCCGACCACAGCAGGGTTCACAATCTTGAAGAGTGTTAAAAGCCATCTTCCACTCATCTCCTTCTCGTATACTCACATGAGTCCGGTTGTAAGTGAGTCATTGATATAGGTCTTCCCTTGTTCGTGCGGGTAAGGTTGTAGAGACAGCTTTTTAGGAACAGTGGCACCAGGAAGTAGATTGATCGAACAGTCATATGGTCTGTAGGGAAGTAGTGAGAGGGCACGGCCCTTGCTAAATATGATGCTAAGGTCAAGATGGTCAGAGGGAACAGAGGAAAGGTCTGTGTTGTCGGGTGTTGCAGGAGTGGAGTGAGAAAGGAGAGAAAGTCTCAGGCCTTATTCAGTAGATGGAACTTGGGTGACACAATTTCCTTTGCTGTAATTCTGCAATATTTAATGTTTGTTCTGTTTATTACTTCCCTGACTTTTTTTTACTGCATTTACACACCACTAGTCACAATATTGCTGTGTGTCTGCACATGCAATGACAGTTTAAATGGCTTCAATTGTATATTAATCATTATCTGCTGTTGGTACAGTTTCATCTACGTGTGTGTGTGTGTGTGTGTGTGTTCAGGTGGTGATGGTGGATGCTGCCACACCTCTGACTAATTGTCACTATTTGGGCGCTCCAAGAGGTGAGATGTATGGTGCCGAACACAACTTGGAACGCTTCACCCCAGAAACAGTTGCTAGGACAAGACCACAGACACCCATCGACGGACTGTACCTAACAGGTGGGTGATCTGATTGACAGACAGTCTCATCTGGTCTGGATTCTACAGAGACTGACACACCTGCTCCATGTTTCTGTCTGTTTATGTGTGTGTGCAGGTCAGGATGTTTTCTGTAACGGCATGGCGGGGGCGCTGCACGGTGGACTGCTCTGTGCCTCTGCTGTCCTCAATCAAATCCTCTACATTGACCTTCTAGCACTGAAGACCCGCCTCAAACACAAATCAACCTATCATAAGCTAAGCTGGTAGCGAAAGGATGTAGGGCTGTGATTTAGGGTAAATGCACATACACATTGTTCTAAAATAGCGTTTATACTCTCTCCTGAGCTTGCATACATGCTTTACATGTAATAGTGGGCTATTTCACCCAGTTTCTGTTGTGAATTGTAGGATAACATGTTTTCTTCTCTGTTGGAACGCTGTATCCTCATGTTAGTACCATTGTACCCTGCTAATAGTTAGTTAATTCACAGATCTTTTACTACACTTCTACACTAATTTGTTCTTCCATTTCCCACTTCACTTCACTTGCCTTTGGGTATACGAGATGTACAGCGTACAAGACTGCTGGCTTTTCTTTAGTCAAAACTCTCACACCTAAGGGCAGTAATGGTATTGATATGTGCTATACAAATAAACGTATTATTACAATTATTATCACTCAGTAGTCATTAGTTCATTATTATGGTGGAGTGTTGACAGTGAGTTCAGGAGTGCCACACCCTGAGGAATGAGGAATGAGCTGCTCTGTAGTCTGGTGGTAGGGTAGCAGATACGTCTGTATCTTTTTGCAGATGGCAGCAGGGTTGAAGACTGTGGCTGGCCACAGTCTTCAACCCTGCTGAGCAATCCAGCCTATTGTCCCTGCAGAAGAGGATTTCCCCTCAGAAAGAAGGACTGCTACTGTGCGCATTTTCTTCACCCATGTCTACACCATGCCGTTTCCTCCGATACAATGACAACTAGATACCAGATGTTTATAGCGTGTATTTGTATGCTTTAAGCTGCATTTATTTGTTAGTCTGCAGGCTGCTGAGTCAGATTTCCTGCTGGTTTCACACTTTAAAACGTGCTTGCTTATTAACCTAAAAGCTACATCGATGGCATTTACTATGCATCTAGTTATGTGCAGCAACACCATATCCACATGAAGCGAGTCATACGACAGCCCGCTGTGCTGCGGAGCCAGTGAATTTTGGACTTTAAAGCTGTACATCAGGGTGATGAGGTGTAAGCCTGGACAAAAGCCTCCCATCAGAAGCCCTGGCTCCTAGGGTTTGAGAGAGAGGAAATGGTTTCAGTTGATTTGCAAACTTACAGTAAAGCTACCTATAAGGCTCTCATCTGAACCATGCCAATCAACCCTTCCCATCCCAACCCATCCCTTAAGTCTCTTAGACAATAAAGGAGTCTTCACCTCAATGTCTGTAAGGGCACCAGAATAATAGGTAGGAGAGATGGTTCGGCTCACTTCCTCTTCAATGGCGAGCCTGGTCTTTTAACAGACAGGAACTCGGAAAGTGACTCATCTGGCAACAGTGGATGCACCGCTCCTCTGACCACCAGGGGGAGTTCCTTTCCGGGACCTCTCCTTTTCTCATTCCCTTAGGCAGTTATCGATTTTAATAGCCAGGGCAATGAAGGAGTCTAGGTCAGCTGAATGATCCAGGGAAACTGGATGACCTCGGACCTGGTCTCCGATGACCTCACCCATGGTGGAAGGCATCGAGGAGTGAGGGGACATTCCACCCACAATCAGCAGACAGGTTGCAGAACTCTACAGCGCAATCAGACACCGGCCATTTACACCGATCAGGCATAACATTATGACCACTGACAGGTGGAGTGAATAACACTGATTATCTCTTCATCATGACACCTGTTAGTGGGTGGGATATATTCGGCAGGAAGTGAACAAAGTTAATGTGTTAGAAGCAGGAAAAATGGTAGCCCTTGCCTCTGCTCGCCTGGAGAGATGATAGATGATGTAAGCAACTTTGGAGCATTCTGTAGGGAAAGCTGCTGGCTGCAACTCAAAATGTAAACCACACTGTACCAGGAAGGCTCGTCAGTTCTTTGAAACCTCCAAAAAGTGCTCCGGTCGGGACAGCAGGAGCACCGCCGATGGGAAAACAGCCATTGGAGATGGGGTAGATGGGCCAGTGGCTGGCTGCAGAACCATAGACAGAACAAGAGGAGGCTAGCCATGTCAGTAGTTGTTCTCACTTGGGTCATCAGTGAGGTCTGGAGTCCATCATTGTGAGCATTTATTTTGATTAAAGAGTTCAGTTTTTTTTTTGGAGGGGGGGGCTTTACAGTTGGTAACACTGTAACTTGGAGGGACCGCTGGCAAGCTGCTGCCGCGCCTCCTCCGCTGTTCTCACTGTTTTTGCGATATTTTTCGATTTCGTTGATCATGTCATGTATGAGCTCTGGACTTTAAACCCATCTGTTAGATTCGGCTTGTTCAATCTTAACACTCTGCGACACTGAAACATCAGTTTAACAGTTTTTACCTGTCTGCTGCTACGGCCTTGCCACTGGTTAGCCACTGGGCTAGCTTCGCCGCTACACCTGGGACTCCTCTCGGCACACTGGGCTAGCTTCGCCGCTACACCTGGGACTCCTCTCCACACTCTGTGGCTGGATAGTCTGCTCTGGCGTGCCCCCCGAAGCACGCCTGATCCGACTGGTCCACTGCCACCCTGCCAGCTCTCCTGGACGCTTACCTGCGTCCACGGATTGCTGTCAACGCGGAGGACGCTGCATCCCCAACACACCAATGCCCCGAGGGTGTTCGCTGGTCGGCTAGCCTGCTGCTAATCCCCGGTGTCGCTTAAGTTGTTTCCCCATTTCCAGTGAAGCTACACCTCCCAGTGTGCGCTGGTCCTGTGGCTTCATCACCTGGACCATCTACCGCCGGACTACGTCACTGACCACCTTACATCATGTGGATTCTGTTCCCCTGGATTGCACTGTGTTTGACTCTGACGAGCAGTGGCGGTCCTAGCTTTCATGATGCCCTGGGCGAACCTCACCTCCAGCGACCCCCCACCCCCCAAAAAAAAATTTGGACAGTAAAAATGCTCAAAATAACTTATTTATTAAAGTAATTGTTGGAAATTCGGAACCACACACACAGTAACAGCTATAATATACAATCATAAATACAAATAAGTACCAGCAATCAAAAGAACTAGTATAATAGAATGAAATATAAATAAAATAGAGAATCAAATTTCTGAATTGCACAAATCCTTCACACAAATAGCCTACAATAACACACTTAAGAGAGTGTAATAATTTTTAAAAAACACTTTAAACAAGAAACACAAAATAAATAGCACAACTGCCATCTATATCCTGACTCTTCTTGCCTTCCTTGATGTAAAGTCATCAATTACATCATCATATGAAATCTGCTCAGCAACTGTATGATTGATATTGAGCTTCAGCTTTGAAAAATACACATAAAAGACCAATGCATGAATGGCACATTTAAACAAACATGTTATTAAGCATAATTCATCCAACTTTTAGAATAGGAAACAAATGAATAACACATCACCTGTCTGGAAGACATCCGGAGCTGGATGAGCAGGAACTTCCTAAAGCTCAACCCTAATAAAACCGAGGCCCTGCTCATCGGCTCCAAATCCACCCTCACCAAACCACAACACACCCCAGCCCCACCCATCATCATTGACGGATTTCCTGTACCCTTCTCCACCCAAGTCAAGAGCCTTGGCGTCATCCTGGACAGCACCCTCTCATTTGCACCCCACATTCAAAACCTCACCCGGACTGCCTTCTTCCACCTCCGAAACATCTCCAGACTCCGCCCATCACTTTCCCAATCCAGCACAGAAATCCTGGTTTGTCACCTCCCGCATTGACTACTGCAATGCCCTCCTCACCGGACTCCCCACCAAACTCATGAACAGACTGCAAATTATTCAGAACTCAGCCGCCCGGATCATCACCCGCACCAAATCGTCTGACCACATCACCCCTATTCTCATCCAACTTCACTGGCTCCCGGTACAATACCGCATCCACTACAAGATCCTCCTCCTCACATACAAAGCTCTCCACCATCTAGCCCCCACTTACCTCTGCGACATCCTCAGAGAATACATCCCCTCCCGCACCCTCCGCTCAACCTCTGCTGGACTACTCACCATCCCAACACCACGCCTCAGTACCATGGGTGCCCGAGCCTTCAGCTGCTCGGCATCCAGACTATGGAACTCCCTCCCCCCACACATAAGACAGTCAGACTCCATCACAACATTCAAATCCAAACTCAAAACCCACCTGTTCAAAATGGCACACTCACTCTGACTGGTCACTGTGCACTACACCTGTCTTTTATTTTCTATGTTAATGTTTGGTTTTTAATAATGTGATGTGATGTTGTTATTTTATGCTTTTATTCTATGTAAGGTGACCTTGGGTGCCTTGAAAGGTGCCAGCAAATAAAATGTATTATTATTATTATTATTATTATTATTATTATTATTATTATTATTATTATTATTATTATTATTATTATTATTATATGGCTTGATTGACAGTACAGCTGAAGTCATGACAGGAAACAGAATGAGAGAGAGGGGGAGTGACACGCAGCAAAGGGCCCCAGGCTGGGACTTGAACCTGAGGCCGCTGCAGCGAGGATAAAGCCTCCGTACATGGGACGCCTGTTCTAGAAACTGAGCTAAACAGCCCTAGGAATAAATAATTCTCTTAAAACTTTGGAGGTCCAAATGGCCGTAGAAAAGCTAATTGCCTGCACATCTTTCCGCCTACATGAAAGGTGTTCCCCTCAATGTCTCATATAGTTTGGAGTGAGCAGCTTCGTCGCGCTCTTTTGTGTGATGTCACTTTAAATGCTTTATTAAGGTTGCTGGTCTTGAAATTGGCCACAGTTGTGCCACCCCTCGAAATTACAGCCTTACATACTGAACCTGCTGCCGTTTTACTGGTGGGGTTATTTAGGGTAAAATATTGCCAAATAGCTGACATGTTGCTGACTCATGTGAAATCAAGTTATTTGCTCTAAAAACAGGAGCAATGGGCAGCATAGCACAACTTCCTGTGTTGGCTTTCAGAGCAGCAAAAAATGATGTGTAATGGTGTGTGTAATGTTAAGCAGAGCTATCAGAGCTGATTGGGAAGTAGTAGGGTCCTGTTTCCAAATCATGTGGTATCGGAATCAGTGCATTGACTCACATACTCGCCGATGCTTATACCTGTACTTTCGGCAGTAA
Organism: Lagodon rhomboides; assembly: GCA_039737535.1. Lineage (NCBI taxonomy): Eukaryota > Metazoa > Chordata > Actinopteri > Spariformes > Sparidae > Lagodon > Lagodon rhomboides. The sequence goes on along the minus strand of CM077802.1, from coordinate 28,142,321 downwards.
CGGGGGCATTTTGGATACTGTTATCAGAATCGGAACTCTAACACAGACTATATACACAAGGAATGCAGGGGTAATTGGATACAGGTGAAACACATCAGGGAGGGCCAGACTATTCACAACAGCGGTAAACACACAGGGGAAGGAAGGGGATCTAACACAAGAGAGTTAGTCACCCAAATAAAGCAGGAAACAGAAATGTTAATTAATACACAATTAAACAATAAAGTTTGCCTGCTGTATCAACATTCTTCTCAATTTAATGTCAAATGTGGCATGTCTGCCTATTCTCAACCCTGGTGTTCTGCATTAAAACAATCAACAATAAAAGATTAAAAAATTCAACAGCAATTGATAGTGTTAAGATCAAATTTTTTATCATACGCCAACTGGTTTATGATACCTGCAAATTAGCTTCAGGTACCCATTATCAATGAAGCTTAAAATGTTTTTCTCACATCTTCATTATACATAAAAGTAAGTAATAATCATAATGAATAATAATGACTTTGGTGATCTAAAGGTGAAAAAAAATAAACCTTGACACCAATTCAATTTTTAACCACACATCGGTAGCAATCTCTGATTTGTGTGGGGTTTGTGGACAGCCCTTTTGGTACTACAAAACAGAGTGTGTAAATATCATTCTTCAGAGATGTATCCTTATTTCATTGTAGATTTTCATACTTTCAAGATTAACAGGCTAAACGTTATTAGTGCATAATAATTTTCCTAGATTTGTATGGAGAAGTTTTTCAAAACGTGTGTCAGTCGGCTCCTCTTGAGGGTAAGGACAAGACTTCCAAGGCTAAAAAGCCTCTCCACAGGCACGCTGGATGGCAGCATTTTTTTCAGTTAACTAAATAATGGATTAGTTGAATTGCAGAACAAACAACCAATGTAACGTTGTTACTCATTACAACAAAAAAGTAATCTGAGTACTCGTTGGACTTGGAAAATTCACCACTCAGTTTTTTTTGTTTGTTTTTTTTTCATTATTCTTGCTTTATTAGTCATTTGTTAACATTGATACTCCTCCCTGCTACCACCTGGTAATTTCACTGGTTTCACTGAGATCACCAGCGGCTGGATATTTCCAAAGTGTGGTCTTGCTGCCTGTTGCAACACTACGCTGAGGAGATCTTATGATCTGAAGTTAATGGACATGTTTTGACACATGCATGGACAGCAAATACATGAGTATGTTTTATTTGTATCAAAGTCTTTTAACATCAGGAATTCAGAAAAAGTCCTTGTCATAATTTCCCACACAAATGATTTTGTTTTCATCCACAGAATATCCGTTCTCCTCAGTAGACTTTTCTGCGACTCTGTCGTGACAAGACACGTCACATGTGTTTTACTGTAAGTTACAGTTATTTACTGTTTTAAGTGGCTGACAAAGGGAACGGACACCGATAGTGAGAGTTTTTCCATTTTGGCCAAGTCATGGTCAACTGTTGACCCAATTAATTGCAAAAACAATGTATTTATGATGATGACTCGTAAATAATTTACACTTCTCACAGTTCAGGCGCTGGTTGTATTGACTGTTCATTAGTTTACCTAGTTAAGCCCCTATAAGCAGTGTTTTCTGAGAGTAACTCCCTTTGGCGTGGACTGTGGGCTTTTTTACTCTGCAGACCTTTTACATGCACAAAAATGTTACATAACACAATGAAGGAAAGGTAAAAACACAAAAAGCATAATATTTGACATGATACAAGAAATACCGATTTTGCAAAATTCATAAGTATTGTCTTTTTTTCTGAGTTTATTCACATATATGCAACTTGACGACAGCATGATCTGCCTTTTCCATGGGCTTCAATTGGCAGCCCTGCATTTCAACCATAATGGCAGCTAAGAAGTTGTTCTGATGGTGAGGTGTTTTATCTGTTCATTTTTTTCCCCATGTATTGGCATTGATGGAGTCTCTGACAGAATATATTTGTAAAAAATTATATTTGCATTTCTGCTCACAGTTTTTTTTTTACAGTTTTTAGTCCATTAATGCAAATCTTTTTACTCATATCATAAATAGCTTATTTTAAACTTGCACTGAACTCACAAATGAAACCCCTGAATATCAGGCAGATAGGGTAGGGTTAGGGTTAGGGTTAGGCTTTCCACTGAGGTCCATGAAAAAATATTGTTATATCCACCTGTCTTGACACTGTCTGTGAACAACTCTTAGCCGGCTCTCTCCTCATCAAATCTGCACAGACATGTGAATCACCAGTGATCTTCGCCATTACGTATTTTGTAACACGAGAAATTAATACTTTTTTTTTAAAAAAGAAAATGTAATTTAAAAAATAATTTTGCAGGCTGGGTCGCATTATATTTTTGACATCAGGTCACGAGACGGATGGGGGGAGTGGGCGGGCCAGAAATGGCCCAGAGGCCCGGAGTTTGAGACTGTCAAATGGTTAGCATTCTTTTCTCAATCAGAATGGGCTGTGGTTAATAGTTGGATGTTATCGCTACCAGACACTGTTGTTTCAGCATGATAACATCTTTCGCACCATTTACATGGTCAAACTGTAACCTGAACTGTACATTTACTCCCACTAAACATCCTCTCTGCTTAACTTTCCATCTGCTCAAGCGGCTAAATGCTGTCTGTCCAGCCACTGACTGTCGCTCTCCACTCACTCACTACAAATTGCCCTGTTCTTAAAGGAGCCATACCACTCTTTAATACCAGTAGCCAAGCTTGGATGACATAAATATTCAGATTCTCCTGTATTCCATTCCATTTTAACAACAGCCTAATTTTCAAAGTTTCAGCACAAAAATAAGTTAGTGTCATGACACTGGAGTGGGGCTTAAATATTGACATATGCACTAATTTTGATTAATTAATCACAAAGCTTGTCGTGTATGTGGGGTTAGGGTTTGGGTAGGATCATGCGCCAATTCTCCACATCCTCCTCTGTGTGAAAGGTAGTATCAGAGGCGCAGCATTGGCAAACCAAATCTGTGTGAATGGATAATCCGCCGGCGCGGAGCGGGGGCGTGCCGAACAAAGCAACATTACAGGACCAAACAACAGTAACGCAGTAACTGGTCGTGTCTTTGGCAACTTATATGAGGAAAGAAATACTGCAGTTATATGTGGAGAAGTGTCTGTCCTCCTGCCTGTCCTCCTGTCTGTCCTGCAGACAAAAAACTTTAACATGCCGGAGTTGCTTGGCTCCGTGTGAACAAACAAAGGGAGAGAACTGGCAAATTCTGGATAATGTGGCGACTCTGTGTGAAAAGGGCTAGTGAAATAGCCTTTACCAAGCAGGTTTCCTCCCCAAAAACATGTAATGTAGGGTTAAAATGAAAAAATAATTTCAGTTGAGATCCACTTCATATTATGCATCCATGCCCATCAATATCTATTTATTATTTGGGCTTTATCCCTGTGAAATAAAAATCTTTTTGTCTCTCATTATAAATTAAGCTGCACTTCAGTGAAAGAAGCAAGTTTCTTCCAAGGAATGTGTTAAGTTGAATAGATATGATGGCAAACATGGTTTCAATTGATTTGCACTTAGATGTTCCAAGTCATTAATGCCCAATTCGAGTGATTCTCTGCAAAATAAGCGTCTTTTTGCCCGTTATGAAACATTAAGCTGTACTACAGTGAAATTAGCTTTCCTAATTATTAGCTTTTTATTATAATTAATTATTATAATTATTAATAAATTAGCTCTGCGCCGCCGACTTATCCATTCACACAGGTACGGTTGGCCTCTGCTGCGCCTCTGATACTACCTCTGATACTACCTCCGGAGACACATCAGAGCCGCAGCGAAATTTCACCCCTCACCGGATCTGAAACTTTCACACAGAGGAGGATGCGGAGAATTGGTGCAGGATCCCCGCACTCAAAGGGCAGCGTGAATGGGGCTATGGTTTCACTTATTTTCCAGTTAATTTTTCATCATTAAGCAATATTTCAGTGAAAACTGTTCTACAAGCAAGTTTCCTACCAAGGAAAGTGTAAATTAGGATACATATTAATGCACACATGGTTTAAATGGGGTGCCACTTGTCTAGAAGACAGTTATGTTAATTTTGGGCCTATCCCGAAGTTACAGATCTGATTTGCCAACTTCCCTTAACTACCTTACCCGCCCACCATGTTGGGGTTATTTGGAGTGGGATCTCAGAGTCGATCACAATTAGAACAGAAAAAAAGTGTCCCTAGCCGGGGGTCCTACAAATAGCCCGGGGGTCCTGGCCTAGAACCTGGTGTTATTTTATTGATGGATTTATCAGTGTTGGGGAGTAGTAAACTAGGCTACATGTAATAAAAATAGTAAAATTAGTAAATTACTATTTTTTTTTTTTGCATTTGCTTGCACACAGAGATTCCATAACACTGCAGCAACAAAGACTTGCCTTTATGCGTGACGTGACACATCATAACATTGGGATCTGTGTGTATTGTTGAGCGTGTTCGTTTATTTGAGTGAAGACAAACCACGACGTACTGTTTACCATTTAATCAGAACTGTATCATTAAGTAAAATAGGATTGATCAAGGACTTTCTCTGATTGACAAATCACAGTCAGCGGAGTGCTGTTACTCTGTAACCAGTCGCCCAGAAAAAGATGCAAAATCTCTCTTTACATTGATTCTTATAATTTTGGCAACAGAAAATGTAGAATTTCTCATTGGTTAAGAACAGATAAGGTTAACAATACTGATTGGTTATATAGGTGGGGCGGTGCTGTGGTTTAGACTTAGCCCCCCTTCGTTGGTGCACGGGCTGGTCCCAGCCCCTTGGCAACACGATCCTCTTCAGGTGGTCAGCACCCTGTGGAAAGAAAAGACTCCCTCCCTGACATCTATCCTAGCCTCTGTCTCCTCTCTGCCACCCTCCTCCACACCTCAAGGACACATGCATGCAAACACTTTTGGTTTATGACTGTGGCCTGTTCTTAGTTAGTCAATGATAGTGATCATGGAATTCTTTTATTAAAAACAGGCAATCACAGTATTCATTTTTCAGTGTAACCAATCGTATATAATCATCTTCCAGTGTGTTAAACTTAAATCAAACAGTGCAAGACTCAGTCGGGAAGGTCGCGGTGACTTTTCCACATTAAATTTGGGGATTTTTTTCTGTATAAGTTGTGAAAGACAGTAACTACAACAACACAATAGACACGTGGGCAGTTGGGACTCGTCAATAGAGGGCGCTAGGGTGCCACCTCACTCATCCAACATGAAGAAGAATATTTTTAAAAGAGCAACCCAAATATAATACAGTTAGTGAGTAATGTTTAATCTGCAAAAAAACGGGACAGAAAAAGATTCAATGTTTTGAATGTTTTGAATCTGAATTTGTAAGCTAAGTTTGAATATATTAGCTGTCAGTAATCATACAAATTGATTATTGCTTAAAGCAAGTCAAAGTTATGTGTTCAAAGTAGCCTCCACAACACAGATAGTGACGCAACTGTGCCGCAGATGTGTATGTGAAGTAACTGAGCTTTTGAGGAAGCCAAGATGGCGTCGTGAGCGGGAGTTTTTGAATGTCTCGCTCCGAAGATATCGCAGTATGTGACTGTATTACTTAAAACTCAATGAAACAGACAATTCTCCAGACCCGTTTTGTTTAGTTTATACAAAAGGTGTTCTACAGGCGCAATTTCCTCTCTCTTTAATGGGAAAAAAAGGACGAAAAAAAAAAACGCAGCAGAGCTAGCTTCAGACCTCAGCGACATGGCTGAATTCATGGATGATGACTCCTCAACTGAAGCTTCGCCTATAACACCTAGCAAAAGCCCTCCTTCCAAATTAAGAGCAATTGACAGCGGCGACTCGGCAACTCATGTCATCCTGGAAAAGCTCTCATCCATTGAAAAGTCGTCTCAAGCTACTGCCAAAGCCATGGAAGCTCTCACGGCTACAGTGCAGTCTCTGCTAAATCAGGTCACCACCCACAGCGAGAAAATACAGAAAATTGACTTAGAGACAGAGAAGCTGCTGAAAGAAAACCTTCAACTAAAGATAAAACTGAATGATATGCAGCGTCACGGTAGACTGTGGAATCTAAAAATACATGGAGTGAAGGAGGAAAACGGGGAGGACATAAGACAAATCACAATAAACATTCTCTCCAAAGTGGCTCCACAGATTAGCGACAAGATGGCACTCGCTGTGGACATCGTCCATCGATTGGGCACCGTGAAAAAGATTGGCTCTCCTCGCACAATCATCATTAGATTCACCATGCGATTCTACCGAGACATCATCTGGCGGGAAGCGAAGAACTCCGGGTATCTGCGCGACAACAATCTCCGCATCAAAGAGGCCTTAACCCCCGAGGATGCAGCTGCCAGAGAGAAACTGTGGCCTTTGGTGAAGAAGGCCAGAGACGAGGGGAAGAGAGCATCATTCAGAGGCCCCTTCGCTTCCATTGAAGGAAAGAAGATTGACTGCTTGGAGGTGAAATGAGGAAAAAAAGAAAGAAAAAAAAATTTATATGGTTGAAAAGAGAAATAGTTGAATAATTAGCCTCTTACTGTTATATGACCTCATTATCATCTATGTCATGAGCTAGCCTTTCATCATATTATACCTTAACATACTTGCAGAGACTTTTACTTATGATCTCGATTGACTCTGTTCTTTCTGAATGAATAGACTTATGCTATATTTCATGATTCGTTCTTATATTCAACAGACCCATTGTTCTTCATCACCTGGTCTGCTTTTTTCGACACGAGGCATATGCTCGCCTACTGTTTGATAACCTTTTGCTTGATACTGTTCAACGGGTTCCTTAATGGTCGCTGCTGCCATGTTTTTGGGGGCGGCATAGTTCATCTAAGCTCAGGTTCCTTGCTATCACTAAGCTTTCTAGTCTTAGTACTAGTAGGTTTTTGATTCTTGTTTTATTTGTTGTTGTTTTTGTCTGTCCCTTCTTTTGTTTATTTCTCCTGTAAGGTCATGCAGAATTTTGAGTTCAACTCACTTAATATTGTCTCCTTAAATGTGAGAGGTTAAGATAACAAAACGAAAAGCACTTTTTTTATTTTGTAAACACACTGAAGCAGATTTGATTTTTCTACAAGAGACTCATTCTGGTGAATCCGACTGCAAATTTTGGAAGTCACAATGGGGAAATTCTGTTTTCTTTGACCATGGCACAAACCACTCTGCTGGTGTTATGATTTTACTCCACAAGTTTAGAGGTGACATTATTGAATCGGTTACTTCCAGTGAAGGAAGGTGGTTGATACTGATAGTTAATGTTGATAATGCCTGCTTTCTTCTATGTAATATATATGGTTATAATTCTCTCATCTCCAATAGGATGACAACATGCAGGATTTTACTTGGTGCAATGGCTCTAAGACCCTTAGATCTAGAATAGACTTTTTCTTGTCTCACACCCTCTCCTGCAGTATATTAATAGTGTCTGTCATCTTCATGCTCCTCTAACAGACCATAAATTGATATCTCTTAAGTCGTTGACCTCTGATTCATCTAATGGATGCCGCGGTTACTGGAAATTTAACACTTCACTTTTAGATGATTCGACTTTTAATTCCTCTGTCATAGAATGCCTGTCTGAGTGTTTTGATTCTGATGCAGAATCACCAGATGGGAGCAAAAGGGAACTGGAAAAAAGCAGACTTCTTAAAGAATCTACCCTCATGCTAAAACTTGATAGTCTCTTAAAAAAAGATAATTACTCTGATGAAGAATTAACAGAATTGAAAACAACTCAGTTGGAACTTGATAAATTATATACTGATTTAGCCAAAGGTTCTTTCATTAGATCCAGAGCTAAGTGGACTGAGGAAGGTGAAAAAAACAGTAGCTATTTTTTTGCTCTTGAAAAAAGAAATTATAAACGTAAATCTTTGTCTGCCTTAAATATCAACAATACCTTGTGTAAAGACCCTGCTCCAATATCTGACTTCATCTCTTTGTTTTATGACAACCTTTACAAATCTGAGTTTCAGGAAGACAGACGTGCCTTTTTACAAGTGCGTAACTATTATTATTATTGTCCTATTATTACAGATGATTTCAAGACCTTATGTGATGCAGATCTCACAACTACTGAATTAAATAATGCTCTGAAATCTATGAAAAAAAAAATAAGGCACCAGGCATAGATGGTCTTCTGGTTAAATTCTCTGTACACTTTTGGAACGTTTTAGAGAAGCCCATCTTCAATCTATTCAAAGAATGTCTTAGAAAAGAGGAAATGGTGACCACTATGAAACAGGGAGATATCTCCTTAATACCTAAATCTGGGAAAGACCCTCAGGAAATAGATAACTGGCGTCCTATAAGCTTACTAACTACTGAATACAAATTACTTGCCCTAATTTTTGCAAATAGATTGAAAAAATGTTTGGATCACCTCATTAATGAAACACAGACAGGTTTCATGAAGGGTTGTCATATAAGCTGTAATATAAGACTGGCTTAGATTTGATTGATTATGCTGAGTCTATTGACTCAGATGCCATTTTCCTATTTCTGGATTTTTGCAAAGCCTTTGACACTGTAGAACACAAATTTCTCTTCGCCTCCCTGAAGATGTTTGGCTTTGGATCTAATTTTATCTCTGCTATCAAAATGTTGTATAAAGATATCAACAGTTCCATGATTATGAACCATAACACTTCCAAAAGATTTAGTATCCACAGAGGTGTTCGACAGGGATGCCCCATCTCTCCTTTTCTTTTTATTCTGGTGGTGGAGCTGATGTTTATTAGTATTCTAAATGACACCCTTATGAAAGGCATCTCCATTTTTAATAAGGAAATTAGAATCTCTCAGCTCGCTGATGACACTACACTGTTTCTGAAAGATAAAGATCAAATTCCTTTTGCTCTTAAATCCATCGAATATTTTTCCCAAGCCTCTGGTCTATATTTAAACTTGAATAAATGTGAAATTCTCTGCCTTCATAAATTAAATGTGGTATACCTGTTAAAGATTCTGTCAAATATTTAGGTATTCACATCTGTAAAAACCAAATTATACGCCATAATCTCAATTTTCTTCCTAGGTTAAACTTAACAAAGAGTATTTTTAACAACTGGCTTCAAAGAGTTCTTCTCTCCAAAGCGGAAGGTCTCTCATTTTGTATATCCAGCTTTATCTTTGTACTCTTCAGATTCCACCTGCAAAGCTATTAATGGCATCTTTTTGAACTTTATATGGCGTAACAAACAACACAGATTAAAAAAAGGACATTACAATAAAAAACAAATCTGTCTGTCTTCCCTCCTGGCATTCAAAGGGCATATCTTTCATTATTGACTTATTTGATAAACATGGTAACCTTCTTTCTTATAATGATTTTATTAGTACTTTTGAATTTCCTATTAGATTTAAAGAATCAGTCTTGTATGCCAGGCAATTCCTTCTGGTACCATACAGCTGATGAAATATCATCTTTCACACAGCACAAGTGCAAGAATTGACTCCAAACTAATTATTGATGGTCGTCCTCTACTGGATAAAAAAATGTAATAATAAGTTCATGGAACGCTATCCATGCTAAAAAGAAATGTTCTCCGAGAGGGAAATTCTACTGGGATTAGTTTTGGGAGTTAATTGATGATGCTGACTGGAATAAAGCATGGTTGCTGCCTTATAAATTTTGTATCTCTAATAAGATTAAAGAAATACACTTTAACATTTTACACAAAATTTACCCTTGCAATGCAATGCGATCTAGGTTTATGGATATGGATAGTAAATGTGTCTTCTGTGATGGGGAGGAATCTATTGCTCATGTATTTTGTGAATGTAATTTTGTGCAGGATTTTTGGATGGACTTGAGAAATAATTTATCTAACTTATTTAACTTATTTAAATTTATTTAACTTTCTTAGTGTCTCATACCTATTCACCAAAAAATATGTTCTTTGTTATTTTACTCATTGTAACAAATCTGTTGAATTTGTAACCAATTTCTCCATTCTCTCTTGTAAGTTCTTTATACACAAACACAGATTTCTCAAAGCTAAGCTGAAGTTTAAGGTGTTTCTACTTGAATTCAACTATATTCTTAAGTCTTTCAGAATTGTAAAAGACAAAAAAAATGAACTGTTTCTTCAATATTATGACAGCCTGATGAATGTATAACCTTAATATCTAATAACTATATGATTTTTTGTATTATTATCAGTGAATGCACAGACGTTATGTACTTCGTATTCTCTGCGTGACCAATGTATGTACCTTTTCTTTTTATTATTTTTTACTATTTTTACTATATATTTAGTTCTTTGTGTCATGACATTTGTTTCGTGAAATACCTTTTTCTCTGACCTCATGTTTGTAATGTTCCATAATTGTCAATAAAGATTTAATTTAAAAAAATAATAAAAGTAACTAAGCTTTTATTCTGAAAATGTCCTTTCCGTCGGCCAGAGCGAAACATCACTTCCTGTGTGAGTGTGAGCGAAAGAAGCGGCCCTGTCTGCAGAGGAACAAAGAGCGACTGAGTGAGTCTGGTAACGTTGTGTCAACAGAACTTCTTGGGAATGTTACATTTATACCAGTTTGTAAGTGAGATGTAAAACGACCTTAATGTGTTTATTTTTACCATGATCTAACTTCGCTGGTAGGGCTAAGTTAGCTCATTACACAAATGGGCTAGGCGGTAGCGGGAGCTGTATTGTCCGTTAGCTCACTAACTATTAGCTTTAACAGAAAGGTTTATTCAAACATATGACATGTGTTGCTCTCTTCAGAAGTGGGAACCAGACTGCAGAAACGCGTGTTTTGTCTGTTTAGTAGTTTTTCGAACTAATTTGCTAGAAAATCCACTGATTAAGATAACTGCTTAAACATTATTATGGGGGAAAATGTGTCTTTGTGTTAGCAAGGTTGGCTACAAGGCCAGGTCCGGTAAGCTAACGTTAACGAAGCTGTACAAGCCCCGTCAGCCATTGTTTCATTCATCGTTGTCGGTGTTCGTCACTTTCAGTCATCTACCGCTGTTTTTTTTGTTGTTTTTTTTTTGGTATTTAGCCTACCGAACGACTAAGTGCAATAACGGAGTGATTGTAGTGAATCTTATTTGTGTGCTTTGTTTTTTTTCTCGTGTTTTATCATCCAGGGTAAACAGTATGTATAAGATATAGCCTGCTCACCTGAGTCCCGCCTCCAGCCAAGATGTCAAGTAAGTAATCATGTAAACATTTTATAAATCACATTTATCATATGAATTAAACATATTTCTTCATGTTTTGTAATTTACCATATATATATTATAAGGCCCGTCGCATGACTCCATAGTCCATTAATCGCATATTTTGTATCGCTTCTAAATCTATCTTAAAGGAATATTTTTCAAGTTTGATACTCTTATCAACATGGTAGGGAACAGATATACTTGCTTTACGCAAATGTGTTTATTATTATTATTAATGCAACAATCTAAAAAACAATGACAAATACAGTCCAGAATATTCTCTTGAATAATGTCAAGGGTTCGGCTTGCTCAAAAAAATATGCTGAATGCCCAACAAGCAACAACAGATTGGCATACTGACCTGAATGTAATACTAATACAATGTTCAACTTTACACTTGTAAAGGTAAACTATACAATGTTAGTCAGCCTGCAAGCTGTAGCCACCCATTTAGCTATTTCTGTGGAAAGTTTGTCTCGTGTAGAGTTGTCCAGGTGTCTCCGCTGCAAACTATCCTGCGTGGTCTGCCTTTGACGAGGGGAAAGAGGGCTCTCTGCATCAGCTGTGTGCTTGGCCAGCAAGTGGTATTTGAGACTTGACGTACTCCAGTGGTAACTCAGTTCACATTGACAGTAAATACAAATAACTTTGTGAGAGAACCATCTGGTAGGACTTTGAATTGAACTTGCCATTCCAAAGACCCTTTTCTTTATCCATTTCTGCTCGAAGAGGTTTGCTCATGCTCCCTTCCACAACATTACTGCATCGCTTCCTGATATCCCAAACTATGGAGTGGACTGAGGTTTATAACATGTGTGCGTTAATCGCATGTCAACAAGATGAACAGTGTTAAGATGAATTTGACAGCTATAATATATATGTATGTATGTAGTAAGACAGAGCTAGAGCTAGATTTAAAAACAATGCTGTACTGACGTTTTTCATCAGTGTGTTTTATCTAGGACTATAACAAATACTATAACGCTCATGACTTCCATCCACTCACGTAGTCCAGTACTCACTTAGGGCAGCTACTCTAGACTAATCATCTTATAGTTCCCTATAGCAAGACCCTTGTTTTGTGCCCTTGAACAGCACCTGTGATGTGAGAACAGGAGCGTGTCAAAGAATGAATGTGTACACTGTGAAGTCTCATCTCCGCTGCCTGGTCCCTGACTGCTGTCAGCTGAAGTGGTGGTGTTCACTCTGTATGGCAGCGTTAATGTGTACTGTAGCTGACTTCGTTGGGTCCAGCTACAAAGCTGAGGGCTTTGGGGCAGAAATCAACTTTGGCTCAGTTTTGGCCTGCAAAGTCTCAAAAGTCACCTTGAGGAGGAAGTTAGTGTAAAGGCCGGCACACACTGGCTAAAACGTCGGACGTGTGCAGTGTTTGGAGAGAGTCGGACGTGTCGGAGGCGCACGGAAGCACGTGGACGGCGTCTGATCCGACTGAACATGCAAAGTCAGCCACCTGAGGTTGGACACCGTCAGATACTCTGGCTGTTAGCTAGCTGTTCAGTGACCATTCTGATTGGAGTTGTGCCAGCGAATCAGCGCGGCGTGTGGGAGGGGCGGCAGAAGTGCTGGTGGTAAACAAACCACACAAACAGTAGGGGTGGAACGGTTCACAAAATCCACGGTTCGGTTCATATCACGGTTTTGGGGTCACGGTTTTCGGTTGGGTTGGGTTGGGTTTTTTTCTATTTTGTTTACACTCTAAAAAATACCATCTATCAGATCTATAGCCTAATAATTAGAAATCAGATTTAAAATCAGATATTCTTAAGGACATGTCATGCAATCATTGTATCCTATAAAGTAAAAAGAGGAAAATGGCTCTTAAAGCTCTGACTCTTGAATTAGTGCAAACAAAATAATTTAACTTTCCTATTTTTATGGTCACATTACAAGCAAAGGGCATCAACATCAACTGGTACCTCATGACGTAATGTTGATGTGAAGTTGTGATAGGCTACATGAACTGCGTATTGTGTTTTATTTTGAAAGGGGGCGGAAGTGTATTACGTTGACTTTGAGTCGGATTTCCTGTCTGGCGCAATCTGCTCTGTTGAGCTTCACGCGGTTTAGCAGCGGCTCCGTCAAAAAATAGAAGTGCTACAGACTGACAGCGCTGCAGAGCGGAGAGCCGCTGCTGGGACGTCACGCGGCGCGCGGTGGGGATGGTCTCATTGATTAGAGTGGCAGCGATCAGCTCCGGTGACCGCGGCCCTGCCGTTAGACGGCCGTTACGTCCCCGGTGGAAATCAGGCACGTTGCGCGTCATAAACCGAACGGTACACACGCGCCCCGAACCGTGACATGCGTACCGAACGGGACGGATTTTTTGGATGAACCGTTCCACCCCTAATAAACAGAGACGGCACAGCGTTGCAAACAACACTTTGCCGTTGGTTATTTTGGGGATAAACCAACGTATTTTTGGAAGCCATGGCTGTGTGGACCGAGGACTTTGAGGAGCAGCTGATTGGCCTGGTGGAAGAGAGACCACCGTAATACAACATCACGCAAGTAATGCTGAGCTAACACTGTGTGAGGTTTGTTTTGATAAGCTACGGTCCGCACTCCGTTCTGTCATTTCCTGTTTTTATGTTTTGGGTTACTGGTAGAGGCTAGCGCCACCCGATGTTTAGGAGACTTATTGCATTTTGCGCAGGCTCAGAAAGTATACGCTACTGTGTAGCCGGGGCGGTGTGTTTCAATGCAACTTTTCTGCCGAACAGGTCAGACAGGAGGCGACCGAGTGGTCGGATAAGGAAGTTGGCCTTGGGCGGTGTGTGGGGGCCTTCAGGCTGTTGCATGTGCGTAGGGGTGGTCCTAATACTGTTCAACCTGTCAAAATTGGCCAGAAATGACGTTTGATTATTCCTCCTAAAGATCACTGAGGTTTGAACCATTTGTCTCTTTTTACATATAACATCAACAGTGTTTCCCATAAGTCAGAGAGACTCTGGTGACCCGTCATAGTGTAATTTGCTGCTCCATGGTCTTATATTGATCCAAACACATGTTTCACCTCTCATAATAGTGTTGAAGATTTCCCAAAGTTTTGTGTCCTTGCTAGTGTTGTCACGATACTAAAATTTTCAACTCGATACCGATACTCAGGAAAATATTCGATACTCGATACCATTTTCGATACCACAAGGATAAAAACAAAGACCCCCAAATTTAACAGAAATATTTTTATTAACAAGAAAAATGCAACATGTAAAAATTAACAGAACCACAGGTTAAATATTTATAATAAAAAACAGTTGTGCAAAAAGAAACTGCAACTATGATAACAAGTTTCAGGTCTGAGGTAGTGCAAAAAATAAACAGATGGTAGAGTCGGCTGTGTGTGTTGCTGTTTGGTTGCAGGTCGACTTTTCTCTGCTTCATTCTGGGTCTTCAAGAGAGAAAATAACACTTTTCAGTCACCAACATTTATGTAAACTTATTAACTCTATGCTTATGTATACTGACACTGTGTCAATTAACGTAATATGGGCATACTACGTGCCTGATTTATTTATTTATTTACGTTGTTTATAATCATTAACGTGACGTCAGCCTTTAATTGCTAGCTGCGGCTAATGGCTAATCATAACACGGCCAACATTAATGCGGGCCACCGGCCACGATAACATCAGTAATAGGTAAGTTTGAAACGAAAGACACTAACCTGTCGAAATTCACTGTAAAGGCCAGGCTGTCGGTCCTTAAGCTGTTTCACCAAGTTTGAAGTAGCCTACTGCTCGACTTGGTCGCTGCCGCCTTGTAGCAGTGTTTGCACACAGGCCTATCCGCGTCCTTCGGGTTTCCGTGCACGTCAGGCTCGAAGGCAAAATACCTCCAAACAACACTTTTCCCTCTTTCATTTTCAACCAAAACTGGTTGGTTTGGACCTCCTGCAGCAGCACTAGCCATCATGCTCTGTTGTTATTGTGCACGTCACGGTGAGGGGGAGGGGCCTGCTGCTGTGTGTGTGTGAAGGCAGAGAGAGAGAAGGACGCAGCGTCGGCAAATCGGCGTCGGGGGGGGGGGTATCGATACTTTTGAAAATGAGTATCGTATCCGGATACAACGTTTTAGTATCGATACTTTTTTGAGTATCGATACTTTTGACAACCCTAGTCCTTGCTTCAGCAAAGCATCTGTCACTCCCAGTCAGTCTACGCACCTGCCCCCTGCTTTATGCGTGTGTTGTTTACACGCATGCACTAACACTCACGCTGGTCCGAGGCCCCGCGTGAACCATTGCTCGGAAATATAACCGCTGTGTGCATGTACACGCAGTGAAACCATCACGTTTTCTGGCAGCAACCTCACACACAGACCAGACACAATATAGTTAAGATGGCACTCACAGGTGCTCATAATTTTAAAACAAGACAATAGCCGTTTTTATATGGGGCAGTAAGCCACCAATTCGCTCCGTGAATTTAGACAGAAGGCGGCAAATTGGTGCGGGAGATGCTAGCGTCTCCTCGGTCTCTTGTTGTTGTAGCGGCAAACTACTAACGGTCACTATTTTCAAATTAGAAGCCCCCCCGCTAAGAACCCAGTTCTAATCTCCAATGGGGTGCAATGTAAAGCTCTTATTTTGAAGACAAATTCGACCTGCTTCTCTTCACGCCCAACTTCGTGCTTCACGTCACATGTTTACGCCTACCCCAGAGGAGGAAAATTGGTGGCTTTTTCAAAAATCTTTCATTATTAAAAACATTATGTAAAATAATAAGGGATCCACATATTTAAGGAGCATTTTGATAAAAAAAGATAAAAATTCTTAGAGTAAAAAAAAACAAACTTTTTGTTCTACAACTTTTTGCAGCCAGCGGGCCCCACTTTGTGCAGCCCTGTTTCAGAGTCAGTTTGCTATTATTTAAGCCCTTCCAAAAACATTATTCTGTGTGATGTGACATTGATTTCTGCATGATGATGTTGCTTCATATAAACCCCTTAGCCTGCCTAATGAGCCTTTCCTCCCTTACCGAGAGCTACAGGTCAGTGTGTCTTTGAACATGGCGTGGTGTGGCAGGGCTGGCCAGTGGCCACATAGCCGGCAGGATGCGCGTTACAGCCGCCTGCTCTATTCATTTGCTCATCGCTCGACCATTATTGCTCTGTCAGTCTCCATAGTTGAGTTGCGGAGTGAGTGCCAACTTTGAATAGTGTTTTTAACTGCTGAATGGCAGTGTCCACTTTAAAAACCGGGGAAGAGAACAAGGCTGGACCTTCACTCTAAAACCGCAGCCTTCTTTCTTTCTCTTGCTCGCTCTGCACCGTGGTTGGTGCTGAAGTGAGAAAAGTGCTGTGAGATCAAGTGAACAACTCGTATTTTATGTAATTTGATAGCACAATTATTGTACCGTGTGCAGATCCTACTCTCTGCAGCTGTGTTGGGTTTTGATCTCTGCCATCATTATCACAAGTTGTTGATTCATTTATTTTCTCATTTCAGCTTGACCTACCCTTCAGTTACAATAAATGAATGTGTGTGTGTGACTCCTGTCGGTCTTAGTGAGTGCAATTCAGCAAGGCACAGTCGCACGTGTACTGCCATCTTTTTTTTCACAATTCAATATGAATTTTCACAAATTAATATATTCTTTTTTTAAAAACAATGATATATTCATTTTATAGACATGGTATAAAAACCATACACCGTCTATTGCTGTTAATAGCTGTTAACATTTCTTTTCTCCTTTCTCACGCAGAGCGCCCCTCCTACGCCCCTCCCCCTCCCCCTGCCCCAACAACAGTAAGTGTTGCAGTCCAACACTCAAGTCTTGTCGCTGCGGTGACCACAGGGTCATGATAACTCTCTACACTCTTTGGTTCCTTTTATCATTCTTTCTTACCATCTTATTTTCTCTTTCTCCACATTTGATATTGCTTTCATTAAATTTATTCCTCTGTCTAAACACACAGAGGTTGCCACAAGTTTGTTCAGCTCTCCATCATCGCTCTCACTCTTGCTTTTTCCTGTCCTACCACCACTTATTGAAGGGCTTGTTCAGAAGGAGTTAACGTGGCTTATGTCTTTTGGTAAAGCTACTGGGCACTTTCTTTTCAGCATCAAATTTCAGAGTTTAGCACATATGTACAGTTAAAGGTCAACATGCTTTATATTTCCTTACATTCAGCAGCAGCGCAAAGCATTGTGTAAAGTTGAAATGCAATGGTGTGGTCACATGTATAATAGAGGATGATCTGAGCCTGTCCTGATTTACATGCAACATTTACATGTTGTGCACTCATTCTTAATGCCAGCCTGCTGGCCAGTTGCCTTTTTTGCCTTGCACGATGACGTCATGGAAAACAAACAAGCAAAACAAGATACATATATTTTCATGTTTTCCCCCCTTTTCACTTATTTATGTTTATCCCTCTTCCTCCTCTTGTTTGTGAGCCATTTCTCATTCGTGTTTTGTCTCATTTGTCTTCCATCAGCAAATGCCTTCCACCCCAGGGTTTGTGGGCTACAACCCTTACAGCCATCTGGCCTACAACAACCTCCGCCTGGGAGGGAGCTCCGGAGGCTCCAGCAGGGTAATGAAATGATGAGGGATTTGGAAAAACAGAATGGGGATGGTTGCAAGTTTTAGAGGGAGGGTAGTCGTAATCTGCCCTGTCTAAATGTAGGGGCACAGATATGGAGAAAGTGGAAAGAGAGGATTTTTAAAAAGCTAGCAAAATGGGGCTAATGCGCACCCACAGGTGGATGATCACATCAATAGTAACAAGAAAATGGGTAGTGAGAGGTTGAAGAAGGACATAATCTGGACCCATTTGGTCAGAAGAAATAGATTGAAGATGGATGTGTGGTTGCACTGTTTGATAGTGGAGACTGCAACAGACTATGGTCAGAAATCGGGGCAATTTGAATATTACCCATATGGTAATTTGTGTTAGAGTTGAGCAAAGGGAGTAATTCAGTTCACTGTTTTGTTTAGTTGACTAGTTTGACTTCTAACCACCAAAACTATCAGTTAAAGCTCCTATTAGTGAGATAGTAATGCTGATGCTTTGGGTTTCCCAACTCGACAAATACTGATGCTTTGGGATTGTAGGTTGGGACTACTAGTGTCCGAAAGCATCAGTATTTGACAAGTTGGGAATTAGATTCGAGAAAATTGTATCTTGCTAGTAGGATCTTTAATTTTCTGCTGAGCGTCAGACTTCACACAGCAGATCTGGTATGTAGTAGGCAACTTGTAAAGTATTGGGCTATAGTTCAGTAAACTTAGTTTCTTCACAAAGATTTACTTAAAAGTGATGTTTATGTCACCTGAACAAAAACTGTTTATAGTTCCTTTTTTTCCCCCTGTGAACTGTATGAAGGAATATTTAAGATTTATTCATATCACTTTTTCACTGGTCAAAAATCCCACAACTGCGCTAAGATCAGGCTTTTGTGTGCAACGGGAATGTATACAGTCTGCATTTACACCCGGGTCAATTGACTCTGCATTAGACACAGGTTTTTATCGGCTTTGATCGAAATATAAGACCCCGATGAACGCAATGTTGACGATTATTATTAGTAACTTGTAAGTTAACAAATGAACAACTTCTTCCTCTTAAGAAGACCAAACTTGTTGCATAGTGGAGTGGATTCAAGAGAGTTTAAAATTCTTCAGAAACACCATGTCCACATTGTCTGGTGAGAGGCTTGATCTCTGTGTTGTGACAATGTCCCCTGCAGTGGAAAACACCAGTTCACTGGGGACAGATGTAGCTGGGATTCCAAGGTAATGTTAAGCCAACTTGGCTGGATGAAGAAACTGGTTCTGATTGTCCTCCCACCATACAAGTGAATTTGACTCCACTGAGAGGCTCTGCACTGCTCTGTAATGCTGCACCTCCTCATCCACCACTTGAGACCAAGGCTTTGATGCCTGTTCCATTGAAAATAGGTCTCCAGTTCAGCCATTGGTGTTCTTTTGGCTGGAGGAGGACAGTCACTGCTGCTGGAGGCCATCTCTAGCCGCTTTTATACTGGGCAGTAAGCCGCCAATTGGCCGTCCTCTTTGTGTCTAGGTCCGCGGATTTAGACAGAAGGCGGTAAATTGGGGGTCCGTTTTGGTCCGCCAATTTGACGCCTCGGAGGGTACACTTATTTCCACCTCCATTGCTATGTAAATCCGAGATGTCGATGTGCCGGCAGTGGCGTGAGATGGGCAGAGGTGTCGATGACATGCACTGTTGTGCACCCTCAGCCGGGGAGTTTTAAAACCAGGAAACAGCTGATCACAGCAGTCAGTCCATCACTTCATCCGCGGACGTCTAAATGAGCAACTGGAAAGCCGCTGAGATCCGGGAGATGCTAGCGTCTCCTTGGTCTCCTCAGCTGTCTTGGTTGTCCGCTTGTTGTTGTAGCGGCGAGCTAATAGCGGTCGCTACTTTCAAATTAAAAGCCCCCCGCTAAGAACCCAGTTCTAAACTCCCAATGGGGTGCAATGTAAAGCTCTTATTTTGAAGACAAATTGGACCTGCTTCTCTTCACGCCCAACTTCCTGCTTCACGTCACGTCACATGTTTACGCCTACCCCAGAGGCGAAAGAGTGGTGGCTTTTTTTAAAAGAAGGAATATTACGCCTCCCTTTTAGATTGACAGGGCGCCACATTGCAGCCTTTACCTTGCTGCACATGTGCCACCTTTCTAAAAGGGGCTTCTGATTGCTCCTCTATCTCCTCCCTGAAAGTCTGGGCCTAACAAAGACAAAACCCATAACAACAACATAATGTTAGATAAAATTGAGGTTAAAAAATATGAAATCCAGTAGCGCTAAAGTTAAGCCTTTATGATCTGAAATGCTGACTTTAATTAAATAGACCTAACTGAAACACAGAACTTTATTGAAATTAACTCTATTAATATTAAAACAGTCAAATACCTGAACAGTCTGTGACGAGTCTTCCACAATATTCTCTCAGGCTCTTGAAGATTGCATCATGGGTGGTCCCATCCGGGAAAGGTAACGATTTGAAACGGGCGTCAAGTGCAGTGCTCACATGACTGAATGAATTAGTGCCCTATCTGTGTCAGGGTGTCTGTCTTCGAAGTCATGTGCAATGGCAGCTTTGATGTCTTTCACTACTTTTGAGTCAGAGCCACTGTGCTTCATGGAGGCCAGGATTCTTTGTTTCAATGGCATGATCATTGAAATAGCTGGCAGCTGCTCAGTGCTCATGAGGGTTGTCACGGTTTTAAGGGGTTTAAGAACCTGTACCACGTCCACGCACTCTGCCACGGCCTCTTTAAGTATCCCAAATAAATGGTCGCTTGTATGGCTCTCAAACACCACACGTGTTTGGAGGACGGGATTTCCAATTTGCCAATTGTTATTAACATAGTGTGCCGTTATGATTAATTAGCTGTCTGTGGCACGAGACGTTCATCCATCTGTGGTGATGGCTATGGAGTTGGCATTGCTCAGTTTTTCTATATTCGATTTGGTTTCATTGGAAAGGGTTGGGAGCACATTTTGTGAGAAATGCACCCAGCCTGGCAGTTCATGACAGGGCTCAAACTCACTAAGTAAAAACTTGAACCCCTCGTGTGCTGACCTAAATGAACTCAAAGGGTC
The DNA here is from genome assembly GCA_039737535.1 of Lagodon rhomboides. NCBI lineage: Eukaryota > Metazoa > Chordata > Actinopteri > Spariformes > Sparidae > Lagodon > Lagodon rhomboides. The sequence goes on along the minus strand of CM077802.1, from coordinate 28,121,545 downwards.
TGCAATATCAGGGTTACTGCCGGCATTGGCTATCTTTTTGTAGCCAACTTCATCACCCACGTTGTTGAACTAGCCTAGTAGCTGTTCGCAAATAGTTTAGCATGTCATGATTGGAGGGTAGTCACATATTCAACCTAACAAAAATAATCGTATTATTATTATTACTGAATCGAATAGATTATACACGAATACATCTGAGACCCAAGTGTTGTTAACATTACTAATGGATGATTGTTTTTACAAAGCCACCTTTGACTAGGAATACATGACATTTCAGTGCTGATGATGATCAATGATGTCAATATGTAATTTCAATGTACATCAATAATACGTTTGACTCACTATTTCTGGTGACACCTACCAAGGGTAGCACCTTTTTAAAGGACTAGTCGACTAATCACACGCGTCCCTGTTAATGTCTTGTTGTTTTGCAAAATGGATCCATGAGACAATAGCCTCATTCACACTGCCCTTTCAAGGCGGGAATCATGCGCTGATGCTCCACCTCGCCATCTGTGTGAATGGTAAGGCCCCCACACACCGCCCAAGGCAGACTTCCTTATCTAACCACTGCGTCGGATCCGTTCGGTAGAAAAGTTGCATTGAAACACACCGCCCCGGCTACACAGTAGCGTATACGTTCTGCACCTGCGCGAAATGCAATAAGTCTCCTAAACATCGGGTGGCGCTAGTCTCGTGCCAGTAACCCAAAACATAAAAACAGGAAATGACAGAACGGAGTGCGGACCGTAGCTTATCAGAACAAAGCACACACAGTGTTAGCTCAGCATTACTTGCGTGATGTCGTATTACGGTGGTCTCTCTTCCACCAGGGCAGCCAGCTGCTCCTCAAAGTCCTCGGTCCACACAGCCATGGCTTCCAAATATATGTTGGTTTATCCCCAAAATAACCAACGGTGAAGTGTTGTTTGTAACTCTGTGCCGTCTCTGTTTATGTGGTTTGTTTATCATCGTCACTTCCGCCGCCCCTCCCACACGCCGCGCTGATTCACTGGCACACCGCCAGTCAGAATGGTCACTGAACAGCTAGCTAACAACCAATCAGAGTATCCGACGGCGTCCTACCTCAGACGTCCGACTTCGCATGTTCAGTCGGATCAGATGCCGTCCACGCGCTTCCGCGCGGCTCCGGCACAGCTGAACACACCAAACAGAGCAGTACATATACTTACTTTTTAAGCACATGTCCGAGTAGACACCATGGACATTGTACCTTGTGGATGCGTAGTGCAAATATACGAGCACAACTGACACAGGTTTTTCTTACACAGACAACAGGTGTGTGTTGCCCTTTTAAGTCTTGCTGTAGACTTTTCACCCACACCTCGGAGAGGATATATCTGCTGTTATGTGCACACAAGAAGGCTGTTTTAATGTTTCAGAACAACCATTTGATTTGTCACTAGGTGGTTAAAAAATGTGCACAGAAAGAAGCTGATATGGTGCTCAGATTGACTGTTGCATGGTATTGGCAACTTTTTCACATTTGGCATGTTGATGTTTTCATGCCAGTTGGGTACAATTGACCTGCTGGCCTATTTTTTGTATTGAAATGATCGATTTCAGGCACTTTCTGGGCAAAATTTATAGCTGCGATTTAAGCTTTATGTTAGTACTGAGAGGTTCCAACATATCCTTTTTGTCAAGGACACTGCCATTCATGTGGCAGTTGACCTCCTTTTGGTCCGTTTGATGGATGTAAATAACCATGAAGAAATGTAAACAGAAATGCACAGTAGGAATTGTAATTCCTGATGTACTTCCTGTTTTAGTCACAGAACTCTCATGGTCGTTTCCACCTGGCAGTCATTGAACCCCCTAAATAGGCACAGTCTTCCCTCTTCTTGTGATTTGATTTCTTATTGACAGCTTCTAAAAATAATTAAAGCCATTGGCTGCTAAAAAAGCATTAACATCCATATAGGCATGTGAATGAGTTGACATGCATCATGCATGCATTTATCCAGCTGTGATGAAACAACCAGGACCACTTTGTATTGTCATGTTCATATGTACACATCTTATGTTGCCTTTACACAAGCCTCTCCATGATCAGACCATCATCAGCTGATGTTTTATGACCATTTTTATTTTTCTCTCTGTAAACCTATGTCCCTTTTGTTTGTTTCCCCTTCATCTACATCCCTTCCATCTCCTCATTCACACTTTTCTCCCCTTCTTTGTCCCCCTTCTCCTTCTCTTTATCTTCCTTCAACAGAACTCCTCAGGCATCACCGTCCCAAAGCCTCCCAAACCTCCAGACAAGCCACTGATGCCTTACATGCGGTACAGCCGGAAGGTAAGCAGGAAGGTAAGACACCCATCCATGGTGTCTGCTTTTACTGCTTGTCCTCCCATCCCCTGAAGAGTTGCAGGGGTTTTAGGGTGGGAAACAGCCAAGCCATGACGCCTTCACCACCACCTCAACCACCTAGTGGACGCTCTCCACTATCCTGTTGGCTCACAGTAGCCTCCTTTGTTTGTCAACCATAAAGAGAAATTACAACATCTCTTTGTGTTTCCGTCTGCAAGCATGATCTGCTCCTGCTTTCATTTCCCCCTTTATGTGCTTATCGCTTTGCTGCTTCTGTAGTTTCAGAACTGAAATTTTAACATTGACTTGTACATAAAGACAAAATCTACTCTAAACATTCATGATGCCTTAAAACCGGTGATTCTGTCTTTAGAAATACTTCATTCCATTCCATCCAGTCTTTTTGCAATGCTTGACAAGAACCCTCGACACACTGCAACTTCAGAAAACACAGTCAAAACTGACAGTTAAGAAACATCCTCACCAGTTTGACAATAAGGGTGCTCTGATCAGGATTTTGGGGGAGGAACACTGTTTGCTTGAAGTAGTATCAGCCGATAGAGATCAAGAGGATTTTTCTATACCTATTGTCATCTAGTTGTTAGTTATGTATCTGGACAAATGTACACAGACGTGAAGTGTCTTGTTACTCCAACCTCAAAGTACCTGTACCTCCAAACTGTACTGTTCATGTTCCTCTGAAGAGAAACATTCAGTCCTGTTGTGCATTAGCTCTATTAGCTCTTAGCTCCTGTAGCCAACACACACTGCAGCAGAGTGCTCTCCCTATGACTTGAGTATGGTGTTATATAAGGGTGCATCAATTGATTGGACACTACCGTAATCGGCCGATATACGTCGTAAAAAGTTTGATCGGTGGTCTCTATAGAGCCTGATCAGAAGATTCGATCACACAAGAGAGAGTTTCTGTATGCACTGCTAAAATGCCACACACAGCACAGGACTGTTGCCAGCGGCTAACTATCACTCCTCCTTTCATTATCAGTACATATTTTCAGTGCCCTCTCGGTTTAATCAGTGGAATATATTATAGTATAGTTCTCATAATGTTAGGCCTCACGCTGAGAGGCCAGTCAGTGATTGTAAGTAGTGCTGGCACAGCGCTATGGAGAAAGAGATCATTATGGTAACAGCAGGAGAAGACATGCTCAACCGTTGTCGGAAGCAGTCAGTTCAATTTGTCATTTGCAATTGTCTGTTTACATTTTCTTTTGTCATGAGAGGGGGCATGTAATCCTGTTTGTTTTCCAGCTGACTAACAGCTGACGGAGCTAATGGCTTACATTGGCGCTAAACACAGTATTATGCCATTTTTCCATCGACAGTACCAGCTCCCCTCGCCTCGACTTAGCTCGCCTTTTTTGCATTCCCACTACTGAAATCTGGTACCTGGTACCTGCTAAAGTGGTGCTTTTTTAGTATCACCTCCGTATAAGTTCCAACCGAGCTGAGCTGATACTTTTGTGTGACGTAAGCTGGCAGCCGGCCACTGATTGGACAGAGTGACGCCACTTGATGACTCATGACAAGCGCAACGTCCGAGCCTGACCCACCCTACCTTTAAAAACTAGCATCTGCGTTCAGTCAACGTAGCGATTACATGGAAGGAACAACGCGCAAGAACACGTCGTGGACCGTGGCAGAGGTGGAGACGCTCCTGAGTGTTCTAGCTGAAGACTGCATCCAGAAAGAGCTTGATGGTGCGACAAGAAATGAAAAGGTGTACAGGTTTTGCGTAGCCCACAGCTAGCCCTGTTTATGTGTCGCGTGGATAAGTACGTCACTGATGACGACCCGCCCACGTTGATGACGACCCGCCCACGTTGAAGAGATACTGATTGTAGATGGAAACCCAACGCGTCTGAAACCAAACCAAGTAGAGCCACGCTAAGGTGAGGCGAGCTGGTACTGTCGGTGGAAAAACTACCTCACTATTCAGACAGTTTTCACTAAATTAATGGACTGAAGTACTTCAGCGAGCACAGTTATGTAGGTTAAAGCACTTTGAGTTTGGTGCTACAGACACTTTACATCTGTGTACATTTTATCGATCTGAAGTATCCAGGTACAAGCAGTGGCCAGGTGATGGAGTAGTGGCTTCAGGGTACAAAGACCTTTTTATTGGAGCACCCTTACTTATGTTAATGCACTTGTCTTCTCAAGTTGCAATGTAGTGAGCTCTCTGGACCACCATAAATGAATTTTACCATTATGCCAGTTAATAAATCTGTCCAATAGGAACTAATTTTTTCCTTTGCACTTTTCCTCCTTTGTTTCCTACACTCTCTTGTAGTAATCTAATTTACCATTAACTGCAGTTGCCCTTTAGTAACCACATGTTCTTTGTGTATGTGTGTGGGGTGATGCCCCTGCCTTTGCATGTGTGTTTGTGTCTTGCGTGCACATGCAAGGTATGGGACCAAGTGAAAGCATCCAACCCAGACCTGAAGCTGTGGGAGATTGGAAAGATTATCGGAGGGATGTGGCGGGACCTGACTGATGAGGAGAAACAGGACTACCTGAACGAGTATGAAGCTGAGAAGGTGAGCTGTCTGAAGTTTCCTGATTACTGCTGTGGTTAGCTCCGCAGTTCATTTATGTTTTCTGTACATCTTTGAAAGCAAAATTGTGTTGGTAGGAAGTAAAAATGTGTAGATCTTGAGATACTGTGGATTACTTTTTTTTTTTTTGAACACAACCTTTTTATTTGAGATTTTCACAATATACAAAATACAAACATAATACAAACAGTAACTAATCCCTAGTCACCCCCCACCCACCCACCCACCAGACCTGTACCGCTAAATCAAAGACAGTCATAATATGTACTTGTTGATAAGGTGAGTCAGGTAAACAAATATAGCAGAGACAGAAATAACATATGTGACAATACCTGTAAGGGGTTTATATGTATTACAGGGTTACATTCTCTGCTTCCATTTGATCCACAAAAGCCAAGAAAGGCTGCCAGGTTGCATAGAATTTCGAAACAGACCCTTGGAGAGAGTATCTTATTTTTTCTAGCTTCAGATGTTGCATAGTCTCTCTAATCCAGTGGGAATATGAAGGAGGAAGAGGGTCTTTCCATCTGAACAGAATCAGACATCTGGCCAGTAGTGTACAAAAGGCCACCACATTGGACTTAGAATTACTTAAATTCATAGCCTGCGGAGTGACACCAAATAGAGCAGTAAGAGGTGATGGATCTATCATCTTCATTAATATTTTAGAGAGTATTACAAATTGACTGCCAGAAGTGGTGTAGTTTTGGATGTCCAAAATGTGTGTAATAGAGTTGCATGAGCTTGCTTGCATCTATCGCAGGTAGGGTTTAACTCCGGTCTCATTTTGGACAGCCTAACCTATGTCCAGTGAAGTCGGCGCACTATCTTGAATTGTACAACTGTATGCCTTTGACAAATAGATGTGTGAATCCTCCTAATAATTTTATGCTATACTGCATGTGGGATCTGTTCATTTAAATCCTCTTCCCATTTGTGTTTGAGATAATCTAAGGTTGACAAGTTAAATAGATTGAGAAGGCCATATATCTTACCTATAATCTGCTTTAAGTTTTTCCCAAGCTTGAAGATGGAGTCTAACAAAGATACACGGGGATATAAAGGGAAGCAGCTGGAATGTGAGGCTATAAAATTTTGCAATTGTAGATATCTAAAGAAGTGGGATCTAGGAATATTAAATCTATCTACTAGTTGTCCAAAAGATGCAAAGTTATTGTCAACATATAGATCCTGTAATGAATGTATCCCACTCCTGGACCACACACACCAAAGGCTCCATCCGACACCAAGGGAGGGAACATATGATTTTTTGTTATCGGACCAAAAAGGGAGAGGCTGTTGAAAGTAAATGATCTCCTGAACTGATTCCAGATTTTTACTGAGTGTACCACAACGGGGTTAAAGGTATAATAAGAGATGGACTTTGCTAGTGGGAGTTCAGTGCACAATAAAGCTGATAAGGAGGAAGGTCCACAGGAAGTACAATCCAAAGTTAACCATTTAGGGATGTTTGAGTTGTCTATATCTGACATCTAAAACATCAGTGCTCTAATGTTGACTGCCCAGTAATAAAACAAAAAATTGGGAAGTGCCATGCCACCCTGAAGACGTGGTCTGTGCAATATGCATTTCCGTATATGTGGGTTTTTTTTTTTTGTTCCAGATAAAGCTTGATATGAGTTTGTCTATGGAGCTGAAGAAGAATTTGGTCAGAAATATGGGAAGGTTCTGAAACAGATAGGTAATACATTCATTTTGATGGTATTGATCCTTCCATTCAGGGAAAGGAGCAACAGATCCCAATATTTAATATCCTGTTTCAGACCATCTAACAGGGGCAGAAAATTAGCCTTATATAGGTCTTTGTAATTATGTGTAACCCAAATTCAAATTTTTGTGTTTATTTTAAAAGGGGTTGAATTGGGCGTAGATGTTTTCTGCATATACGTTGATCGGCATTAATTCAGTTTTTTGGAGATTTATTTTATAACCTGATATTTTGCCAAATTTTTTCAATGTGCCCAGCAGTTTAGGGAGACTTAACAAAGGATCTGAAATATACAGCAGCAAATCATCTGCATAAAGCGTTACTTTACACTCTAATCCCCCTCTATCGATTCCCTTGATATTAATATCCTGTCGAATAGCTAATGCTAGCGGTTCTATGGCAATTGCAAATAAGAGCCGAGACATTGGGCAGCCTTGTCTGGTGCCGCTTTGCAGTTTAAAGTAGGGAGAGAGGTTATTGTTGGTACGTACTGCTGCCATCAGAGAGGAGTAAAGAGCTTTAATCCAGGACACAAATTTTGGACCAAAGCCAAATATTTCAAGAGTATAAAAAAGGTAGTCCTACTCCACTCTATCAAAAGCTTTCTCAGCATCGAGAGATGGTCAAATCTCTGGAGTGTCGGATGGAGAGGGACTATAAAGGATATCAAGAAGGCATCTGATATTAAAAAATGAATATCGGTCTTTCATGATTCCTGTCTGATCAGCTGAAATAATCGAAGGAAGAGCTACCTTAAGACGTTGGGCCAAGAGCTTTGCAAGAAGCTTTACATCTGTATTTAAAGGGAAATCGGACAACATGAACTACAGTGAAGGGGATTTAAAATAAGGGAAATACCGTATTTCACCAATTAATAGCCCGGGCGTTTAATACGCAAAATCAACTTTGACCCCAGGCTTTAAAAAGAACCAGGCGGCTATTCGCTGCAGGCCTTTATTTATTTTTACACAGACTTGCACCAGGCCATTATTGTGATGACAGTTGTATTTCAGAACTCCAAGGTTAAACGTAGCATCATACTTTTTATTTTTCTTCCTTCTTACGTTATCATTTATGGCCATTTGCTGTCCATTCTCCTCCGTGTTGACCTGTCCTCCGCTGTGTGAAGGTGGGGCGTTAAACTCGCGCGCTGCGAGTCGTTCTCTCTGACACTTCCGTTTTTTGTCAAAATAAGAGTTAGTCGGTCATCTAAGATTACGGTACACCCTTTTCTAACGTTAGCTACTTCTCTTGTTTTGACAGAAAACAGAAGTGCCAACTGTTTACTTCTGGAAAAATAATGTAATATATATATATATATATATATATATATATATATATATATATATATATATATATATATATATATATATATATATATATATATATATATATATATATATATATATATATATATATATATATAAATAAATACATAAATAAAAAAATCTGTGTTCAGATATCCATGAGGGATCGTCTGTATATTGATCTCTAAGTCAAAGAAAATAACCAAATAACAAACCAAGTTTGGGTGTGAGTGCCACGGCATGTAGTGTACTGGCAAATGATCTTGCCAACTCATTCATCTTTAAGCAGTTGGTGTGGGATTACATGCATAAGCACATACACATACAAATGAAAATTGACATCATTGACAAAAATGTGTAAATGGTCTTTGAGTGGGATTGTCAAACCGTCCACATTCTAGTATCCATCCAAAAGAAAGGAGGTGAGAACAAATCCTCACTGTCTTCACTTCACAACTTCCGCTGCCGGGATAATAGTCTTGGCGTAGGCAGTTGCCTTCTCCGGGTCCAGGAAATCTTTTTTATCTCCGTTGTAGGTGATGCGTAGTCGATCTGAGAACATAATCCCATAGCAGATCTCTTGTTGACCTCGGAGTAGGCTCCTGATGTTGTTGAACGCAGCCCGGGCCTTAGCGACGCTCACTGTGTAGTCCTGAAATATGGCCACTGGGTCTCCCTTGTACCGGAGTGGGCCTCCCTCTCTGGCTCGGCGCAGTACATCGATGCAGTCCTGATGATAATGCAGCTTGGTGACAATGACCCGGGGTTTTCCATTGGGCTTTCTCGGTGGAAGTCCTCTGTGAGAGCGATCAACCAGAATATCCTTATCCAAACGCAGAACTTCCTTCAGTAGTATAGAGACTGAAGCAGTGGAACAGGAGCCAGGCTCCTCCATCACTCCTACAATACAAACATTGCACCATCTCATTTGCTCCTCCATGTCCTCCACCTTCTCCCTCGGATTAGCCAGCTCTGTTTTGAGTTCAGAGACCGTCACCTGTAGCCCCAGTAACCTCACCCGACCAAGTTGACAAACCTCCCTCCATGCGGCTGATGGCGGCCTTCATGTTGTCCATGTCGAAGCAGATGGCCGCAGTGCTGTTAGCGGTTTCAGACTTGACTTCTTTCAGCTCGTTTTTAACTAAGTTAAAATCATCAGTGAGTGCATTCTTTAGCTCGGTCCTAATAATAACGGAGATGTCTGCCTTCAGTGAGGAGATGATGTCCGCTTTCTGGCCCTCGGGATCCATTTCTGACTCTGGCTGTGACGTGATTGTCTCCTTAACGCTGTCCTTGTCACCTCGAGCCGCGTTGGCTTGGGGCCTAACGCTTGTAGGGCTGCCATATTTATATTTACAGAGCTTGGTCGCCATTGAAGTTACATGCGTAGTTCAAACTTGCTCCAGGGTGTTCTGGTTACAGAAATGAATGAAATATACAACAAATATGCAGAAAGTGCGCTTTAAAATAATGTTTTTCGAAAAGTTAGGCAGGAGCTCCACACAACGGTCTTACTCCATCGCCAGCTCACTAGCGCCCCCGATACTGTGGATTACTTTAATACAGTTAGTATTGTAAGACTGTGTCAGAAATGACAAATGTGTGTCATAAGAAAACAAACACAGTAAGACGTTGCCTTTAAATTCAACTTACTTGCATTTTTCCTCTCCCTCTCAGATCGAGTATAATGATTCTTTGAAGGCGTATCACAACTCACCAGCCTACCTGGCCTACGTCAATGCCAAGAATCGAGCCGAGGCGGCCATGGAGGAGGAGAGCAGACAGAGGCAGAGTCGTATGGACAAAGGAGAGCCGTACATGAGCATTCAGCCTGCTGAAGACCCTGATGGTCAGTTTGAAAGATGAACATATAGAGAACAAACTGAATAAACAAACTATTTGTTTTCATGACTGAACAAACTGACCTTAAAGGACAACACAATTTCATACTGTTTTACTTTGTTTATATGTGGTGGACCCTGCCACCTTTCTAGCTTTAAACAGTGTTCTGGAATCTTATTTTCCTCTGAGAACAGCTTTTTTATTCACTTGTGGAAAAAATATTTCCGAGTTTGTTTTATTACCTCATTAATATTTTTTTTATTTTATTGTTTATTTGATGTGGACATCACATTTACATTGGACAAACCAGATGCATTGTTTAAGTGTTTTAGCATGCGTGCTAATTCACAACACTTGTCCACAGGAGGCTTTTGAAATGATAGAAATAAGAAAAGTAATAAGAAAAGAAAGAGGAGAAAAAAAGGAATGTGGTGTAAAATAACATTGCCACAGTAAAAGAAAGGCAGTTTTTACTTTAATTTTTAATTTACAATTAATATTGTAAGTATTAAAGTTTTGAGTTTGAATTTCTTCTCCAAAAACTATATAGTGCCGCTTTAAAAATGCTTTAAAACCATGGGCAGAAGAGAAACCAGAGCACTGAAAACATTAAGTTTTTGTGGACTTTTTAAACGAATGCTCAAAGCATGTGTGAATGGAAACCATCAGCCTGGCCCCTCCGTCCTCATGGTGATCAGTAAAATATCTTGTATTTCTTCCGTCCAGACTATGATGATGGTTTTTCAGTGAAGCACACAGCAGCTGCTCGCTTCCAGAGGAACCACCGGCTCATAAGTGACATCCTCAGTGAGATTGTGGTACCTGATGTCCGTTCGGTGGTCACCACAGCCCGCATGCAGGTCCTGAAGAGGCAGGTGCAGTCTCTCATGGTGCATCAGGTAGGTTGCACAGACTGAAAGCAGCTCAGTAGATGTTTTTCTGCTTAACATAAAAGCTTTGTTATTGGAGAATGTTGTCCTGTGCACATGGTGAACAAATGTCAGGTACTAATGAACTTCAGAAACTGTGTTTCACCAGTGCCTCTTGTGTGTTTCAGAGGAAGCTGGAGGCAGAGCTTCTGCAGATTGAAGATCGCCACCAAGACAAGAAAAGACGCTTCCTGGAGACCACCGACTCATTCAATACTGAGCTCAAGCGGGTACGGCCAGACTTTCTTTGACTTGGACAGTTGAGTGGGAAGTAGGGATGTGTGCGATTAGTTATCTAGTTGGTTAAGCATTGTTACCCTCGCGAGTTGGCACCATAAATACCAGGTGAAACCTTACACAAATTAACTTTGTACAAATCTGCATTACAGCATATACATTGTTTGCACTGAATTGCCATGACTTACCAGTCAAATGTTGCCTCATAGAATAAACAAGCATCCCTTAGTAATGTTTACAACAATTTTAGTCTCAGATTAAGTATAGGCAGTATGACTTTGGACAATGTTTAACCTTATAGATTAAATTGTGACTAGCTAACTAGTCTAAGTTTAATCATCAGGAAAATTTGGTGTAACATCCCTGGTAAGAAGTAGTGATGAGGTTTTATTCCAGGTCACGAAACATCCATTTGGAATAATGTGTAACCACAGGTTCATGTTATTTAATTACTCCAGGGGCCGTATTCACAAAGCATTTTATCTTACCGCTAGGAGTGCTCCTAACTCGCGCTAAAACATTTTACGTAGGAGTTTTTTCTTAAAAGTTATTCACAAAGCCGCTGAGACCTACTCATACTAAGGATAAATCACTAAGAGTGACGCGCCGTTGCTATGGATTACGTCGATTCTCGTGCACGACTTTAGAAGCGGTCAGTACGGTGATTGGTTGTTCAGAGCGAGGCGGTCTCGGTGAAACTCATCCGCACCATCCCACAAACGAGCCCACTAAATCACCGAAAAACAGGGAAATAGCCTAGGCTAGAAATGAATTCCTATCAAGTAGTTATGGACGGTGCAGTTAGCAGAATACACGCATGAAGTTCGGTAAAGTTGGAAATATTCACAGAGTTGAACTTCACGGATCAATAACTCATAAGCGAAACATTATTAAAACACAACGAGCTACAACCGTATTTTCATAAAAACGAGCGCTCCTCCGGGCTGGACACATAACTCTGGTCTCAGACGGTCCCTGCGCCCTCGTCTCACAGACGGCTGACCTGAGACCAGTGTTATGTGTCCAGCCCGGAGGAGCGCTCGTTTTGATGAAAATACGGTTGTAGCTCGTTGTCTACCTTACTACGGTAGTTAAGAGTCGTCGTTTGTGTTTTAATAATGTTTCGCTTATGAGTTATTGATCCATGAAGTTTGAATCTGTGAGTATATTTCCAACTTTGAAATCGACGTTTCATCTGCCCAATTCCTCTCTCCACAACATTTAGTGTATTTTTGTGTACTCTAACATATATGGAGGAAAACAGTAAACAATAATAATTATGGATTCAACAAATAAAAGACGACAATACGATGTTTTTTACACATAGGACTGAGCGTAATCTGCATAATCACTTCCATGTTCTACTTTAACTGTGCTCCCGGTTGTGGATTCAGATAGGGTGTCAGGAGCCACGTCTTGCAGGGAGCCACTGTCACCCAGCAAGTGACACCCAGCTGGTACATGGTGCCTCTCAAAAAGCTGCCTCAGACGCTCTCCAGTAAAATATGCGATCATGGGTAGACCCAGGCCACTTTGCAACAACATCAAGAGTGTTAAAAGTTGCATCAAAAACAATCTGCATGTTGATGGAATGTACTTTCTTTCTATTGACGGACACGTCCTCATCTTTTGATGGCGCAATTATTTATTAATTAATTTATTTTTATTTGTATTGTTATTGCATCCCGCACTAATTCCACAAGTTTTATACCCTCACGATTGAGCCTATATCTCTTGATCAATCCACAGTCTTCCATTGTCTCCAAAACATTTCGTCTCGCAGCCATTTTCCGATTCTTTGTGAATAGGTCTTACTGAGTTAGGAGTCCTCTCAAGGACTTTTAAGCTCTCCCAGACTTAGGAGCTACTTTTAGGCCTAAAATATTTTGTGAATTGCTCTTAGTGAAAAAAATTAGGAGTCCTAAATTTAATTTTATTTTTAGGAGTTTCTCCTAAATTCACCAGTTAGGAGCTACTTTTAGCCCTAAGATCCTTTGTGAATACGGCCCCTGAACTAAATCTGGACCTCACCACAGCAGAAGAGGATATTGCTCATGTAGTGTGCATTCTAAAATACAAAAGGAGCCAAATGCTGAATGTTTTCATCTGTTCTCACTACTTTGGTTTTTCATTAGTGTGAAGACTGCTTAAGGTAAATTTGTGGTTAGAGAATTTAAGTTTTGTTTACAAGTGTTTCCTGTGTCCAGCTGTGCAGTCAGAAGGTTGAAGTGGACATGGAGAAGCTGGCCGCAGAGATGGCTGCAGCTGAAGAGGCAGCCAGGCGTCGGGCGGAGGAGAGAGAGCGCGAGGCGGCCGAGCAGGCAGAGAAAGCTGCTCAGCAGGCTCAACAACAACAGGAGGCCGCAGCAAACAAAGCTGCTGAGCAGAGCAGTGCCAATGCTAGCAGCACAGCTAACACAACCTCAGGGACCAAGGAGGAGGACGACAAGCCCACACCAATGGAGACAGGTATGGACAATAGCCCTGTTAACACAAGAGTGGCCGCATGATCTCTGCAGCGGAGGTTCGCCGATTCTCCGCTGTTGGCGAACCAAGCAGCTGCGGATCCAAAAGAGGCGTGACGCTACACATTCTTTTTTTTCAACGTGTTTACCCTGGTGTCCTCCTGTTAATCTACCTATCTAATGTACCCGCTGACTGTTTATAATCATATGGATGGTGTTATAATGTGTTGTGATTGAGATCCTGACCCACCATGTATCCTAAATTTATCACTCTAAATCACATTATTACACAATCACCATCAGTAAACTGGAGGCTGTCTGACTCACTCGCGGGGAGGGAGGCTGTTTTCTGGGGGAAGTTCACTGAAGTCTCGGTCAGGAGGGCTGACTGTCGCCGTGATTTTTTTTTTTAACAACAACACAATAGTGGAGTTTTTTGCCGGTGACCCCTTTTTGTTTGGCTGTGAATAAAGGCGACGGCTCCTCCAGATACAGCAAAGCTCCCTGGTCTTATTTCCCGACCAGCTGAACACGTGAAAGGGGGTTCACCCCGAAGGGAAACAGAAACTTCGGCCCTGGAGGAAATCATCTCCCCTGTGCTTCCCGACCACGGTCCGGGAGCCGAACAGGAATGGTGTAACACCATGCTATCGTTTGACTGGCTGTAGCTAACAGCTACTGGCTTAGCTAGTAGCTAAGTTAGAGGAGGTTGACTCGCAGCACTTCAACACGGGTGTGTTTTTTTTCCGTCTGACAAGCCGACCGGACATGACGTGGGGGCGAGGCAGCATCGACGATTCCATTTTTTAATTCGAAGTTCGAGATTGTGACTTAATTTCGGTCGATTTCGAATTAAAATCGAGATCGTGACACCCTTAATGTGTATATATGTATGTATATATGTATGTGTGTGTGTGTGTGTATTATGTGTTAGTCTCGAGCTAGCGGGCTGAGTGCTTGCTCTATAAAATCATTTGGGGAATGACAGAAGGCATACTGGAATATAACCTCGTAGACCGTAAGCAGTTCACATATTGGTGGCTTCATACTAATATTTCGACATTCTTATAGACATACTGTTGTACTAAACTCAACAGGATGTGAATTCCAGACACAGCCAGTGGCTGAGTTTTGGGGAGACGTCTCAAGGTCTCCCTATAACGTTACTCTAAATATGCACTCATGTGGGCCAAAATTTGGCACCAATTGATTTAATGTGACTCGCTCCACAGTAGTACTGACTTAATTTGGTCAGTACTTTTAAAAGTAAGTAACTCTTACAAGTGATTTTCTAGTGTGCTCCAACAAAGGCCTGGGCATTATTATGGTTTTCATAATAGGAGACTATGTTTAGTCTTAGATTTTGGCTATCATTATAATTTGATATGTTATCAGTGTTCTTTTCCTAGTTTTAAAGGCTGCATTACACTGAAGTGATGTCATTTTCTGAACTTACCAGACCTTTCTACTTATTGTAATACTTGTCTTTACCCACTTAGTTAATATACTGCCATTACTGATGATTTTTCTTAAACAGGAATCTAATTGTGTTAACATTTTGTAAACGTTTCAACAGCGATCCAATGACATTGTCGCAATATCATGGGTTTTGATCGAAAATAATGTGAATTTGTTGCCCAGTCCTAACAAGTGCTTTTGAGGAGATTTTAAATTATTGTTATACACAGTAATATTGTGTATCATGATACACAAGATATTATATTATGCCCATATCATCCAGCCATCCTCCAACATCCATTTGATCTTAATCAAATCTCCCTCTCTCTCCTCGATTCCCTCTCCAGATGAGGCAACGCCTGCAGAGACTTCCTCAGACCCCCAGTCTGCTCCACCTCCTCCTTCTGACCGCCCCTCTTCTGCCTCTGATAAAGCCACCCCTCCCCCTGAGCCCCCCAGGGAGAGTAGCACTCCCAGCAGCAGTGCCCCCAGTGATGACAACAGCAGCAGCAGCATGCCCCCTCCTTCCTCAGACAGCACCCCCGGTGTAGCAGCCCCTGACCTCCCAGCAGCCCCGGAAGCCAACTCCAGTGCAACTAATCCTAATGTGGCTGCGGCGCCTCCGCCTCCCCCTGCCTCAGAAGAAGCAACCCCTCCTCCACCACCACCACTACTATCCCCCAGCCAGAGCAGCCAACAGTATGATATGTAATAGTCAGCCAGTCAGATCTACAGTGGTAGCTGTACAGTCCTCCGTGTTCTGCAGCTCTCCTGAGTTGAGAGTAGGTGTAGAAAACATGGGATTGGTATGGTGACTTTATCATTACAGTTGTGAATGAGAAGCAGTGAATGGTTGAGGGTCAGAGGGTCAATAGTTAACATGTCTTTGATATAATAGTGATGTAGGCTTTTCATCAGCCAGCCTCATGTAGCTGGACCAAACAAGGATCAGGATTTCACTTAAATCTGCATATGTTTCCTTTTAAATCGACTGGACATGCCTGGTTTGATGATGTGAGTGGCGGGATTGATACAGCACCAAAGAGTACAATCGCTGACCTGATGCAGTTTGTGCTCCAGGCACTGTACAAACCACTTCTTTTCTCATCATGTCACATGATGGACTTTTAAGTACAAGATGACCACATACACCCTTCAAACAGGATGCAGGCGGGGTGGGGTATAAGTATAAATGGTCAGCAGTGACCCAGCTGGCTGCTTGGGTGTCATACATGGGTGTCTAACTCAGCACCTCACATCACTGAAACTGCTGTCTGTCATCTTCCAAATCCATGCGTTCACCTTACATACATTTCCAGTCAGCCAGAACATTCACATCATTGGCAGGAAAGTTGACCTTTGACCCAGGTTTTATTTCAATTAAGTTGGCCTGAGGTCAAAGGTCAAAAGTGATTCTACATCAGACCACAACTATCCTGTCAGAATGACACATAATGAAACCACAGTGACATGTTACATGTCCAACAGTCCAAATCCCAGATATTCAGTTTACTATGTGTGTGACAGGGAAAGGCTGCAGATTCTCACATTAGAGAGTCCCAACTGCTATTTATTCACCTTTTGGCCTTGAAAAATGACTAAAAAAACATAATTGGATATCAAAATAGATATTTTTTTCTTTCAACTTTTCATTTTAAACTTGACCAATCATTTAACATATTATTCATCAGTGTGCTACTGTGCGAGTTGCACTCATCACCAGCTGCATCATTGCTCCTGTTTGAAGCAGCAGTTTACGCAGTACTCCTTAACATTTCTCGTGATTTCAGGAGCTGCTGATGGCGGTTTGCCTTCTCCATACATAGTTCAAATGCAAACCTTAACTAACTCCACTGTGTAGACCTGTACTGTTGGATGTGGCTGAACTGTTTGAGTTACACGTAGTTACATACTGCTCAATCTTGATGTATAAACCTTTAAAGCAGCCCACATTTATTTCTTAAAGAAGACCCCAGCTGCAAACTCTAGAGGGTTTAGTACATGACTTTTCTGAAAGCTCAGTGTATGTTCTGGTGATAAAGGGCACCCTCGCATGAAAGGACCTCAACACCCCCCCCACACACACACACAATTTAAAACCTCAGAATTTTGTAGTTTCAGATTGTGTGATTTGCTAAACTACTACCGTTTGTGTTTTTTCAGATCTAGTGGAACCTTTTAGATGAATATAATCAAATTCAGCCTTCGTATTAAACCTGTACTCTTGAATCAGACAACATTTCTAGCAGGCTTGTTTGATTGGGCATGACACATCCCATGATTGTTTCCAGTTTTGAAGTTAATATGAATTTGTCCATCCACACTCTGCATGCTTATACTAAATACTAACCATAATCCTGCAAGCATTTGAACAGTTTCTGAAGGCTTGTTCAAAGAGTTTAGGACGGGCGGTGTTTTCAATGTAAGAAGTGTAAGACAAAACACACGATGTGTTCGAGAAACGCAGGTAATGAAGTGGGTATGTCTTCAAGGTGCTTTGTGTAAAATCTGTGGATGAAAACATGTCTTGCATTTGTTCCCCTGTACTAACCATATTTATGTAGAGAGAACTGACACCTACTCAGTCATCATTTAATCTGTAAGAGCTTTTCTACATGTTGAGGCTGTTTTTTTAGACTACGTTCATCCTTTATTCATATTGACAACACAAGCATTTAACTTGAGCAGAGAAATGCACACGATACCCTCATCCAGACCTGACCTCAGTCACTTTTGCATTTAAAGGACTGTTTTCTTACTTGAATTGGACTGTTTTTAGTAATATGCCTCTGTTTTTTGCATCTTTCTTTTTTACTGTCTCAACTTAATCTATCCAAATAAAGATGATTTCTCAGTCTTTTAACCTCTTTTTTTCTAATGCCATTCTCTCTAAATTTGGCCATTATTTCAGGTATCAGATATTGGTGTTTAGATGGGTCTCATCACATACTTGTCTAAGTAGACCGAGTACAAAAAAGGAGAGGGCAAAAGAAACGATGAGCAGAAATGCTCCATAAATCATTCATTAACAAACTACAGATGAAGACTCAACAAGGTATAGCATACATTTAAATCAGAGTGCAAAGGGCTTCATGTATGGAGAGAAAGTGTTCATTACTAAATATAGTTGCATACAATAGACAAAATATATGCAATCTCATCAAGAGAAATAAGTAATTTTACTAATAGTGATTTTTAACAGCATCATGTATTTTATAGAGAAATGACAGTTCAGCCCAAAGTAAAATTCAGTCATTATCTCCTTCCATGCAGATGGAAAGTCAGGTGAAGTTTTGTAGTTCACAAAACATTTCTGGAGCTTTGCAGCATACTCTTAAGCAACTGCAGTAGCTGGGGACTTGATTTAAAGCATTTAAAAAATAATAATAAGAAGAAATGGGTTAAAATAAGACAGATCCATATAGCTCATGCATAACTAGCCATGAGATGGCAAATTGATTTTATAAGACGTTATTTACACCTTTTTTAAAACCAAAAGCTTAGCACCCTGTCTCAAGTGGGTGCATGAGCTCGACCATGCATGGAGGGTGTAAATGTCTTTTTAAATCAGTTGGGACAAAGGCAATTCTTTTTTTTTGTCCTGGTGTAATACACTTCCACAGAATTTAATATAATAAAAAGATAGATATGTAAGAGTTTATAAATATGCCTTTAGACATGCATGCCTGTCCATATGAATATACATACATTTGTGATACAAATTAAACATAATATGCAAATATATACTATGTATGATTTCAGACCACTGGGGACCCCTCAACAGTAAGCACAGGAAATGCATCACTCACCCCCGTCAGTGTGTTACTGTCCTGTTGCAGGTTCCTTTTAGACACGCATCAGCACATGGCAGACTGGCAGCTTCATTGTCCACACACAGGGACCATCAAATCAAAACAAAACTCCTGTGCTGGGATTATCTTACATGGGATTGAGTGGTTAGGTTCCTGTTCTGCCTATTTGGCTTTGACAGTAGTACAATTGTGTGTGCTTGAGGTAGAAGGCTACACAACACATTAAAAAAACAGAATGGCACTCAGAGAGCACACCTCCAGTCCCCTTTAATTCTAAACCCTAACCATAATGTAAGCTCACCAGATCATCAAATTGTGCTCAAATACGAATAATTTTTTTCATCAAGATCCTTGAATTATTTCAAGAACTCAAGAAATCAACAGAAATGTCAAAAAATGCCCTATCACACAATTATAAAGAAAGTGACAAAAATAAATTCCAGGACTTGCATTAGAAGTTAAGGGCTTGTATTCTGGTCCGACGCCCATCCTGCATTCAAGTTTCATGGACTATGTTCAGTACTTCTCGCTGACAAACTAAAGAACCAACCAGCAAACAGACGTTTGGTTGTACTTTTTGAGTGTTTAAAATATGGACAGGGTTTCCAGTCTGAAGAGAGAATGCAGTCACTGCAGAAGTGCCTTAAACCTGCATTAATGAATGCACTGCCAGGGTTTTTTCTGGTTGTGATGGACTACTGCAGAGCAACACCAGGAACAAATGTATCAAACGGGACAGCCAGCATGCTTCTGGCAACTATGTTGCCAACAAAGAAGCACCGTTGAGAGTAAATTAAAAACGGTGATCCTCATGTCTTTGTTTACTACCTGAAAAAAAACAACATACAAATAAATTATTTTGTGATACAAGGTCTTTTAATTTAGAAAAGTAGAATTTTTTTTTCAATGTCTAATATTTTTTCTTTTTACAAGTTGTGGCAGAAAGGACTCACTGCAGGCCCGCCTCAGAGGTAAGGGGAGGGGCTTGAAACTCACTAGAGAGTCACTTGAGTAATCAAATGCACCTGAGTGCTGGGGGATGGGATCTTGAGTCTGACAGTGACAAAGGCTGCATGGAGGAGACAAGGAAGAGTGAGAGCAGGAGAGAACCAAAGTAATCTGACCTAAGGAAAGTGTAAAACCCTCTCAAAACCACTGTCAAAATTTCATTGAAATCCTCCCAAATTCTCTCCATATTCCCTACCGCCCCTCATCCACCTGCAAATATCTCATACATTCAAACTGAACTGGTTTTTTTTCACTCCCCCCTCCCCCACACACACTTTACACATCACACTCACACACTCACCTTCACCTTCTCATACTCACTCAGCTTCTTGGACTAATGAAACTGGACTGAACGTACAACCATTCACTTGGACATTTTCTCATGGTGAATGCGTTTTTGTTTTTGATGTTATTTATTTAATGGACTTTGAGAATTCTGAATCTTGATTTTGTCTTTGTTTGTTGAAATGTGTTAATTTACTGTTAGATTAATTGGGTTGTCCCTCCTTGGTTGTTTTACGAACTATTGATAAAAGACTAATTTCTATTTTCAAATCTTTAGTTGACTAATATTTTGTTCGGTGTTGTATTCTTTATTCTTTTGTAGTAAGGGTTTGTTTGAGCTAGATGGATTGTTGAATTTTGCGGAATAGATAGTTCTCAGGTTTACTTATTTCATTTTTTTATATTTATAGAACCTAACAACAGGTTTTCTGGCACACCTGTCTGGCACCCAACATTAACCTGAGCCTCTTTTTCAACCCTACACTTTGTAAAGTATTTATATATACATATTTACATATTATTTAAGTTAAGTTTTTCTGAAGACATTTATAACAAAGAAACAGTGGTACCACACTCTCACTTCTTTTCCTGCTCCCACAGTCCTATAAGACGTCTTGTTTCAGGAAGTACTTGTTCCAGCTCCTCTACTGTAGATCAGAATTAGAATTCCTTTATTTGTCGCAAATGTGAACAGTGTAGTTATGGCAGTGTATTGTTGTTAATAAATAACAAATATGGGTTTGAAAATTGTCCATTTAGTGCAAAACAAAATGACAAATGGGTTATGTTTAGAGTTTGTATTGCACAGTGAGGTCTACTGGGAGCAGCGCTGGTTGTAGAGTCTGACAGCAGCTGGAAGGACCTGCGATACCTCTCCTTCACACACTTGGACCTGTGATACCTCTCCTTCACACACTTGGACCTGTGGTACCTCTCCTTCACACACTTGGACCTGTGGTACCTCTCCTTCACACACTTGGACCTGTGGTACCTCTCCTTCACACACTTGGACCTGTGGTACCTCTCCTTCACACACTTGGACCTGCGGTACCTCTCCTTCACACACTTGGACCTGCGGTACCTCTCCTTCACACACTTGGACCTGCGGTACCTCTCCTTCACACACTTGGACCTGTGGTACCTCTCCTTCACACACATGGACCTGTGGTACCTCTCCTTCACACTTGGACTTGTGATACCTCTCCTTCACACACTTGGACCTGTGATACCTCTCCTTCACACACTTGGACCTGTGATACCTCTCCTTCACACACTTGGACCTGTGGTACCTCTCCTTCACACACTTGGACCTGCGGTACCTCTCCTTCACACACTTGGACCTGCGGTACCTCTCCTTCACACACTTGGACCTGTGATACCTCTCCTTCACACACTTGGACCTGTGGTACCTCTCCTTCACACACTTGGACCTGTGATACCTCTCCTTCACACACTTGGACCTGTGATACCTCTCCTTCACACACTTGGACCTGTGGTACCTCTCCTTCACACACTTGGACCTGCGGTACCTCTCCTTCACACACTTGGACCTGCGGTACCTCTCCTTCACACACTTGGACCTGCGATACCTCTCCTTCACACACTTGGACCTGTGATACCTCTCCTTCACACACTTGGACCTGTGGTACCTCTCCTTCACACACTTGGACCTGCGGTACCTCTCCTTCACACACTTGGACCTGCGGTACCTCTCCTTCACACACTTGGACCTGTGGTACCTCTCCTTCACACACTTGGACCTGTGATACCTCTCCTTCACACACATGGACCTGTGATACCTCTCCTTCACACACTTGGACCTGTGATACCTCTCCTTCACACACTTGGACCTGCGGTACCTCTCCTTCACACACTTGGACCTGTGATACCTCTCCTTCACACACTTGGACCTGCGGTACCTCTCCTTCACACACTTGGACCTGCGATACCTCTCCTTCACACACTTGGACCTGTGGTACCTCTCCTTCACACACTTGGACCTGCGGTACCTCTCCTTCACACACTTGGACCTGCGGTACCTCTCCTTCACACACTTGGACCTGTGGTACCTCTCCTTCACACACTTGGACCTGTGATACCTCTCCTTCACACACATGGACCTGTGATACCTCTCCTTCACACACTTGGACCTGTGATACCTCTCCTTCACACACTTGGACCTGCGGTACCTCTCCTTCACACACTTGGACCTGTGGTACCTCTCCTTCACACACTTGGACCTGTGGTACCTCTCCTTCACACACTTGGACCTGCGGTACCTCTCCTTCACACACTTGGACCTGTGATACCTCTCCTTCACACACTTGGACCTGTGATACCTCTCCTTCACACACTTGGACCTGTGGTACCTCTCCTTCACACACTTGGACCTGCGGTACCTCTCCTTCACACACTTGGACCTGCGGTACCTCTCCTTCACACACTTGGACCTGTGGTACCTCTCCTTCACACACTTGGACCTGTGGTACCTCTCCTTCACACACTTGGACCTGTGGTACCTCTCCTTCACACACTTGGACCTGTGGTACCTCTCCTTCACACACTTGGACCTGTGGTACCTCTCCTTCACACACTTGGACCTGTGATACCTCTCCTTCACACACTTGGACCTGTGGTACCTCTCCTTCACACACTTGGACCTGTGGTACCTCTCCTTCACACACATGGACCTGTGATACCTCTCCTTCACACTTGGACTTGTGATACCTCTCCTTCACACACTTGGACCTGTGATACCTCTCCTTCACACACTTGGACCTGTGATACCTCTCCTTCACACACTTGGACCTGTGGTACCTCTCCTTCACACACTTGGACCTGTGGTACCTCTCCTTCACACACTTGGACCTGTGATACCTCTCCTTCACACACTTGGACCTGTGGTACCTCTCCTTCACACACTTGGACCTGTGGTACCTCTCCTTCACACACTTGGACCTGTGGTACCTCTCCTTCACACACTTGGACCTGTGGTACCTCTCCTTCACACACTTGGACCTGTGGTACCTCTCCTTCACACACTTGGACCTGCGGTACCTCTCCTTCACACACTTGGACCTGCGATACCTCTCCTTCACACACTTGGACCTGCGGTACCTCTCCTTCACACACTTGGACCTGTGGTACCTCTCCTTCACACACTTGGACCTGTGATACCTCTCCTTCACACACTTGGACCTGCGATACCTCTCCTTCACACACTTGGACCTGCGGTACCTCTCCTTCACACACTTGGACCTGCGGTACCTCTCCTTCACACACTTGGACCTGCGATACCTCTCCTTCACACACTTGGACCTGCGGTACCTCTCCTTCACACACTTGGACCTGCGATACCTCTCCTTCACACACTTGGACCTGCGATACCTCTCCTTCACACACTTGGACCTGCGGTACCTCTCCTTCACACACTTGGACCTGCGGTACCTCTCCTTCACACACTTGAACCTGCGGTACCTCTCCTTCACACACTTGGACCTGCGGTACCTCTCCTTCACACACTTGAACCTGCGGTACCTCTCCTTCACACACTTGGACCTGCGGTACCTCTCCTTCACACACTTGAACCTGCGGTACCTCTCCTTCACACACTTGGACCTGCGATACCTCTCCTTCACACACTTGGACCTGCGGTACCTCTCCTTCACACACTTGGACCTGCGGTACCTCTCCTTCACACACTTGGACCTGCGGTACCTCTCCTTCACACACTTGGACCTGTGGTACCTCTCCTTCACACACTTGGACCTGTGGTACCTCTCCTTCACACACTTGGACCTGTGGTACCTCTCCTTCACACACATGGACCTGTGATACCTCTCCTTCACACTTGGACTTGTGATACCTCTCCTTCACACACTTGGACCTGTGATACCTCTCCTTCACACACTTGGACCTGTGATACCTCTCCTTCACACACTTGGACCTGTGGTACCTCTCCTTCACACACTTGGACCTGTGGTACCTCTCCTTCACACACTTGGACCTGTGATACCTCTCCTTCACACACTTGGACCTGTGGTACCTCTCCTTCACACACTTGGACCTGTGGTACCTCTCCTTCACACACTTGGACCTGTGGTACCTCTCCTTCACACACTTGGACCTGTGGTACCTCTCCTTCACACACTTGGACCTGCGATACCTCTCCTTCACACACTTGGACCTGCGGTACCTCTCCTTCACACACTTGGACCTGCGATACCTCTCCTTCACACACTTGGACCTGCGATACCTCTCCTTCACACACTTGGACCTGCGGTACCTCTCCTTCACACACTTGGACCTGCGGTACCTCTCCTTCACACACTTGAACCTGCGGTACCTCTCCTTCACACACTTGAACCTGCGGTACCTCTCCTTCACACACTTGAACCTGCGGTACCTCTCCTTCACACACTTGAACCTGCGGTACCTCTCCTTCACACACTTGGACCTGCGGTACCTCTCCTTCACACACTTGGACCTGCGGTACCTCTCCTTCACACACTTGGACCTGTGGTACCTCTCCTTCACACACTTGGACCTGTGGTACCTCTCCTTCACACACTTGGACCTGTGGTACCTCTCCTTCACACACTTGGACCTGTGATACCTCTCCTTCACACACTTGGACCTGTGGTACCTCTCCTTCACACACTTGGACCTGTGGTACCTCTCCTTCACATGTGGTGGCAAATGCTGAGATGGGCGGAGGTGTGGATGACGTGCACTGCTGCGCACCCACAGCCGGGAGTTTTAAAACCAGGAAACAGCTGATCACAGCAGTCAGTTCGTCACTTCATCCACGAAGATGAGCAGCTGGAAAGCCGCTGAGATCCGGGAGATGCTAGCGTCTCCTCGCTCTCTGTAGCTGTCTTGGTTGTCCGCTTGTTGTTGTAGCGGCGAGCTAATAGCGGTCGCTACTTTCAAATTAAAAGCCCCATGGGGTGCAATGTAAAGCTCTTATTTTGAAGACAAATTCGACCTGCTTCTCTTCACGCCCAACTTCCTGCTTCACGTCACGTCACATGTTGACGCCTACCAGAGGAGGAAAAGTGGAGGCTTTTTGGAAAAGGAGGAATATTACACCTCCCTTTTAGACAGACAAGGCGGCACATTGCAGCCTTTACCTTGCTGCACATGTGCCACCTTTTCTATCTAAAAGGGGCTATAGAAAGAAGTCAGGAGTGCCCCCTGCACTCCAAAGGACCTGAGCTTCCTCAGCAGATGCAGTCTGCTCTGACCTTTCTTGTATGTCGCTGCAGTGCGATCAGTCCAGTCCAGTTTATTATTCGATTGAACTCCCAGGTACTTGTAAGATGTCACCATCTCAATGTCTGTTCCCTGGATGTTCACCTGTGTGCAGGGTTGTCTGTACCTGCGGAAATCCACCACCAGCTTTTTGGTCTTCCTGGCGTTGAGCTGGAGGTGGCTCTGCTGGCACCAGTCTACAAAGTCCTTAATAAGTTCTCTGTAGGCTCTGTCGTCCCCGTCCCTGATGAGGCCAACGATAGCAGAGTCGTCAGAGAACTTTTGTAGATGACTGTGGGGTGATTGGTGGGAGAAATCTGCAGTGTACCGGGTGAACAGGAAAGGGGCGTACTGCAGACAACTGTGTCTGACACACAGTCCTGAGTCCTCTCATACTGTGGCCGGTTGGTGAGGTAGTCGAGGATCCAGGATGTCAGGTGTAGGTCCATCCCTGTGAGCTCCAGCTTGTCCCCCAGAAGTGCAGGTCGAAAGCATTGGAGAATTCAAAGACCATGATCCTCACAGTGCTTTATGTTTTGTGTCTGTTTCAGTCATTTTAGATTCAGTTTTACTAGAGTGTTTTGCTGGTCTATCAGCTATTTGGGGTCTTTTTAGTATCATCAGTAGAAACCTCTTTGACTCCTTTAAAACATGATATGTCTGAGTCTTGTCACGTGCGCAAATTCATAAACTAAACTAAAGTCAGACATTTCTTGAACAGCACGTGAAAGCCTGAGCACTTGTTACAGCAGACCATGAGTAGGCTACATTTACATCCAGGGCATTCAGCAGGGAGTCGACAGATTGACCTGATGATTTAGAATTGAGAATGTTATTTTGTGTTCATAAAATAACTGAAGGCATGCTCGGATTGCATCAGGCTATAGGAGACACCTGGCTGAAGACGGATGGACACGGATGAACTCCTGGGCTGCTTTTCAGCGACCCTCCGGGCTGACGCGCAGATATGGGCGTCACCGGCGGCCGGGAGGTGGGAGGTGGGAGGAGAAGCTGACCGGAGCGCAGCAGCGCAGCGCAGCGCAGCACACACACACGCACAGATGGTTAGTGTCGGTCACCATGAGCCACCGGCCCCGCGCGCTCAGCTGCCTCTCCATCGCGCTCGTGCTGCTGCTTCCTCGCGGTCCGAAGCGCGTCGCGGAGCTCGCGGTGGCGGCGGAGTACTCCTCCAAAACAGACTTGGACTACGAGTTCGGGGACTACCGGGGGAAGTGGTGCATCGACGACCACGGTTTTGTTTACGGCATTGGAGAGATTTACTACCCGAGCCCCTCGGCGTGTCCGTGCACGTGCACCGTGGACGGTCCCGTGTGCGTCCGACCCAAGTGTCCCCGCGTCCACCCCAGGTGCACGCGGATCAGATATAAGGCGTGCTGTCCGGTGTGCGAGGCTATGGCCAGGGTCTGTGTCTACGGGGGCAAGACGTACCGGCTCCTAGAGGAGTTCAGGGTGAGAAAGATCCAAACTTGTACCCCCTCCCTCCACCTCCCTGTCCCATTCAAGCTCAGACTGCTAGGATTGAATGAGGCAGCTGCCTTCTTTCAGATATGCTCATCACATAAGTGTCACATAATAAAGGATATATGGGAGTGCATTGGGAAAGACATGAGTAGGGTCCTGTGGACGCCACTGAGTCCTGTCTGTGTGGCCTTGTCTTCATGATTGTGTTGACATGTCAGGTTAAAGGTATACGCAGCCGAACAGCAGACTGTGTTGAATTGATCGTCTATCATATTAATAAAGGATTATCATGTTCATATGTTGTAGACTATGGAGAAGAGAATATGTGTGTGTTATCATTGCTTTATTTAACATTGGGATTGTTCACATTAAAGTGTGTTTACAGGTCTTTGGGAGAAGTACTGCATATTGTAAAATGTTTTTTAAAAAGGGGCAGAAAGCCTTAAATGGCTTAACGCAGGTTTAAAGCTGCTCTAATCAATATTTTGTGTTTGATAAATGACACTACTAAACTACTAAATATTATGTGTAATGTAAAAGAAGTCACTGGCAGTGACAACCTCAGAACATTATCATTAAATTTTGCCCACTAATGAAAATTCAATCAGTATCTACTCAACCCCATGTCGATGGAAAAGCGGTTGAAGTTTTGTAGTCCACAAAACAGCGTTGCATCGTTCACATGAACAACTGGAGTAGCTGGGGACAGAAAACAAGTCTCTGGGAGCCCCAAGATCCCAAATTGATTAGAAAAGAAATGTTCTTTACAAATACGATGTGTGGCCGAGCTTGTGCCCAACCCAATTTTTTGTGGACTACTAAACATTTAATTTCTGGTTGACTTTAACTCTAAGATTCCCCTCAACTGTATGCAATGTAACTTAAATACCTAAAACCATCAGTTAATAGTTGCCTTTCAGGGCCAACAAACAGCAGACCTGCAGATGTATCCTGTTGAATACGTTCTATCCTGCAGGTGGTGTGTGGAGAACTGGTCCCACAGTGGCAGAATGTGCAGCCTGTTAAAGCTCAATGAGAGTTTGTGTGCGAGTTACAAGGCGGTTCTAGTAGCTGCTTAACATTTAATAAAAATATTAATCTTTGTGCTGTTGCATCATCATGATAGCAAACAGCTCCCTTGCTGACATGTGCTCAGTGGGGATTGAGCAGTGGGAGTGCTTTATGTAACTGATGGTGTATTAGACAAAGTGATCCAACCAGTCCACTGATACTGGAACAGGTCAGCTGTCCTTTGTGTGTTTGTATGACTCTGACTGCCTACACATGTGTATGTGGTGTGAACATTTTGCCACATTCTTCGTGACATCTCTGCCATGGTCTTTTTTTTGGACTGTGATGATGCCAAATGGTCACAGTTAATCAGAGAGTGCTGATTTGTAAAAGCTTGCCGTGAAGGAAATTCAGATTGTGTGTGTGTTCCAGTTGTCCAGGTGTGAGCGATGTCGCTGCGAGGCCAACAGAGAGGTATACTGCAGCATTTCAGACTGCCCCGCCCCTCACTGCGTCAACCCCACCTACGAACCCAACCACTGCTGCCCCATCTGTAAGACTGGTAAGACTCAGTCAGTGCTTTCTCTTTGTCGGTCCAACACTTTGGTCCATGACACAGTCTCTCTAAAACATTCATTTTCTGTAGAAATTCATAGTCCACAGAGGATTATTAATGTTTTTGGTCCCCCTTTGAGCTTAATTGTTGCACCACTCTTACCTGGACTATGAAACTTCACCTGACTTTCAATCGGCATGCGGGGTTGGAGATAAATGACTGAATTATACTTTTTGGGTGAACTGTTCCTTTAAGACATTACAACCTGTTAATGTGATATGCAGTTTGAGCCACCAGCTTCAAAACTTAGAACCCTTATTTCTCAACCTCACTACTTTGGTTACTGCGCTCTACATTTGTAAGTGGTCTTAGGCAAACAAGTTTGGTTTATCAAATATGAGCTCCAACTTGCTGTCCTTGTTCACCTTCCGTACGTGGTGTACGAGCACAGTGAAAAGTGCAAGTTTCATCCATGTGTACAAGTCAGGAGCATAAAAAGCTCATGTGCTGTCATACCCCATCTCACAGCTCTTCTTAACACACACACAGTTAAGCTCATGCCCCCTGCGTGTTGTGCACATCATTAGAGGCCTGTCATTGTCACAGTGTGTGTTCATCCTGCAGCTCTCAGATCAGCACTGGTTACATCACCTCACACACCCTGCAGCTTATACAGTTATGTCATGTGTGCTTTTACTGCCACTGGCTTTTAAGTCCCTTTCTAACATTGGTGGGATTTGTATATGCGCGTGTGTGTGTGTGTGTGTGTGTGTGTGTGTGTCTCACACAGTAATAGCAGCAGGGGTAATAATAATAACTCATTTTTTTATGTGCTTTTTGCAGAATAAAATGAAAAAAACAATCAAAAGTATAATTTAATGATTCATCACAACCACCCAACAGAATCAACATGCTATCTGCTTCACTGTTACCTTGCTGCTTTATGGTAGCTGTAGTTAAGTTGTAGTTTCTATGCTGGACAGACAGTGGGACAGATGGTTTGATTTGTTGCATCACGGTTTTTTTTATGCCTGGTCTCCTCCCACTGCTGCCAAATTCCCTCACGTCAGCTGTTATTTATCGAACACAGTTGGATCTGGCATCTGATGAACTATACTTCCTGTTCTCCTGCCGACTGGCGTCGGTAATTGTTTCACAGGTAGCTGCCAAGTAAAGGAACCCCCATCTGTGTCTGAGGGATGCAAATGATTTCAAAGGCATGCTTTTTGCATTTTTGCTTGAATGGTGTTCAGTATATCCAGCCCAAGCACCACATAAAGTCTTTACTGAAAACATCATATTATTACAGGCACATGTTGAAGGGAAACATAAATGGCATCTGAGGGAAGGATTTTGTAAGGAAGCAGACAGCATCTGAAGCTTTTCCATTGTGGTGCTTGTGTCTTATCGCCCTCGCCATCAATATCATACACACATCTATAAGACTACTTTATAATGACCTTGAACCACAACTGAAGAATCTGTGCTACACCTGACCGGCAGTTGTTGAGACATGCACAGATCCCCATAACTTATTTAAACACCGATAGTTAGATAGAAGCAGCAGAAACATGCTGTAACCACAATACCTGCATATCAAGAAAAAAAATGACATAGCAAACTCTCCTTTTAGCTCTGTTTTTGGTCTTTACCAACTCCTGAGAAAATATCTACCTTTTTAATCTTCAGCTGATAGTCAGTAACTTTCTCTGTCTGCCATTTAGAGCAGACAGGTTTATTGTTTATTGGATCCCCATTAGTTGTCACCATGGTGACAATTATTCTTCCTGGGGTCCCTAAAAAGCAAGACAAATAACAGTAACATTCACATGCATCATGCATGCACAGTACAAGTATATACATACATAGTACAAGCGCCTACACGTATATACTCACATATATACACAGACACATTCAGAGATCACTTCATTAAGAGCTGTCTCTGTACAAGTTTAAACTAAAAAATACAAAATAAGGCACTGTGCAGCTTTACAGACATCAGTCAACTGAATTTAACCTCATTTCTTTACTCAAAACAGCTTTTTTCAGTTCCCTTCTAAATCCTGATTTCTTACACTTAAGAATGAAGCAGTACGGAAGGCCATTCCAGTATACAATAGCTCTGTACAATACACTTCTTTTCAGTGCATTTGTCCTAGGCCTAGGTAGTCTGAAACGACAGCTTAAGGCCTGTCTGGTATCATAATCATGTGTGATCTTAGTAGGTACTAAAAGACAAAACAGGCTGCTGGGTTTACGCAAAGTACAAATATTATTCAAATACAAAATAAGACTGCAAGCCAATCTCTCCTCTACTTTCATCCAGGAGAGTTTATCATGCATAGCATTTACAGTATTCCTAACAGAACAGTGAAGTGCCCGTCGTGCAGCTCTATTCTGAGCGAGCTGGAGTTTAGCAAGTTCTTTTTTTGAGGTGCCAGACCATATTGCAGGGCAGTAGTCAAGGTGGGACAAGACTAATGATTGAATAACAAGCTTGATTGTTGTGTCAGTTAAAAAACATGCACATTTCCTAATGTTTGAAATACTTTTACTCATTTTACTAACTATATTCTTTATATGTATAGACCAAGATAATGTTTCATCTATAGTAATGCCCAGCAATTTGGCTTCTCTAACTTGCTCAATAGCTGCACCATGTAATGAGAGGACCAACTTCTGATCAGACCGAAGTGAGAAGTTAGACCCAAGTACCATACATTTTGTTTTAGAAATATTCAACTTTAACTTGTTTGCTGTAACCCAATCAGATATCAGTGTTAGCTCATATTGAAGTGTCTTATTAACTTGTTCAGTACTGCTAGCAGATAAAGTAAAGATGTAGTAAAGATGGTTGTATCATCCGCGTACATTACTATACCTGCATTTCTCAATACGTATGGCATATCATTTACAAAAGTAGAATAGAGGAGAGGTCCGAGGCAGCTCCCCTGGGGAATACCACACTGAAGCGTCTCTATATCTGAAAAAGCACCATTAAACTTAACACACTGTCTCCTGTCAGTCATATAACTTCTCATAAAATTAATCACAGAGTTTTTAAAACCATAGGCTGAAAGCTTCAAGAGTAACAGTTCATGGTCAATCAGATCACAGGCTGCACTGAAGTCCAAAAATACAACCCCTACAACTGACTTCCTGTCTGTCTGTGTAAGCAGGTCATCAGTAAGACATGTAAGAGCAGTGCTAGTGGAGTAGCCTTCCGTATATACATGCTGGAAATCAGAGTTCATATTATTTACTTTAAAGTAGTGCTGAATTTGCTTCAACATGATTCCCTCTAACAGTTTGCTTAGAACAGGTAACACACTTATTGGCCTGCTGTTCTGCCCTGTAAGTGGCTCTCTGCAGTTTTTTGGCAGAGGAGTGACTTTTGCAATCTTCCATAAATTTGGATAAATAGATTCTTTAAAACATAAATTGAAAATATGACATAGTGGTTTTGCTATTACTTTTGCTACAAGCTTTAGAAGTTTGCCATCTAAATTATCCAACCCACAAGGTTTGTCACACTTAATTGTAAGAAGAAGTTTTTCGACATCTATCACTCTAAGAGTTTTAAATTCAAAGCAACAATCTTTATTAACCATAATGTGATTTCTTGTATTAGCTATAGATGGCCTGTAACATCCCGGCAACAGCTGATCCCTAATTGAATTAACTTTTTGTAAGAAATATTTGTTGAAATATTTAGCTATATCATAGGGTCTGGTAATTAATATCCCATTATGTTCTATAAAAGAAGGCGTTTTACCATTTTTACTTCTGCCCATAACTTCAT
This sequence comes from Lagodon rhomboides, assembly GCA_039737535.1. Classification (NCBI taxonomy): domain Eukaryota; kingdom Metazoa; phylum Chordata; class Actinopteri; order Spariformes; family Sparidae; genus Lagodon; species Lagodon rhomboides. Next base: position 28,089,452 of record CM077802.1, on the reverse strand, counting down.
TAAGTGTTCTCCATAGTTTTTTACTGTCACCATTGCACTCATCAAATTTGGATTTATAATATTGTTTTTTCTTCTGTCTATTTAATTTAGTTACCTTGTTACTTAGCAAGCGATAAGCTTTCCAGTCTGCTAAACAACCAGAGGTAATCGCATGCTTTTTCAGTTGATCCCTTCTTTTCATGCAATGTCTTAATTCATCATCCAGCCATGATGCTTTTTTCGATCTTACAGAGAGCCTCTTAATTGGAGCATGTTGGTCACATACTGTAGAAAACAACTTCATAAAGGACTCCAATGCAGGTTCTGCATGCAGCGTCTCAGTAATACCACCCCATTCTATATTTTCCACACTAGAAACAAAGTCACTTTCAGAAAAAGTTCTGTAAATTCTCTTGTAAATGACTTTAGGCCGTGCTTTAGGAGTCCTTGTTTTTACAGCCAAGGCAGTAATATTGTGGTCACTGAAACCCACAGGCAATGATACTGCTTTTGAGCATTTTTGTTCACAGTTAGTAAAAAAGTGATCAGTGCATGTTGATGTAATTGAGCCATCCCTATTAATACTTACTCTAGTGGGTAAGTTAATAACTTGAGATAAATTGCATATATTAGCTGCATCACACAAAGCCCTTTTCAATGAACAATGATCAGAAAACCAGACAGTATTCATATCATCAAGAAAAAAATGTCATTACTAGTATCTGTTGCATTATGGAGCATAGTGCATATATTATTTAAATATTCAATGTGTGAACTTGGTGGTCTATAGCAGCAGCATGCTAGTATAGGCCTCTGAAGGGCTTCCACTCCTGTCATGCCAAGATCATTTCTAATTTTTACTGGAATCTGATCTTGTATAAAGAAAGCAACCCCACCTCCAAACCCATCTCTGACTAACCTGAAAACATTGTATTGTATAGTGTCATCTAAATGCGTCTCTGAGACAGCCTGGATATTATTCCCATGCACAACAGAGCAAAGATCATGGACTTTATTTTTTAAGCTGCAGATATTTAAATGAGCAAATATTAAACCTTTTTTGGTAGGTTAATGGCCATAAAAGAAAATAGCTGCAAAAATTTTAATTTAAAATTTAAAATTAAAAACTGTGGATTATCAACCTTGTGACATCTACCTCAGCATATCCGTCTTTGGGGTGGATGTGAGGGGCACACTGCTCTCCCTTTGATCGTGACGCCCCTTAGGTGGATAGGTGATAAGGCGGTCATATTCAAGGTAGGCAATGTCCCCCCTGTCCCATGCCTCTCTTAGTTTGGGCAGAAGTTCTTGTCTTTCTTGCCTCACCACCTCTGAGAAGTCTTCATTGATGTACACTCTTGGAGCAGTGGTTTTCAGCTCTTTCCTATTCCTCCAAACCAGCTCTCTGTCTTTAAAGTTTCAAAATTGACCACAATTGGTCTAGTCTGCTGCCTTTCTTCTTTGTAGGTAGTGTACAGTTGGTTTTAAGAGCTTTTATCTGAAAACAGATGCCAACAACAATGAGTGTGCTGAGATTAAACCAGACAACAATGCTAAAGTTACTAAAAGATGCTAAAACCCTCCAAAGAACTTAGAAGATCTGCTCTGTGGGCGTGTGCAGATTAATGCACAGGCTTCCCTAGGCTGCAGCCGAGGAGCCCCACGTGTGGAGGGGTCCTTCAATTGGTTAGATTATTTTTTAGAAATTTAAATACACTTTAATGGAAAAATTCATTGACCTCTATTGGTCCGTGGGGTAATAAACAAGCAAAACAGCACTGATTGGGCAGACATGGGTCACCTCATCCAATCAAGCTCATCGATTCGATTTGACCTACCTACATCACCGGCCGCTACCTGTCAACCAAAATTTTGCAGCGGCAAAATGTCTGACAAAAAACCCAGCGGGGCACAGAAGCGAAAAGTGCAGCAGGAGAAAGGAAAAAGGGACAGAGAACTATTAGCAAAGATTCCCAAATTAACGGGATATTTTAAGGCTACTGGTTGTCGGGGTCAAGAAGATGCGGAGATGGAGGACGTTGACCACCACCACCACGGCTAGTCATCTTCACAAGCTAGTGAGGAGGGTGAAACAGGGGGCACATCCACTACAGAGCCAGCAGACACATCGGCTTTGACCTCCAGTGTCCCGGGAGTTAGCCACCAGTGTTTCCCCTCTATGCATTCTGTGGCGGCGGTGCCGCTGCTGGATTTTCACCACCGCCGCCACTGCAAAAAAAAAAAAAAAGACATCCGTTTGGATGCGGCGATCTGTGAAATTTCGTTCCGGCGCTGATATAGTATCAGAGGCGCATTATTGGCGAACCGAACCAGTGTGAACGGATCAGCCGGCTTCGCGTATCGAGGGCGTGTCGATCTGACAGTCTGATAACTAAACAGCGTCTGTCACCGTCCAGTTTACTGATGGTGATTATTTAATTATGTAATTTAGAGTGAAAAACATAACTTTGTCACTTTCCAGGATGTTTGGTGGGTCAGGATCTCAATCACTACACATTATAACAGCATCCATAGGATTATAAACTGTCAGCAGGTTTAGATTGACAGGAGGACACCTGGAAACACCTTGAAAACACACCGACGTCATCATCATGACGTGTACCGTCACGCCTCTTTAGGAGCTGCAGCACTAGCATTAAAAGCTGCTAGCAGCTAGCTAGGTAAACTTGACAAAGATTGTATTGTACAAAGATCTGGTCTCAGCAGATGCCTTGAATCTGCTGATTGTTATGTCATTTGTAAGAATGAGACTCATTTTGTGAGTCTTAATCTGTCAATTTTTTTTTCAAAAATCTCACCAGTAGTCACCATTTAAAGGGTTATTTATCAAAATTTTCTTCCGGTCCCCCGGACCCCCCAAGCGTTGCTAGGTTACTGACTCAGAGCATCACTGCTACAAAGAAATCTAGGGGAAACTCTGTAGCCACAATATGCTAGCCTCTGCTAATCCCTCCGTGAGTGCATCACCTGTTGCTGCAGAGAGTGCACAAGACGCCGGCAGTCCTGCTAATATTACCTGGAGCTGAAAATGTGAATGAAAATGTGAATGAGAAAATACATGTGTGCTAACTGGAGTGTGTGTGGGTCATGTTTGCCAAAGATTCTCCTGCACTGTTACACATAGTGCAAAATAATACATTTTCTGGGGGAGCATGATGCATAAGGGGGGGCCATGACTACCTTAATCCTCCTCTGTCTGTGGGGCTACAGGCTAATTAAAGGAAAAGTTCACCCAAAAATGAAAATCCAGTCATTATCTCCTCACCCCCATGCCGATGGAACATTTGTGGAGCTTCACAGCAAAACAGTATTGCTGTCTCCTAAACAGCTGAAGCAGCTGCGGAGCTGTTTTAAAACGAAACTAAATAACTGAAAAAAAACAAAGCGGCTCAATTCGTCCAGCATTATTCAGCACTTTCACTGCGCTTCAGACGTAGTGCACGCCACCGCTTTCAGCTTAGCAGCTAAAGTGAAAGTGTCAGCTTTAAAGTGGGTATAAATAGTGTCTCATCAAATCAATTTGGGATCTTGGAGCTTCCAGAGACTGGGTGACGTCCTGCTTGGAGTCATTTTTATTTATAGCCAAATGGCTGCTTTATCACAGCCCAACTGGGAAACATATCAGTGCCGTCTGAAGGATAGCATCTGGTTACCATGGAGACAACTAAAACCTTTTGAACCATAAATTGAAAATACTGCGCGATACTACACAATACTACACAATACTACACAATTTGTGATCAAAAGTGTTGATCACCGTACTATAAATTAGGCTTAAACCTGCAAACATTCCCCCATAAAACTATAATCTATAGACTATAAAGTCATTTTTACACAGATTTTTATACAGATGGAACAAACATTATATGACGTGTTCATTACTGAGTTTTAGAGCTGCAGATGGGAAGATATAGGTAGCTGTGGACCAGCTGTTTCCCCTTGTTTCTAATCTTTATGCAGAGCTAACTGGCTGCTGCTGTTACCTTCATACAGACGGACAGGGACAGACTTATCATCCAAATAAAAGTATTTCCCAAAATGCTGAACTCTTCCTTTAAGACTCAAGCAGGCTCTTCAGCCTGTAAACCAGATTCTGGCATAATACTAAAAAACAGCTTGTGTTTGCCCAACAAGACAAAATATTAAAATACATTCTAAATATATCAAAAGGAAGATTTTGTATGAGTAACTTGCCGCTGTGGGCTCCTGTCTGTCTTCTTGCTCCAGGTCCCAACTGCTTTGCTGGGAACCGGGTGATTCCAGCAGGGGAGCGCGTGAACATTGATGAGCAGACGGTATGCTACTGTACCTACCGGGACGGAACGTGGCACACCCATCCCCACGCCACCTGCGAGCAGCGCCCTCAGCCCAGCCTGACACCCAGCACCCGAACCCAGCCACCCGGGGATGGGGAGGGCAGGAGGAGAGGGGGGAGTCCCTTTATTCCCAGACTGGATGTGATACCATGAAGTGGAGTATCTCATAGATGCAGAGCCGCTCTGCTACAAAATTAAACTCTTAACTTAATCTATTAGTATTAGAGGAGTTGAATTGGGCTTCAGTATTACATTACTAAACCTGCACATGTATGTTTAACACAAGCAGTGAGATGATTTGAGAACGTTGTGCCTCAAAGAAAGTAGGCTGGGTTCATCTGCAAGGTGGTGGTTGTTGTTGAGGTTAAAGAAGGGGTGGGGGTGGGGGTTGAGGGGTGGGGAGGGTTGCTACACCTCAAACGTCCCATTCTCACACACGCAGTTACCAGTGATAATGGTGTCAGATTTACCATCGATAGTCTCAGTCAATTTTGAAACAATGAGGCCTCAATTTGAGACAAGGAAGGACCACAGCAGCTGGCAAAGAATGAATTGTCTCCAACTGTCTTGTTTCAAAACAAGAACCTTTAAAGCAACATTATGTAGTTATCCATACTCTTCATTCATACAGCCTCTGAGTGTAACACGGCTCACGGTCGTAAAAATAAAGAATCCAAGGTTTCTGTAACGCTTCGTCAGGTGTAATGTACAGCTACAAACTCTGCACATCATAAAAATGTCATGTCTTAAAACTTGTCATGAAGTAAACATGCATGCTCTGCCATTTTTTGCCATGCAGCAGCAAAGTTTGCACCGTGCTGCACACAACTCAGAACAGTAGCAACACACCGAGCTAGCATCAGCTGAGCCAGAGACAGTGGCCCTCATTTATCAAAGGAACGTAGGACAGAAAACTGGGCGTACGGTCATTTCCACACAAAGCTCGCCATTTATCAATTTGGACGTGAGCGGAGGCTACGATCAAATCTCACGTCAGGTCTCAACTCGTGTACGCAAGTTTTCAAGTCAGTGTTGATTTGCGGTGCAGCATAGTAAATCTGGCGGAGTCCGACAGTTGTTATTAGACCATATATCCCTGACATTAAAGGTAGACTAGTTTCAAATAGTTTGTGATTAACGGGGTTAACAGTTTGTTGCTGTAACATTAATTTCTCTTTCATTTTGAGAAAGATTTTGAGGAAGGTGACATAATTACAAGCAATTCATGCAATGATTCATGTGCTCGGTGACAAAGGTTATCCCCTCAAGGAATACCTGGTAACTCCTCTGGCAAACCCTGCAGCAGAGCAGGAGCGCAGATTCAACCATGCACATTTACGCACACGGGCCACGTTGGAGCGCTGCATCAGGTTGCTTAAGGGCAGATGGCTCTGTCTAGGATCCGCGGGGGAACCCTCTTGTACACGCCAGAGAAAGTTTGCAGCATCATTTTAGCCTGTGGGGTTCTGCACAATACTGCACAATACAGGGAGCCATGTGATGTCCCGGTGCAGCCAGATGAACCTCTGCCCAGAGAGCCTGGCCAGCAGAGCCCCAACTGGAGGCTGCACGAAGCAGACAGGAGCTCATTCATCACTTCTAAAATGTGAAGTGTTAAAGACTTATGTTTGGCAACTATTCAATACAGGGAAACAGACAATGCACAACGTTTAGTCAAACATTTTATTCATGTGATGCACGTTTCAGGTTTTCGTTTCTCTTTGAAAGTGTCGTTTATTGCTGTAAGTGAGCGATTTATCTCCGCCATTGACCGACACATTTCGGTTTGTTTTTCCAAGACCTCTGCTGTCAGAATCCAGGGTCGTGGCGGTGTGCCTGCACGGGCGGCGGAGGACATGCGCCTGCACACACAGCTCACATTTGACTGGCTCTGTGGGACTGACTCCAGACCGGTTTCTTCAGCCGCAGCCTGAACAACGCCACTCGTGCCTGGCTCCCAATGATCTGAAACATCATTTCAATAAAGAGATAAACTCTGACTGCAACCGTAAAATAACCCTTATTTATTTAAATCTAGGCTGAACAGCCAAAATGCTTCAAGCATTCAGGGATTTCCAGCAGCTGAACCCTGTACAAAAAATATTAGTAGGCTATTAAGTGTTTACCATTATCCGGCTCAGACTCAGGTGGTGCGTCTGGGTCTCCTCCGCCACTTATGCCTGAAATTGAAGCCGACCCGATCAGCGCGCCCACCCGCTCCTCTGTCTGGGTCAATGCAAGGCTGGGGTCCAGCTGGCCTCCTCCAGTCAGCGTGGTACAGCGCCTGAGGGCCGCAACACGCTTTTTGCTGGCGAGTTTGAGCTCTGACCATTTTTTCTTGAGCTAAATATAAATTGCGATATAATCGATTATATATATACATATACATATATATGAATATACATATCGTGGATGTATAAAGTAAATATTCAAACCTCAGCTGGAGTTTGATTGATGCTGTTGACCACAGCAGTGATTTCTTTCCATACAGCATTCTTCCGACTTCCTGTGAAGCCACTTTTCAGTCGAGGCGCACCGGATTATAAGGCGCACCTTCAATGAATGGCCTATTTCAAAACTTTGTTCATATATAAGGCGCACCGCGTTATAAGGCGCATAGAATAGACGCTACAGTAGAGGCTGGGGTTACGTTATGCATCCATTAGATGGAGCTGCGCTAAAGGGAATGTCAACAAAACAGTCAGATAGGTCAGTCAAACTTTATTAATAGATTACAAACCAGCGTTCTGACAACTCCGTTGTCAGTCGGATGCTCGACGGAGCCGGACATCCGACATGCCCGGCTCCGTCGGGCCGAAGTCGTCATGAATCGAGTCAGTGTCGCTGCTGTTGTCTAGCAGTTCAGTGACAATTCCTGCCTTCCTGAAAGCTCGGACCACAGTTGAGACTGATATATCAGCCTCGCGCAGTCATATATCCCAGCATGCACCGCGCGCTTCTTCTTCTACGGGGGAAAATGAAGTCGGCGGCTGCTTACCGTAGTTGCGAGACCTGTTGTGGCTCAGTATTGGTCCATATATAAGGCGCACCGGATTATAAGGCGCACTGTCAGCTTTTGAGAAAATTGGAGGTTTTTAGGTGCGCCTTATAGTGCGGAAAATACGGTAATTAGTTTAATTGTACGTGTGATGTTCTGGTCTCAATTTCAAGGTTGGAGAAGTTCCTCTTCTTGGACGTATTACGCATCTCCATGTCGTAAACTCTAGGGGCGAGGCCTCGAAACTGAGAATATTTAAGGGCGTGGTATTTAAATGACGATTGTTTTCAGCCGCCACATTTATCAACGCCCGATCATTCTTACGCTGTGATCGGAGAGACACGAACGTTTCATGAATCACACGTGAACCCTGTCGTAAGATGATTTCTGCGTTCGGAGCTGCGCTGGTTTCTACATTAGACTGATAGATGAGGGCCAGTGACACCTGGCTGTAACATGCTGCAGGCTAAACCTCTGTTGAAATGGGCTGACTTGGCTTATGATCAAAAACTAATGAGTTGTCAACTCAGCCAACAGTCAACCATCAAGCAAGAGCAACACAAGACAAAAATTTAGCATGGCAGCTAATATTACTCACTATTCAACAGTAACCCCTTTCACACAGGAGAAGCCGCATTATCTCCGCAGCGGCAGTTCGCCAATTCTCCGCCGATAGCGATTCACACAGAGCGAAGCAGCTCCGCATTAAAGACGAACCGACGTGAATTCACACAGAAATCCGGCGCTGCGGCTCCTAAAGAGGCGTGACGGTACACGTCATGATGATGACGTCGGTGTGTTTTCAAGGTGTTTCCCAGGTGTCCCCCCTGTCAATCTAAACCCGCGGACAGTTTATAATCATATGGATGCTGTTATGATGTGTCGTGATTGAGATCCTGACCCACCAAACATCCTGGAAAGTGACAAAGTTACGTTTTTCGCGCTAAATTACATAATTAGCCTACATCACCATCAGTAAACTGGACGCTGTCTGACTCGCGGGGACGGAGGCTGTCCTCCGGGGGAAAGTTCACTGAAGTCTCGGTCTGGAGGGCTGACCGTCGCGGTGATTTATTTTCATCACAAACACTCGGTGAGTTTAAGTTTTTTGCCGGTGACAGACGCTGTTTTTTGGCCAGAAATGTGTCGGTCAGACAGACGGGAGGACAGACAGGAGGACAGCGGAGGACAGAGGCTTCTCCGCTCATTTCTGCGGTATTTTTTTCCTCATATAAGTTGCTAAAGACAGTTACAGTTGCTACGTTACTGTTGTTTGGTCCTGTAACGTTGCTTTGTGGGACATTTCTCTGTATTAAGTTGAGTGAAGGACCTGTGTAGTTCACCGACCGTCCGATCGACACGCCCTCGATACGCGCCGCCGGCTGATCTGTTCACACTGGTTCGGCTCGCCAATAATGTGGCCCTGACACTACCTCCAGAGACGGATCAGCGCCGGAGCGAAATTGCACCCCTCGCCACATCGGAGAGATTCACACTGGGACGGATGCGGAGAATTGGCGCACAGAAGCCGCACCCAAACGCCAGTGTGAATGGGGTTAGTAATACCAACTCTGCATCTGTCTGCAGCCTTTTACTTAGCGAAGCAGTTGCCAACAACCAAAAACCAGTCTGAGATTTACTCTTGCCTCTCGCTCAGACACTCTTTTTCTCTTCCTCTGTCAGCATCCTCTCCAGTCTCTTCACCTCCATCATGTTGACCATAGAGGCTGCCGAACCCGGTTCTGGTGCCCATGTCATGAAAAACTCCTCCTGGCGGTCTAAGGCTGCTGTGACAGCGCTGTAAACACCAACACTCTCCCAGCAGTGCTTCACGCAGAGTCAGCGAACAGAGTTCACTCGTAGTTACAGTACACAGCAGTGGCAGGTTGCTCTGTAAATCACAGAGAGTTGAAGCAAAGCAGCTGGACGACATCAGAGAAAAAGCCAGCAAACATTTTCTCCATAAAATATGGTACATTTTCACTAAAATCAGGGATGGTTGGCTCTGTGTGTGTGATGTACTGCTGAAAAGCATGACGCACTGTGATGCTATCTGCTTACCGAAGTGATATAGTGCAGAAATAAGTGATGGGGGATAGAGTGGCTGAGACAGTGACACCGTTCACCCTTGTACAAGTACAAGTGATCCATGTAGAAGACATAAATAAAGACGAGTATTATTATCGGATTGTATTATTTTTGTACCAGTATTATCAGTATAAAAAGGGACAATACTTTACTCTTATACTCAGCAGGTGATCTGAGCAGGGATACCCGCCACCTCCCCTCCCTACCCCCTTGTATCAGAGCGAGTGTGGGGGCAGAGAGTTGTTTAATTCGACATGTTCGTCCAGTCTGCCTGACTCAGTGATTCTTAATGAGATCTGTGACAGACTCTGGCCCAACCAGGGCTCTGAAACATCAGTAGCTTGACTGTGATGTGTTCTGAGAAATTCTAGGCATTGTCTGTGGTTTTGGTAATTCTGCCTTTGTCTCTCAATCCCACCCTTCTGTCAGTTTCATCTTGGATCTATAATCTCTGAACTATATACTGTAAATACTCAATTCTGCACCATATTGTAGCCGGTATACTCTGCAGTGCAGTGTCACCTTCATGATCCAAGTAACAATGAGAGGGAGAGGATGATAGACACACAGTGGTATCTGTAATATTTCTACAATCTTGTGTCTGTGCTGCTGAAAATATCCCCCAGACCAACTCACTCCTCACAGATAGAGTGTTTGCTATAGGGTTAGCCTTTAAACTGTACAGGTGAAAAAGCATTTAAGAAGAGGTCTAATGAAATGTAATCTCAGGATTAACTTCCCCTTTCCAATAAAGATCAGGACAACGCTGCTGACGTTAGCCTATTGGCATCCAACACACAGATTTCACACAGTGGGAACATCCACTGCCTGACAAAAAAACCAGCCTTCCATTGGATAATTACTGCAGTGATTAACATGTCTCAGCTGGCAATAAGTTATTAAACCCTAACTAACGCAGTGAGGAGCGTCTCATTTCTTAAACAACCATGTCAGAAGACATATTGTGTGCTCTGGGAAAAGATGTTACTCTGTTTCAGAAGGGTCAAATTATTGTCCTGCATCAAGAAAAGAAAACAACTAAGGAGATCACTGAAACTACTAAAATTGGGTTAAGAACTGTCCAACGCATTATAAAGCCTGGAAGGATAGTGGGGAACCATCGTCTTCCAGGAAAAAATGTGGCTGGAAATGATCTTGAATGAATGTGATCAGAGCTCACTTAATCGTTTGGTAAAAATCAACAGAACTCAGGGCTATGTTTAACAGTGAAAGTAAGAGCGTTTCCACACACACAATGTGAAGAGGGCTCAAGGGATTGGGACTAAACAGCCTTAAGAAAACCACTTATCAGTGAGGCTCATCTGAAAAAAGGCTTCAGTGTTATGATCTGGGGGGGATTCAGTTGGTCAGGTTAGGGTTAGGGGTTCAGCAACATTATGTGCCCAAAAAATTAGGTTATACGACTACCTGCGTAAACTGAATGACCAGATTTTTCCATCAATGGATTTTTTCTTCTCTGATGGCACAGGCATATTCCAAGATGGCTCAAACTGTGAAAGAGTGCTTCGGGGAGACACCCTTTTCACACATGGATTGGCCACCACAGAGTCCAGACCTTGACCCCACTGAGAATCTTTGGGATCTTCTGGAGAAGTTTTTACGCAGCAGCCCAACACTCCCATCATCCATTCAAGATCTGGGCAAATGATTAATGCAACTCTGGACAGAAATAATAGTTGTGAAATTGCATAAACTTGTGAACAACATTCCATGGCGAATGCGTGCTGTAATCAATGCTAAATGCGGTCCAACGTATTATTAGAGTGTGTGGCTTTTTCTTTGGCTTGGCAGTGTATGACACAGTGGTCTGGCTATCATCAGACAAACTTATTCATTTGAAATTTCAAAATGAAAGAAGAAAATAACTGGATGTGCTGTAATAACCCTTTGGAGTTTTAATTACATGCTCTTTTTGGCCTTGGAATTAACCATGGAGTCAATAAACATAATGAGCTTGTTAGCTAGACATGCTTATAATGGCAACAGTTGAATCCATTCCTGACACTTGAGCTGTTTTTTGGGTTTCAGAGAGTGTAAAAAATAAGACACCACCCTGCAAGTATTGCTCTTTCTACAGCCCTCTCACACAATGACAATTAAAGATAGGCAATTTTCAATATTGTCAGACATATAACAGGTTTAACATTTATCTATTCATCAAAAAAAGGTGAGGGGGTGAGGAGGAGCCACACAATGACAGAGAGAGAGATTTGAAGAGGTGTAGAGAAAGAAATATTCACTGCTGTTCATGAAAAAATTTCCCTGCACATGTTCACATCTATAAACTATCTACAGTCGTGGTCAAAAGTTTCCATCCACTCACAGAACATGTATATATCATGGCAGGCTTCAGTTCCAATTATTTCTACAGCTCTCATGTTTCTGTGATGAATGGATTTAAGGTTTTCCTGAAGAATTTGGAGATAATCCTCCTTCTTCATTATTCCATTTACTTTCTTCGGAGCAGCAGATCCACCGGCAGCAGAACAGCCCCACATCATAATCCTACCAGCACCATGCTGGACAGTAGGTGTGGTGCTCATGGGGTTAAAGGCCTCACCTTCTCTCCTCCAAACATATTGCTGCTCATTGTGGCCAAACAACTACATTTATGTTTCATCTGACCACACAGTTTTCCTCCAGAAGGTTTTTTCTTCATTCATGTGATCAGCAGAAAACTTCAGTGGAGCTTGAAGGTTCCATGTGAAGAGCAAGGGGCTTCTTTGTCACAGCTCATGTTGATGTAAAACACACCCGACTGTGGACACTGACACCTGTCTTCTAGCAGCTTCTAATTCATTACAGACTTGCTTCTTGGTGGTTTTTGGTTGACTCTTGACCATCCTTGCCAGATTTCTCTCAGCAGCAGCTGATAGTTTTCCAGCTTTCCAGCAGATTTGGTCACATTTTCTGAAGACATATAATAAATTAATTGCTGAACTTAACTTCATGAATAAGTTTTGTGACAGAGTAGTTTGTGTTCCACTCATTCATCACAGAAACATGAGAGCTGTAGAAATCATTGGAACTGAAGACTGCCATGATATATACATGTTCCAAACTTTTGACCACGACTGTACCTACTAATTTAACACCTTTTTACCCCATTAAAGCCTCCTGTAATTCCTTATGGATTATGGATGCAGTCAGGCAGTTCCAGGGTGTGTGATATGAGTGTACGGGTGACAGTAAGTGGCAGAGGGGAAACAAGTGCTGGGCGCAGGTGGCTGCCTGGTCCCCCTCCATGGACCTGCTGGTTTCCGTCTGTAGGCAGAGTGAGGCCGGAGATATCCAAGTAGATCTCGCTCACTCTCTCTCTCTCTCTCTCTCACACACACACACACACACACACACGCACGCACACACACAGTGACGAGAATGACTGTGTAAGCAGAAAATGGATGATTCACACACTACCTGGACCTACAGATGGTATACATTATGTAATATTAAGAGTTCATGCCAGTAAGCGTTTATCACCTGTACACAGTACATGTCACGTGCATTCCTGTTAGTCTGTGCTGATCATTACAGCTTGTATGCAACCCAGATTCCAAAAAGTTGGCTCCTGTGGAAAACAGATGTAAAAGAAAATGATGATTGTAAATTATGGAAGCTCGTAACGTCCTTAGGTGCTACACATTTTTTAAGAGCTAATTATTAACCTCAGATAACGTTTTGTTGTATCGTGATAATGGATTAATTTATTTTGTTATCTTTAAAAAACAATAGGTCATTCCAAGTGTCTCTGAAGTCTGGGTGGAAACAAGCACTACATACCCCTGCTGTCACACCTGCCCCTTACACACTACTGCCTGATGCAACACTCTCATGGAAATCATTTGGTAAAACATTCTAATGGCAAAAGTTCATTACAAGTTATACGGTTTGCTTAGAAACACCCAAACTGCACCCACAGAGCAGTGTGTGTGAGGAAGTCCTTCGTATGACATTTCCTCATGATAAATGATCATATCTAGAGAAATGGGCCGTTTGTTTTCTCAACAAGAAAAAAAATGAACCCAGTACCACAAGGAAATGAGCTTTGTCAGCTCGAGATACAGGAATAAATCATTTGTCACTTGAGACAATGGCATCAAAAAAATGATTGTACAATTGGCCATTGGTAGCCTCCCTAGATATTTTAGGCATGAACTCAATTGAAAACAGTGTGTCAATATATTTAATGTTTGACCTCCACCAAATCCAAATCATTGATTTGTGTAAATATTTGCTTTTTACGAATTTCAACATGTTTCAAAGAAGTTGTGACAGGAGCAGCAACAGACTGAAAGGTGTGGTACGCTCCAAAAAGCACCTGTATAGAACATTCCACAGGTAAACAGGTTCATTGGTGACAGGTGATAATATCATGAATAAAAGGGTCAGTCGTTCATAAACAGGGACAGGGCGAGCGTCACCACTCTGAAACACAGGACTGTAGAAAAGACATTTTGACATGGACTCAGGAACACTTCATAAAACTTGTCAGTGAATACAGTTCATTTGTAAATGATTGCATTCTGTTTTTATTCATGTTTTACAGTTACCCAACTTTTTGTCTGGTGTACAGGAGCTCCTGTCATCTTCATGCAGAAGATGTCTTGTGCCAATCAGCTTGAGTCATCCCTAAATGCTCAATAGAACTGTATTTAATATTTCTCAGGTTTATTACCCATCCAGTGTCTTACTGTAATCTGCTTTTATCAATTAAACGTGTGCTACGTGTTGTGCATCTAGGCCAGAAATAACTCCTGTTACTGTGCGAGTACTGTACAGCTGCCAACACCTTTATCTGTGATGTAAAGGTTGAAAATAGTCTCTCTCATCACAGCATCACCCAAATCCAGCTAGGTCTCTGTACACCCTCTAGTGGTACCTCTGAGGAGGTGCATCTAATCGATGAATTAAATCCCCATTTTACTAAGGCACAACAGATTGTGTCACACAGGGCTCACATCAAATACAAAAACTGGACCAACTGTTCATGAAGTGAACAGTCAGCCCTAACCCTTCTCACAACCTCAGCCCAGATGTACGTCGCTGTACAGCTGTGTTGTGTTGTGTTGAACATCAACACCTGTATGAAGTGCAGCTGTGACAGTGGCAGCCTTTAGCTTCTAAAACCTACCAAGATGCTCAGCGTGCAGGTCATCAAGTATACATTATTTCTGGAATCAAGCATCATGAATGTTTGTGAACCTGCATCAGATCCATGCAGAACACCGATAGCTCCTGTTTCAATATTTTAACTACATTCCCTTCAAAATAGTGTTTCCTTTACATGAAGCGGAAATGAAACATCAGGACATGAGGCTTTGATTACCAACAGTTTTTATTGAAAACAGACAGGTGCAGGCTCCAGCTCAAGCTATGCTGCCAGCGTTTGAGGCAATCCTGGGCCAAAGGTCAGCACACTCTTTTGCCACTGGACCGGTGATGGCTGAACCTGCAGACAGACAAGGAGAGCAAAGTTACTTTAGTTCCAACACTGCATGCTCCATTAAAAACATGAAATCAGGGACATCAGACTGCTGCACTCAAAACTAACAATATTCATGGAAAGGAAAAAGTGTGTGCTTCAAACACTGGTACAACAAACATGGAGTATACTGCAGTACTGACAAATAACATGCTGCCTGTGGTTGTGCTGTGCAGGTTACAAGTGTCTCATCACTGATTGAGATTAGTCAGCCACAGTGTGTCGCTGCCATCTCACCCACAGTGAGGAGCTTCATGTTCCCTTCTACGACAACTCACGCAGCCACTGAGCAGACAGAGCAAGTGCTTTTTGAAGGGGGAAGTGTGTTCCTATTCATCTACCGCCTGTGTCAGCACTACGGGTTTTCCACAATAATGCTTTTTACTAGTGAAATGGCACTTTGGAAATTATCCAAAAATGAAGATGAACTTTGAAAGTTAGAACATTCAAGCAGTGAGAATTGATGAGAAACTTCAACACACAACCCGAAAACTACAATGATTCAAGAAACATCTACCAAGCTGGAGGTCATTACATAATATATGTGAGCAAAAACATCAAATCTGCCGTCTCCTGTCACAACTGCACAGTGTGCAGTGATAAATGGGCCTGGTCTAACGTCCACACAAACTCACCTTTCATCTCTCCTTTGTTGTTTACTATGACACCCGCATTGTCTTCAAAGTAGAGAAACACGCCGTCTTTTCGCCGATACGACTTCCGCTGCCGTATCACCACCGCAGGATGCACTGTGGACAGACGGAATATGGTTAATTCAAATGTAAACCCTGCCACAGAACACACCTGTATTACCATGTCTTCAGCTTGGGTGGAACAGACGAGGGGACTGAGACGGACCGACAGGAGAAACTATTCACTTTAATTTACCTGTAAATTAGACAGCCTGTGATTCCAGTCTACCTCACACTGCGCTCATTAAGTTACAAAGACGGCCCCTCACTTTAAACATCAGATCAAGGACACTCCGACCCCAGTTCCTTCAATTCAAGGGCCAAGCACTGTATAGTTTGAGATAATCAAGGTTACGCAACATTATGTAGAAATTGTATCTTTGTCAGATGTAATGTAGGTGCTGACTTCAACCTAAACTCATGACATCAAACAATGTGATGTGTTGAAAACTTGTATGTTGAAGTAAACATGTATGTAACGCTGTGCTCCTCCCCTCTCACCCTGTCACAACACTGAACCATCAGCATGACTCTGAAGCTGATGGAACCAGTTCAGAAAGTCACCCATGTCTTATTTACTGCATGTGTACTTTCAAGGTCTAATTTTGTTCCCCTCAAACATTTAAGTTTGTAACCTGCAGACCTGTATGAAGCCTGTAAAACCTCATGTAGCGACCCGCTTAGTGTCAACAGTTTTGCAGTGAAGTAATTATTTCAATGCCCACTGACACACCAGCGCAGTAATAAGCTGTACACAGGGCAGCTGTCTCCACTGAAACAACTCTTTGGTTGTACTGTGCAGGTTAAAAGTGTCCAGGGGTGATTGCAAAAACAACTCCTGAGCCTGAACTTTTTTCCATGCTACCCCCCGTACCTACAAGACGTCTCACCTACAGTCAATCTCAGAGCACATCTAGGGGCAAAGCTACCACAGCTGCTTTATCAAAGTGTTTGTGATTTGTGCTGCGATAGCACTTTTTCCCCGCTAGTTCCACACATTAGCCTCGTTGCGCACGACGTGCAAAAGCATGCACCTGATTGTTGGAGCTTTTGGCACCGCCTCCCAAAGAGCTTTCCATCGCTACCCACCTCCTATAGCCAGGCCCAGCGCCATTTGTTCTTAATGCCTGTCACGTGGAGCAACTGCTCTCTGGATCAATCTCTTTGGCCAAGGCCCGCCCCCACCGTATTTCTGATTGGCTAATAGACCTATCGTTAGTGTAGCCATTTTTTTTACTGGGCATTAAGCCACCAATATGCCGTCCTTTTGGCGGCTAGGTCCACAGATTTAGACAGAAGGGGGTCTGTTTTGGGCCGCCAATTTGGCGCCTCAGAGGGTACACTTATTTCCACCTCCATTGCTATGCAAATCAGAGACGTCGATGTGCCGGTAATTGCACGAGATGGGCGGAGGTGTTGATGACGTGCACTGCTGCGCACCCACAGCCGGGAGTTTTAAAACCAGGGAACAGCTGATCACAGCAGTCAGTTCATCACTTCATCTGCGGACGTCAAGATGAGCAACTGGAAAGCCGCTGAGATCCGGGAGATGCTAGCATCTCCTCGGTCCCCCTCCACTAAGAACCCAGTCTAAACTCCAATGTGGTGTGACAGAAGCTCTTATTTTGAAGACAAATTCGACCTGCTTCTCTTCACGCCCTACTTCGTGCTTCACATCACATGTTTACGCCTACCCCAGAGGTGGCTTTTTGGACAAGGAATATTAGACCTCTCTTTTAGATAGACAAGGCAGCACACTGCAGCCTTTACCTTGCTGCAAATGTGCCACCTTTTCTATCTAAAAGGGGCTAGTGATTGAGTGCAAGTTGCACCTCTGAGATCCAGAGAACTGTATGTTAGATCTCTGGGCGATTTTTTTTTCTCCCCCGCAGTCACGCCAGAGATCCGGCACGGTGCCGGAATGCAATCAGTCCTGAGTGTCTCATCACTGATTGAGATTAGTCAGCCACAGTGTGTCGCTGCCATCTCACCCACAGTGAGGAGCTTCATGTTCCCTTCTACGACAACTCACGCAGCCACTGAGCAGACAGAGCAAGTGCTTTTTGAAGGGGGAAGTGTGTTCCTATTCATCTACCGCCTGTGTCAGCGCTATGATGACAGAGTTACCAGTGATACACGTCCTGCTGATTCCACTTTGGATAAACTTTGTAGGTGTGTGGTGAGGATCATTCAAACAGTGTTGCTGAATTCCACATTTCAGCAACAACATTTATTAAAGGCAGTAAGAACAGAGAAACTCTCAGTTCAACATGAAGGAGGGGCTGAAGAAGCCTTGCTCTGGAGTCACTGCACAGGATCACAACTCCATCAGGCTGGAGGTCATTACATATCAATATATAAGCTAGGCAAAGACATCAAATGACTTCCTGTGCTGTACAGCGAGCATGGCGGGCTGACACTCACCCTTCTTCCTGAGCTCTGGCTTGCCTTTCTTGACTGTGGCCATGACCATGTCACCCACTCCTGCAGAAGGCAGACGGTTCAGACGGCCCTTGATTCCCTTCACAGAGATGATGTAAAGGTTCTTGGCACCTGGAGGACAGGGGAGAAGACCAACATAAGAAAGGCCAGCGTGGGAGAAGGTGATGGAAACTACAAACTGGAAGAAAAGATTCTAAACACTGATGTTCATACTTCCACAAATGACGGTGCTTTGTGTCATCACATCAGTCACTGTTCCCTTCCTACATAGCGATTTTACAACATGAACTTATGCATTTACACATCGTTTTGCACCATTAACACTACTGCCTGCTCATATAGAGCTATTCTAATCATCACACTATAAAGTAAATAAAACAAACTACAGCTCTATCTACAGTGATCATTCCTGGGATTATATCAAAAGCAAGAACCAATAAGGTTTGATAGATGTTGGCCAACATGCATATTTTTTGCAATGATGCTTAAAATGTGGTTAACACTCGTGACAAAGATATGTAATGAGGCAGGATATTTTACAGTTCAATAAACTTAACGAAACCTGGAATCTATACATCACATCAAGCTTTTTATCTGCTTTATAATCTCTCAAGAGGTTTAATATAAATTGATTACAAGATAGCACAACTGTCTTAGTTTGTGGTAACTCCTCAATACAACATAATTCAAATAGGTGGAGTGTGAACAAAGCACTGAGTGCGCAACCCAATACTAGGTTTATTTGAAAGAAACCATTAGAAACCCATATTTGACCTGCAGACCTGTATGAAGCCTGTAAAAACTCATGTAGACACTCGCTTAGTGTCGACAGTTTTGCGGTGAAGTGGTAATTCAAGGTTTAAGCAGATCTGTGTAGTTTTCAAACCAAAGCAGCCAATACCATGGTCTTCCACCTACTCCTGAGCTTTGACACATCAGTGCAGTAATAAGCTGTACACAGGGCAGCCGTTTCCACTCAAACAACTCTGCAGGTTAAAAGTGTCTCATCACTGATTGAGATTAGTCAGCCACAGTGTGTCGCTGCCATCTCACCCACAGTGAGGAGCTTCATGTTCCCTTCTACGACAACTCACGCAGCCACTGAGCAGACAGAGCAAGTGCTTTTTGAAGGGGGAAGTGTGTTCCTATTGGTTTTAAAAAGTTTTATGTTGATTGTAAGATAGCACAACAGTCAGATGGGGTGTGAACAAAGCCCTGAGAATGAACTGAGTCACTAACCCCACACAAGGTTTATTTGAAAGAAACCATTAGAAACCTGTATTAGATCAATAATCTAATCTAATTTTAGTAAGGTCATGCCATGTAGGAACTCCCTCACAAAAACCCAGTGTTGGGAGAAGTATCAAAAACTTTTACTCAAGGCAGAGTTGCAATACACAAATCCTTAAGTAAAGGTACAGTATAATCAGCTGAAAGTATCACGTAGTGAAACTTATTCTGTAGAAAATTGGCAGTTACTGATTTTAGATAATTAGATTAACATAGATAAGACTGAAAATCCAGCATTTATACAGTGACAAGCCTTCCTCATGTTTTCCATGTTAACCTTCCTTTAGCACATAATCTAATAAGCATATTACTATTGTGACAAAACAGGTTAGTTGAAGCATACCCGTGTTGTCAGCACAGTTGATGACCGCTCCCACTGGGAGACCCAGCGAGATGCGGAACTTGGCTCCAGATGAACCACCACGTCCTACAAGACAAGAACACAGTCAGAGCCATCAACTCCATCCAAAACAAACCATCTGTGATGAAGCCAATTTCGAAGAATCACATTTGAATGTAGCATCCGTTTAAGATGTTAACATACGCAAACACCACTTGATGCCACTTTGACAGTTCACGCCACATGACAAGTCCAGACACCCTGGGGTGACCAACAAGTGCAGCCACTCCAACACACAACAGTTCAGTTAAGCGATTCTAGACATGAGTTATGTAGTCAAAATCACTGAAACCACAAACATCACCTTGTCATAAAGTAGGAACAATAGTGCCTTAGTCAGCCCACACGAGTGACCAGGTTTGAAGACAAATGGTTTTCTCTCTCCAGCGATTATATTTGTAACTTCTTCCAACGGACTGATGTTTAAAAAAATAACTACAGCTACGAGTTAATACGCTGTGACAGTTTGCTAATGGATAATCAGGAATCATTTATAAAGTAAGTGCTCAAGAATATGATGGCACTTCTCTGAAAATGAAGACTGATCTTATTGAATAATAAGACCGAGGCTTCCACTACAGCGGCTCGATACCAAAAATAAAAGCCAGAATTGATTTCTCATTATACGAATGTTCTTTAAAAGAAATAAAAAATGAGATAACATAGCAATGCATGCACTCTCTGAACATTAAGGTACATTGTACGTCATTTGTTCAACCGCCGTGTATTATAAAGACAATAATATCTACTTCAAAGACGAGTTAGCCACGATTCACACCAACCAACGTGCCGGCTCTTCCTAGCTTACTCACATAGCATTAGCTAGCTCAGACAAATTACGCCGTGATGGGAAAGTTACTAGCACGGTAACAGACGTTTGAGTAAGTTTAATAACAGCACGTTAAACATATCACGATCAAGACCTGTCTGTACTTTACGGTAAGCAGTAGAAATAAGGATTTTTCGGCCTCTGGCTTTGCCATCTTTATGCCTACATGGGGACAGCGGAACATGGCGTCCGCGAACTAGCCAGCGAAAATGCTATCGTTCTTTAATTCTAAACTGCTCACACAAATTTCAAACTAATCGCGGAGATATGATGTCTTCCCCCATATATCACAAACAAGTAACATTATCAGAGTTGGCGGGGCGTGAGAACAACAGATGAAAGTGGATTTAACAAGGTGGGTTCCATACCTCTCTTGGACATTGCTGCAGTAGGGAAAGAGGAAGGTGCAGAAAGGAATTGTGGGATATAAACTTGAACAGAACTACATCCGGGTCATAGCGCGGAGCAATGCTGCGTTCAGGAGCTGTCGGAAAACATTTTAAAACTCCGAGTTAGTTAGCTTTTACGGTATTTGATCGCTGTCTTTCGAACATTTAAAAAAATATAAAAATAATACAAATATGTAACGACATACATCGTATACAGTTTTAAATTCCCTTACTCCCTATTTTCGTTTCATTTAATGAAATGAAACATTACAACAACACAATGTTTAAATTCAAACAATAAAAACAAAAATGCTCTTTAAAAAAATGTTTTATGTGATGACATCACTCTGGCATTTGTTGTTGTTAATATTGACATATTTTCTAAAAACAGGTGAGAAAGAAGAAAAAAGGGGTTATATTAAGGAGTATTAAGAATGAGCATTAAGAAACAGTCTGAAATGGCTGACCCACAATCACCCAAAAATTATAATCATATATTAGTTAATTACATTTCTCGCTAAAATTTTATGACATCCTGAATTAGAGATGGATTGGGATTTACTTGCCTAGGTTTAGAGATGACCACCAAGGCCTCCCCCTCAACGTGCAACAGTGGAGTTAAATGGGATTGAAGTTGCAGTGGTCACAGTGTTAAAAAAATGCAAAACTACAATGCCACTCAGTGCAGCACATACTAGATACCTAAATAGTGTCAAAAAATCCTCTCTCTGGATGAATACAGGCACAGAGAACCTCCTCCTCCTCTGGTACAACCATCACCTCTTTGTTACTGCTGATTTTAACATAAACATATAAATTAACCTTTACTTCCACAAGTGTGTCGACAAAAGGCCCCACATGCGATTCCTATGGAATCCCATAAGAACCTTTGATTCTTATCAACTGTGACTATCAGAAATATATTTACTGTGGATATTTACTACCGTCATCTTTTACTTACTTATACTTAATATTTGATATTTTGGAAAAATCCTGATCAAAGATATCTCCCATATTCCTTACTGTGGTGCCAGCAGAGTAATGTCATCCAGAGTAGCTATAACATTAGATAATGTGTCTCTAAGATGTTTAGGGCCCAGCACAATAACTTCTGTTTTGTCCGAGTTCAGTAGCAGAATATTGCAAGGTTAGCTAACTGATTAGTGTCATCTGGCTTAAAGGTTAAGTATAATTGTCTATCATCTGCATGACAATGAAAATGTGTGTTTTCGAATTATATTCCCTCAAGGAAGCATATCTAAAGTGAATAGTATTGGTCCGATAACAGAACCTTGTGGAACTCTGTGACTTATTTTGGTATGCATTGAGGACTCATTGTGAACTTTACATTTAGCAGATGCTTTTGTCCAAAGCAACTTACAGTATCTCATACACTGATGGCGGTGACTTCCATGCAAGGTGCCGACCAGCACACCAGGAGCAGTTTGAGGTTCAGTATCTTGCCGAAGGGCATTTTGACATGCAGACCAGGGAAATTGAACCAGCGACCTTCCCATAACAAGAGGCTGGCTCTACCCCTGAGCCATAGCCGCCCTAACTTGTACAAACTGAGATTGGTTTGATAAGTAGGACTTGAACCAGCTCAGTGCAGTCCCTTTAATACCACTAACATTTTCCAGTCTTTGTTATAGGATGTGATGGTCAGTGGTGTCAAATGCAGCACAAGATCTAGCAAGACTAGCACAGAGACAAGACCTTTGTCAGATGCAATTTATAGGGACAGACTGATCATGATGAGTATAGAAATGCTAAGTAGAGGCAGAACTTCTTTAAGCAATTTAGTAGGGATCGGGTCTAACAGACACATTGATGGCTTAGATAAGAAATTATTGAAGTTAGCTTGTGAAGGTCAATGGTAGAAAAGTAGTCAAGATATATTGATGAAAGTTCTCAGTCATCCAGGTCAGGGTAACTCTAGGTGCTGTATCGCAGGCAACTGGACTTGTTTCTGTTTCTTGAAGACGTTTCACCTCATATCTAAGAGGCTTCTTCAGTTCAAACTAACTGGAGAGGAGTTTCCATGCTTTTAAATTCTCTGTGGGAGTGTCCTTACAGAGTCGTTAAGGACACATGTGGGTTGTTGGTCAAACCGGCATTCTTTGTGGTTGCTAGGGCTAGGTGAGCCCAGGTGTGAATGGTTGTTCTATAACCTTCTTTCTGTAGCTACTGGTAGGATCTCGCCTCAGAGTCTCATAGGTGTTAGTAGCACTAAGCAGATCAGTGGTTTTGTGGTCATAGAGTGATAAATATTACAATACTGCCTTCTGTGATTCTTGTTTGTGATGAATCTAACATGTTTTTGATGCTAAAGAATGACATTCCAACACACATTTCTGTTATGCACCAAAGCAAACTCCTTCAATATTCATTCTGGAAATCTGAATTCAAAGAACACTGCTGTGAGACGGATGAAAAGCAGCTCATGTTTGATGTCACACAGCTTTTAACTGAGGAATCATTAGATTAAAGGAAACTGATTTTTATGTAATGAATAATTATATATTCAAACAAATCAAATTAAACAACTCCATAACCACATATTCAAACCAAACAAATAAAAAAGCTACTTGTGCTTCTCCACCAACATCCCAAAGATAACACTAATGTGCCCAGCTGCTCCTGCTTTCTCTGTTCTCTATCTGCTTCGCTTTCATCCAGCTCCCTCTGCCTCTTCTCCTGCCTTTCTGGGTACTCCCTTGGCTACTCTGCACCCTTTTTTTCTTTTGGTTTTGGCCTTTTGATTTCAGGTACTAAATGTCCCTGGAGCAGAGATCCTGGGAACCCTTATGAGACTGCAACATCTGATGAGGAGTCAACTGCTGTGGCAGTGGCCTGATGGAGTCTCTCTGCCCCAGAGCCTCATGCTTTGCCTCAAAGAAAGACCAGTTCCGAGCTGCCACCTCCCTACCCTCCAGCCTGGATCAGTCAGTGGTGATATTGGAGAATGTGTACATTTCAGGAGTTCACTTCAGGAGTACTTTGGAAATGTTTCTTATTACATAAAATCAATTATGTCAGTACTATTTCCTTTTTGCATTCATTCATTTAAATGGTGTGGTTACTTTTTAGGATGTTAGCACCAGGTAACTCTTCAAACTATTTAAATAATTCAAATAGTGTCCTTACTAAGAGAGCAGTAATGCTGGAGCTACACAAAGAAGCCATGATGTCTCCTCATACTCACAGAGACAGAGAGAGAGAAAGGGTGTCTGTGTGTGTGTGTCTGTATATTTGTGCATGTGTGAAAATATGGGTCACATTTAGGGTACACATATTCAAAACAACTTTCACCAGTCAGAAACTAAAGATGGATATATGTCACTATTATCTAGATTGATGTATTAAAGTGGAGGTATTTATCACTGGTTATCTTGTTAAATCATTGCTGTAATCACGGTGTCTTATGTCTTTATGTTTCCCTACTGCCATCATTTCTGTTTTCTGCAAATTAACTTATAACCTGAGACCAGAGATTATTCAGATAGATAAATACATTAAAGATCATCAGCCAGTAAATACATTAAACTGTATATTTAACCTTAACCTTTGATGGGGAGGCGGGAAAGTAGGCACCCCTGTCTGTTACCCTGCTCCAACAAATCTTATCTGTTGGAAACTGTCACAGCTGGCATGCTGAGCAACAAGGGTTGGATCCAAATACAGAAGACAGGTGAGGCAGCAGGGTAACTTTAGTGATTTATTTAGACAGCTTACGTGGAGACCAGTCGGTAGGCAGGCAGGCACACAGGTAAGTTGACAGGCAGGCAGATATACAGGTAAGTTGACAGGTAGGCAGGTACACCGGTAAATCCGATAACAAAACTCAAACACTGGCACAAACCTACGTGACTGACTTGGCTGTAAGTATGAACTGGCAGAGTGTTAGCAGGAATGTCTTACTTCCTCCCTTCTCCCTCACCTTCTCCTATGTGTGTCTGTGTCTGTGGGCGTGGCAGTGGTGTCTGCAAGAGTGGCAACACACCTGCAGATCATCAACTCATCTACCTCTGCTATTTAACCCTGGTCTCATCTCCACTCTGGTGCCAGATTATTCCTTCCCATATGATGATTATTATCAGTGCCGACGAGTTAGCTTGTCATATTTTTTAATTTTTTTAAAAGTGTTTATTTTTTGTCCTTTATATGGCTTTATTGACAGTACAGCTGAAGATACAACAGGAATCAGGACGAGAGACATGCAGCAAAGGGCCCCAGGCTGGGACTTGAACCCGGGGCCGCTGCAGCGAGGACAGAGCCTGGGGCACATGGGACGCCCGCTCTACCAACTGAGCTAAACGGCACCCTGTCATATTATTTTTCTAGTCTTGAGATTTCTCTCGTGTTTATGCTCAGTGTTTTTGCCCTGTCTGGGCTACATCTCATGTCCGTGTTTTGTTTGCCTCATGTGCAGAACATCCAGCTTCTCTCTGTTGTGCTTCCTGCTCCACTGGCTCACCTGAGTTCCCTCCACGCTGTCACCAGACAGTCCTGCTTTCCAGGAGAATCCGCTGCAGGGAAAACCAACCAAGGAGACACTCACCTATCTTACCTGAGGAGCAGTATCTCACACAGTAGCAACGGCTAAACACTGGAAAACCAGACAACCAGTACCCACCACAGCACCTATCGCAGATGGGCCACCTTCACCAAAGTTTCTCAGGCTCCTTTTAGATCCCGGATGAGCTCCCAAATATGTTACATCCCCGTAAGGCCAGGGGATGAAAGGAGTAACATAGTATGAATAAAACCGGATGTAAAGGAGGAAAAAGAAACTGTAGGTAGTAATAAGTCAAAAACTAGTTTATTTACAAAAAAGAAAAACATTAATCAACAAAGATAGCTCTTGACAAAAGAAAACTGCAGGTTTTAGCTCTGGCTCCTGCACATCACAGCTGCCCCAGCCCTCTGGCACCAGCAGCACTTTAGGTCACTTGGCCTAAGTGGCAAGTAGAATCAGGTGTGGCGCTCCACACACTGGCAAGGAGGGGGGGAGTACGAGGGTGGCACCTGAGTAGAACACAAAAACACAATACAAACATGCCCACAGCACTGGGGCTGTAACATAGGGCTTCTCAGTGGTCAGTAGCTGCCTCTTTTGATGATCCCTTTTGTCAGTCATATTCTCTGTTCTCAGCTGAACTGCTTAAAGGTCCCAAATTATACTGTTTTACATCAATTTCACACAGCTGTCAGAGGTCCAACAACATTGTGTTGCCCCAAACCCATCTGTGGTCCTGAATTTCAGCTGTCTAAAAGTCGCTCAAATGAGCTCTACTGAGAGCAGGCTGTTTCTGTGCCTGCACCTTTAAATGCTAATGAGCTCTGTCTGTCATCGCCTGCCCTGCCTGCTACACGCCCCTCTCAGGGAGACCATGCTGTTTACGCTGTCGCTGTGGCTCGCCGAGATGCTGTCGTTCAGCTATACCAGTTTGACCCAGAATCGGACCCAGAAGGAGAGGCTCCTGAAGAAATACGGACATTACATGAGAGACTCCCCAACACAGCCACCCCGCATCCCCCACTGACCTGCAACAGGTAACATCTAAAAACAGCTAGCCAAAGCTGTGTTTGTCTCCAACAGTCCAAACTCTTGGACACTGTTCGCATGGTCCCTGTCTCCAGTCTGCACATGTTTCCAGACTTTTACTGTGACAACCAAGCTCCCTCGTAATATTATTAACATTAAACTCACTTCAAACGGCATTGCATAGCGGACCGAAGCGGAGCTAACTAGTTAGCCAGTTTCAAGCTGGCTTCACCATACTCGTCGGCAGCTGTAAATACTATCAAAACGTGGCGACACTTACCTGTGGCTCGGGTGCAGTTGCTGGGTCCCGTATGGTTGGGACTGATCCTTTTCCGATGGTCAGTGTCGAGGCAAAGCCAGCTTTGTACTGACCCTCGTTACTGAAGCAGTCCGATGTGAAGTGGTTAGCACACACAAACAGACTTACAGGAACCGTAGCCGACACGCTGTCGTTAAAAATGAAACGCAACCACTGTCTCTTGTGTTCTTCTGTAGCTGGGACAGAATATGGGCACTCATGTTGATTTTTACAACCAACAACAGAGTCATTTGCGTGTCTAGCTCTGAGCGATGACATTGCAAAACGCTGCTATCTCACCGCTGGACACACCGAACTTCACCTCCGGGACGAACGCCTCCCTCTCGATATCTCCTATCATTGCGCAGAGGAGGCCGGCTTATGAAAATCTCTCCTGTCATTACGTAACAACAGGAGCTGAATCTGAACAGCCTGTAGTAGCGCCGTTTTACCAGTGGGTGGGCTGCAGAGACTATGCAGGACTCTTTGCTTTCCTCATTCTGGGAGTTGGTAGGCTCAGGGAGGACCAGTTTTTATATGTAGAGACCAGAGAAAACATGTTTTTCATAATATGGGACCTTTAAGATATTTGATTTACCTGTGCAGGGTAAGGAGGCATCCAAACGGCTGCTTACGCTAAGGGAAGGGACCCTGTTGCCAATTTAGGATCTTAGCTGCAAAGGGTGTGTTTCTAAGGGGTTTAGCAGGTAACATTTAGGATTAGCTGTCTGTGATGATAGTACCTCCCTTGAGAAGCTTCTGAGTTAAGTTTCTCTCCCAGCTGCTCTCCCCTGCATCTCCCATCTGAGGTCCAGCACACTGCTGGATTTAAAGGGAGACTGTGATTAGTAAACAGGTGCCAGCTTTGCCACTCACTCACCTGGTGCTGCTCTCCTGAGCCCTCTCCATCTCTGTCTCTCCCGCAGCCGCACCTCGACCACGCTCACCTCCACATACCTCCACCGCCCGACTTAGACCGGGGTGCCGAACCTACTCCCTCCCCTCCCCATGGGAGTGAGAGAGAAAGTCGGCCACGGATATCTGCGCCTGAATTTAAACGACTGCAAAACCAGATTATGGAAAAAATCATAATCACGATTATTTTGGTCAATATTGAAATCACGATTATTCAAACGATTATTTTTGAGTTTGGAAAGGAGGAGGAGAGGCTCCCCACAGAGAGCTTGTTTGACCTTCTCAACTGCCAGTTGGCACGGCTCTGTCCACTGGACCGGATCTGAGGCACCCTTCCAGGTGAGGTCAGTCATGGGGCTTGTCAGGTCCGCTAAACAGGGAATGAACCGCCAGTAGTAACCAGCCAGCCCCAAGAACCGCTTCATCTCTTTTGTGTCTTGGGTCTCAGGCAGGCAGCAATCGCAGCTGTCGGGCACCAAGCAACCAAAACGGAAGCGCAGCGAATTCCAGTGTCGTAAAATAGCGAGCCATGCCCAACCGATCCAGGAGCTCGTCGACCGGGGGTTGGGTTAGCCCTAACGCACAACCTCATGGTCGACGTAGCCCACTCGCCGTGTGACCATGAACGGTCCTTGCTACTTGGCGAGTAATTTATGGCTGGATGATGGGAATAATACAAGCACTTTATCTCCCGGTGCAAATTGTCTCAATCAGCGCTGTTGACACTCCTGGGCCTTGAGCAAATTCTCCCGTGATAGCTGCCCTAGTATGTGGAGTTTTGCTCTGAGGTCCAGGACTTACTGAACTTCATTTTTACTCGGGCTTGGCCCTTCCTCCCAGCTTTTCTTTACCAGGTCCAGAGCCCCCCGCGGTGTCCTGCCAAACAGCAGTTCAAAGGGAGAAAATCCTGTGGAGGTCTGGGGTACCTCCTGCACTGCAAACAACAGAGGATCTAGCCACCTATCCCAAGTGTGGCCAGTGTTTTCCACTGGCTCCCCAAGTTGGAGTAAAGTTGCGAGAAACGGCCGGGCTCGGCAGGAGGCAGAGTCTGTTGCTACAGCCTTGGTTGGTCGTGCGACTACCGCGGGACGTAAAAGATCTGGCCCTGCTTCCATCATCGGCACTGAAGCCGTGAGTACTATTAAAACTGTGAAGACCAAAATAGTGAGTGTTTTTGCAACAAAATTTTCCCCAGAACTCGATGCAGACACACTCGCTGATTATCTTAAAAGTAAACTTAACAGAGTGGTCACCTGTCAGAAAATAGACAATGCACGTAGCAGGGTTGGCTCTTTTAAAGTGACTGCTGAATGTAACGATATTGGTGAAATGTACACTCCCGAGCTCTGGCCGGAAGGAGCTCTAATAAGGCGTTATTATGAGCCACGCAAGGCCAATGTTGTTGGATTACGTCGTGCGCCGTCCGAAAGGGAGGCAAATGGGCCCTCTGGTGTCAACCCGTCGGCATGAAAATGTCAATTCGGGTACTGACTTACAACTGCTGTGGCCTGCGTCTGAGTCAGAGTGCAGGGGATAAAGCTCGACATTCTGTGGTGGACAGTTTGCTCGCAGAATGTGACATTTTATGTTTGCAAGAGACAAGATCTAGAGAAACTGAACAATCTTAATCAAAACTTTCTTGGAGTGGGAGAGTCAACGACTGATCTTAGCAAAGCTATAGTCAGAGGCAGAATTCCAGGCGGGGTGGCTGTGCTCTGGGACAAAAAGCTTGATGCTGTGATAAAGCCGATTAGGCTTGATGTTGACTGTTGTATTGGTATATAATATACTCATGAATGTAATAATTTTGTCATTTTAAACGTTTATACTCCATATGAGTCTAGTGAGAATGAGGTTGAATATCTCAATAGACTGGCTTTTATTAATGCTTTTATCCAAGACAATAGCATCCGCAATGTATATGTTGTTGGGGATATGAATGCTGATATCAATGACAGCAACTCACTATTTGCTAAGCATCTGACCTGCTTCAGTGACGATAATAACTTCACTCTATCAAGTAGAGTACTGTTGCCTGCAGACAGTTATACATACATAAGTGAAGCCTGGCACACAACATCATGGCTTGACCATTGTTTTAGTACAGCTGATGGGCATGCAGCCATAGAGAATATGGGTATTAAGTATGGAGTCACACTAACAGACCATATACCTTTGGTCTTCACAATTAACATTGAAGAATTACCATCTACAGCCAGCAACTACAATGCTATCAGTGGTAATGTGAGTTCTAAATTAGACTGGTCAATTCTTTGATTTATTGGCTTATTATTCTAACACAGACCAATAGCTATGTAATGTTTATCTGCCTAGAGAAGCTATTCTGTGTAAGGATGTTAACTGTCAGATTTAGGAACACAAGAGTCACCTATGTGCCATGTATGATGATGTTGTGGCTGCTCTGTTTGAGGGTGGTAAACCTCTTCAAAAACACAGGAGAAACAGGGCCTATAATAATATTAGACCAGGATGGAATGAGCATGTAGCTCCATATCATACTGAAGCTCGGGAAGCTTATAAGCTTTGGGCCCTGGCTGGGAGACCTAGGCAAGGCCCTGAGCTTGAGAATAAAAAGCTTGCCAATGCCAGATATAAGTATGCTGTTCGTTTTATATCTAGAAATGAGCAAGCCATGAGGGCTGACTCTATGGACAGTAAAATGATGAGCAACAACATCACTGACTTCTGGAAGGTGGGGGGGGTAGCATATCTGCCCCCTTTAGAGTGTCCAATGGTGTTAGGCAGGGAGGAATTTTGTCCCCTGTCTTATTTAATTTATATATGGATGAACTGTCTAGGAAACTGAATGGTTGCAACACTGGCTGTATGATTGGTGGCATGCTGGTGAATCATCTTATGTATGCAGATGACCTTGTTACTTTAAGTCCGAGTAGTGCTGGGCAGCAGGAGCTTCTTAATATATGCTCTGACTATGGTGTGGAATTTGATATAAAATATAATTCCAGCAAAAGTGCTGTTTTAATATGCAGAAAGAAACAGCATAAATGGCTTAATTTCAAACTAGCCAATAATTGTCTTGAGGTCTGCAAAAAGATTAAATACCTAGGTCATTGTAATGCAGATGATATGAATGATGATGATGACATATACAGACAGTGTTGTAAGTTATATGCACAGGCAAACACCATAGCATGTAAGTTTAGCTACTGTTCTACTCCAGTTACAGTGGCTCTGTTCAAAGCTTACTGCACACCACTCTATCCTGCCCATCTGTGGTCTTCTTACAAAAAATCCAGCATGCAGAAGTTACAAGTTGCCTACAATGATGCAATGAGAATCTTACTCAAGGTTCCCAGAGGAGGGAGTGCTAGCCAGATGTTTGTATCTGTAGGAGTTGGCACACTGAAAGCACTTTTAAGAAATTTGATGTTTAAGTTTATGCAACGGATGAGGATGAGTCCACCAACAGTATCATGGTGGCACTCTCAAATCCCTTTGTGAGCTGCTCCAGGTACACATCCAGACTGAGAGTGCATTGGCTGAAATGTCTGTATGTATTTTAATTCTTGTATTTGTTTTTCTTCTTGTTTGCTTGTTTTGTTTTGTTTGTTTTTATCTGTCCTGTCTTGCGTGGCTTTTGGACATGAGTCTGGCAAATAAACTGAATTGAATTGAATTGTCTAACAATGAACATTATCTGATAATTCATATAGTTTATAAACATTACATTTGTTAGTAAAATTAGTATAATGTGTGTATTTGTGGACTGCAGTGCAGCCTACAGCATAGATCACAGTCTCTATAGATAAAAGAGTATTGTGAATGATAAAGCAAGAATTTAACCCTTACCTAACTC
This sequence comes from Lagodon rhomboides, assembly GCA_039737535.1. Classification (NCBI taxonomy): domain Eukaryota; kingdom Metazoa; phylum Chordata; class Actinopteri; order Spariformes; family Sparidae; genus Lagodon; species Lagodon rhomboides. Next base: position 28,057,906 of record CM077802.1, on the reverse strand, counting down.
TCCGGTATCAGCCCCACTCCACTCTGTGAGGAGAGCTTGGATAGCTGGCTGGATCAGGCAAGGTTTATGGCTGAAGAGTATGAGTGCTCAGAAAAAGAGAAAAAATGAAGGATTGTCGAAAGTCTTAAAGGGCCAGCCATGGAGATCATCCAGGCTGTTTGATGGTCAAATCCTGATGCTAGATGTATAGAGTACATACAGGCTATAGACAATACCTTTGGAAGTTCTGAGTCAGGAGAAGACCTTTACCTGTCCTTTAAGTCTCTTTTTTCAGAAGCCAATTGAACGATTATCTGAGTTCTTGTGCAGACTGGAAAAATCCCTCAGTAAAGTCATTCCAAGAGGTGGTCTGCCAGGTAATGCAGCTAACCGAGCTAGACTTGACCAGCTCATTAAAGGTGCAGTTAAGTCTGATCTCATGTTGATTCAGCTTAATCTGAGCGATAAGAGAGATAACCCGCCAACATTTCTAGATCTGCTGAAAGAGATAAGAGAGGTTGCTAGGCGTGGTCTCAGGAGACCTGCACCTCGTCAACATGTACATGTAGCACAATGAAAGAGAAAGGAACAGAGTCAGATGTGCATCATGAAACACAGCTCCGAGCAGAGATCGCAGAGTTAAAAGCTAAACTTAAAGAACACAGAAACACACTGTCCCAGTCAGCCAATGAGGGTTATACAAAAAGGTCCAAGGAGGAAAGTAACACTAAAAGTTAACCTAACCAGGAAATACAGTCACTCAGAGCAGAAGTAAACAGTCTCATAGATCAGTTAAGAGTCATGACAGTGCAGTCTACTCACTACTCAAAGGGAAAACGAGAGTATGACAGAAACAAAGTACCCTTTAACCCCAAAGCTGCTCCCTTTAAGGTTCAGTCTAAAGAAGAGTTTACTGGGTTTTTCTGCTATAAATGTGGAGAAAATGGGCACGTAGCAACTAAACGCACTGCATCAGAGAACTCCTCAAAAGTGATTCAAAAACTCATACGCCAAGTCCGTGGAAGCCCTACAGAACAAAAAGAGAGCTCTAAAAGCCCAGACAATGACATTGTCAGGGTGGATACAATGGAAGTTCCAAAAACAAACTCTGACCTACCTGAAGGACTCATTGGCCCATCATCCATCTGTACTATTAAAGTCAATGATCTTACCTATGATGCTCTTATGGATTCCAGGTCAAATGTAACAATCATTTATGGAGGCTGGTGTGAAAAACATCTGTCACATGTCCCCATACAACCAATCTCCGGACCTGCCATCTGGGGTCTTGCTGATTCTGAATACCCCTACAGAGGCTATGTTGTGGCAGAGATTGAATTTCCAGACGAAATGTCAGGAGTTAAAGGCCCTGTCACGGTGCTTGCCCTTGTATGTCCAGAGCCTCAGCATGGACAGCAGGCACCGGTCATAGTAGGAACAAATGCTTTTTTGTTTCACAGATTGTGGGACATTGCAATAGAAACAGGCAGCCAACACAAAGTACACTCAATGAGACTTCAGGCCGTATATAAACAGATACAGTCTAAGGCAGTGGTTCTCAACCTTTTTTGAACAAATGCCCCCCTGACCATTCCATGTCCCCCCCCCCAGTATATTTATTGCAGTATAATATGGGAAGTCTGAATAGAAGTGGTTGATATTTATATTACAGTTACATTCACAATATCACAACATTTAACCCAAGGTGTATTAAGCAACGTGGAACTTGTGGGAAAAAATACCACTGATGCAGAATTTGCTGAAAATTAGTTTTACTGATATATTCAGAGATGCCGAACAACATGCACACTTCACGTGATAAACCGTTAACCAATAAAAACAGAAATCGCTCCTGCGTCAATTAATGCGCTCTGGGCTTTTGAAAAGCAACTGAAGACTGAGACGCTGTGGGGAAAAATTTAAATTAATGTGCTCTGGGCTTATTAAAGTTTTGAAAAACAACTGAGGACTGAGACGCTGAGGGAAAGAAAGACTATTTTAAAGAAAAAGAAAAACTTTATGCGACTACTTTATTTAGTGAGAGCCCTGTGCTTGGTGGGCCGCTGCCAGCTTTTTCACATCAGGACACTGGGAAGTCAGTTTAAGCCTGAGTGCGCCAGAGCTAACCAGGTTAAGCCGGTTCCGATATTTCGTCTGCATGTGGAGAGCTTGGCTGAATCCTTGCTCCACGAGATACGACGTGGGGAAAGCGAGGAGCAGGAGATGGACCCTCTGCCACAGCGGGGGAAAACGCTGACCATGTGTTACCCACATCGCACGCCAACCGGAGGTCCGGAACGTTACTTTTGCCTCCTCGTCGTTCTGGAGATCAATGAGGCTCTCCTGGATTTCGGGCTCACAGTTGGCAGCATCTGCTTGCCCTGGCTCCATCACCCAGTCAGGCACATCTAACTGTTCCAGGTCCCTGAAGCGAATTGTTATTGTCGGCCTTCAAGTGGTCGGTGTAGAGCAGCAGGTGGCGGTCTGTTAGCTCATCCAACACCTGGGCAAGTACAGTACAAATTATTATATTGTGTCGTAGGCATAGCCTATTGTATTTTATCATGTGAGCAGAGATAAAACGTAGTCTAAAAGCCTGTTCATACTCTGAAAGAAGAAAGACATTTTTTCGTTTTCTAGAGCTGACAAGAACAAGAACAAAGTTGGTTCTGGTCACGTTATTTCTTCATACGCCCCGCTGCAGTACACGTCACGCGCGCTAAGGGAATCCCCTGTGGGACGGCAATTTTGCGTTGATTCAGCAGGAGGAGGAGGAGAAGAATAACACGTTTGAAGTGGCGGAGGAGGAAGATTTACTGATATTACACATTTCTTTCTTCTTGCGCAATATGAACAGACCTTAATTCAGAAGCCTACCTTGGCTAACTGTGGAAAGTGAATTAATTGTCACCTCCCCAGGTTTTGTTGGTAGAGTTCCAGTTTTGCAAGGAAGCTGCAGATGGTGGCCTTGGAGTGGACCAGCCTAAGGGAAAAGCTTGCACAGCCTGGCCAAGCAGTTTCCCTTTGACAGCCAGCGCACCTCTGTGTGGAGCAGCAGACGCTTAAAGGCCTCATCATTTTCCCCACACAGCTGTCTGAAGAGCCGATCATTCAGCGCATGGGCTTTTATTTTGTTGATCGCCTTGACCGCGACTTCCAGGGACAATTTTTTGGCCACCAAGTTGTGACGGTGCAGTACGCAGTGCACTGTTAACACATGGGGGGCTTGCTGCTTCAGCAGTGTGGCGAATCCCCGGTATCTGCCGACCATAGCTGGCGCTCCATCCGTGGCGCAGGCGATGATGTTCGTCACTGGGATGTCCCTCTCCCAGGAACTTAGTCAGGGCGGCGAAGATGGTTTCCCCTCGCGTGTCTGTGGCCAGGTATTCCCCGAAAAGGAAATCCTCCACCAGGTCACTCCCGGACACATAACGGACATAAGCCATCAGGAGGACGTTGTTGTCGGCCATGGTGGTCTCATCCAGCTGGACACTGAAGGGACAGCCGCGCAACTTTGTGCACAGCTGTTCCTCCGTGTCAGTTGACATCTCCCGTATGCGCCGGGCCACACTGTCATTGCTGAGCGGGATGGCCTTGGTGACTGGCGCCGGGTCGCGCTGCATGACGGTGGAGATCGCCTCCTTTATTGCGGGAATAACAAGAGACTCCCCCACAGTGAACGGTAAGCCGGCCTTTGCAATTAGTAGTGCTATGTTATACGATGCCACCAACCCACTCTCTGTCTGGTTGACGCTCCGAGCGAACATGGTGTTGATTGTGGGGTGCCTTGAATGGTGATCCCTCAGTGACTGGAAGTAGGCCGGGTCTTTTGATGCCTTGTCAGGATGTTTTTTTGAGAGATGGTCCTGTAATCACGAAGGCTTCATTGCCTCGTTGGAGAAAACCTGCTCACATAGCAGGCACATCGGCAGATGTACGTTCGTGGGTGATGGAATAAACCCATACTTTATATAATTTGCATTGTACTGCCTGCATTTCCTCTTGTTTTCCGCCATGTTTGATTGTAATGTTGTGTGTGATTAAACGTTGTTACATTATCGTGCTTGTGTACGTTTTCATTGGTTATTTAAGTTTTAGCCCGGGAAGATGAGGTGACAGCTGTCAAAAGTAGCATTTGTTTTTCCCGGGTTTCGCTGCTGCTGTGGTGGATTTGTTTGGGCGTTACTATGGAGACCGTTCCTGCACAGCGTGTCCCATCGTGATCAGGGAGCAGCGGGGAGATCTCCAGGGGGCGACGTCGGGTTTACTCCCTTTTACCCAGCAGTGGAAGCAGCAGACTCGGGTTCTTGGTCTCAGACAGCAGCTTTATTTTAAGTTGGGAAACCGTGAAAGTTTAAAATGTAGAGTTCAAATGAACTTTGTACAAGCCAAATTGTGGCACCCCCATTCGTGCCTGAGCGCCCCCATACCAGCCCCCCAAAATGTTTATAACGCCCCCCAGGGGGCGGTACCGCCCCCGTTGAGAAACCCTAGTCTAAGGCAAACTTACCTCAGAGAACAGCGGAGGAAGAAGCCATCGGACAAGTGAGATGCCAAAGTGCAGGTCCACTCTCCATAGCTCCTGGAGAGAAAATGTATGCTCTCTGTAAATTAGAGAAACAATCATCATCATCCAATAACATCATTCTCATTGACAACCCAGTTACTCCACAGCTTCCTGCTAGAGTGATGATACAACCAGGAATACTTCCTGACACCAGCATTTATTTAAACCACTTTACAGTACTGCTACCGAGACTCAGAAACCCACCTCTATCAAGGTTGGCACCGTCCTAGCAGAAATGTATGCTGTAGATACTGTTGTTTCGCCACATTCTTCAGACAAATTTTCTGATCCTGTTGACCCAGAGCTTTTTGACTATGGAGACTCACCTGTTCCAGAGAAATGGAAGGAAAGACTTTGTCAGGAGCTGGCAGCAAGATGAGATGTTTCCTCTTTTCATGAATGGGGATGTTGGTTTGGCCTCTGGAGTAGAGCACCAAACCTGATTGAGTGACTCCACCCTTTCAGAGCAATCCCATTGGTTAGCTCCTGCGGACATCGATGATATAAGATGACACATACAGCAGCTGCTCGCTGCGGGTATAGTGAAAGAATCACTGACCCCCTATGCATCACCCATAGTGGTGGTGCGTAAGAAAAAAATGGCTCCATCAGAATGTGCGTTGACTATCGTACCCTCAATAGTCGGACGATACCAGACCAATACACCACACCCCATATGGATGATGCACTGGATTGCTTAACTGGCAGCAAGTGTTTTTCCTTATTGGATCTCCGCAGTGGATACTACCAGATCGCTATGAGCGAACAAGACAAAGAGAAGACGGCATTTATCTGTCCTGTGGGATTTTACCAATTTGAAAGGATGCCACAAGGTATTACTGGTGTGCCAGCCACTTTTCAACAAGAAGGCAGTCGGTGATATGCATCACCTTCAAGTCATAGTTTATCTAAATGATATTATTGTTTTCGGAAAATCCCTGGGAGAGCATGAACATCGCCTTCTAAAAGTTCTTGACCGTCTGCAGGAGGTTCGACTCAAAGTGTCACTGGACAAATGCCAATTCTGTCAACCCAAAGTCAAGTATGTAGGGCACATTGTGTCTGAAACAGAAAAGCTTTTCTGTGTCTGTGGCGATTCCACAGAAGTGGTGAAACACTGGAAAGAGCCAGCTGATCTCAAGAGCCTCAGGTCATTTCTCGGTTTCTGTGGCTACTATCGTAGATTCATTGCCAATTACTCCCATATTGTTCGGCCACTTACTGAGCTCACCAAAGGGTATCCCCTCAGAGGAAAGGAAAGCACAAATCACAGATTCACCAAAGACCTACCTCAATGCATTTGAACCGATTAGAGAAAGATGGGATCAGTCATGCCGAGATGCCTTTAAGAAGGTCATTGACTGTCTCATAAATGCCCCTGTACTGGCTTTCGCCGACCCTGCAAAGCCATACATTTTACATATTGATGCTAGCACGAGTGGGCTAGGTGTAGTGTTAAATCAGGAACACCCAGAAGGCCTTAGGCCAGTGGCTTTTGCAAGCCGTAAACTCAGCCAGTCAGAGCAGCGATACCCCGCACATCAGCTAGAATTCTTAGCATTAAAGTGGTCCGTGGTCGACAAGTTCCATGACTACTTATACGGAGCCAAGTTCACAGTGAGGACTGACAATAACCCCCTCACCTATGTACTCACATCAGCCCGTTTGAATACTACAGGACACTGCTGGCTAGCAGCTTTAGCAACTTATGACTATACAATCCAGTATCAACCTGGCCATCAAAATGTGGATGCTGATCTCCTATCCAGGCAGTATAACACTGAAAACCAAAAAGATTGGACAATCATTCCACCATCAGGTATCAAAGCTCTCTGTAAATGGGCATTTGCCACAGAAAACTCATGTGTAACACCAAGGCTAGTAGACCAGAAGTTATTCCTGAGGTGTATGCTTGCTTGGTAGGACTCAGTGGTAACACCCTTGATCAGCTTAGTCCAAGAGAGCTAAAGATTGCTCAGGACTTAGATCCTGTCATTGGCCCTGTAAAAGCAGCCATTGAAGCTGGCCAAATCCCAGTCCATACTAAAAACGACCCCCCTGATGTAGCTTTGATTTGTTGAGAAGCTCCTAAGTTACAGTTTAGGAGAAGCTCCTAAGTTACAGTTTAAAGATAGTTTATTGTACAGAGTCAGACAAACAGCAACTGGTAAAGAGAGTAAACAACTTACCTGAGAGGTTTCGAACCACAGTCCTAAAATCCCTTCATGATGAGTGTGGACACTTAGGGATAGAGAAAACATCAGAGCTTCTCAAAGATATTGGCCACATATATCTACTGAAGTTGAACAATACGTCAAAACATGTGGAAGATGCATTTCTATAAAGACGCTTCCCCAGCGTTCAGCCACACTGAATCAGATCACTAGTACTGGCCCGTTGGATCTTGTCTGCATAGATTTCTTGCAGATAGAACCCGACAGCAAAGGCATAGCCAATGTGTTAGTTGTTACTGACCATTTCACAAGGTATGCACAGGCCTTTCCTACTAGAGATCAAAAGTCCATGACCGTCGCCAAAGTGCTATGGGAGAAGTACTTTGTTCATTATGGTCTCCCTGCCCTGATCAATTCGGACCTAGGAAGAGACTTTCAGAGTAAAGTCATAAAACAGCTCCTCTCTAGTCTGGGAATCAGAAAGTTGCACACCTCTCCTTATCATCCTCAGGGTGATGCCCAACCTGAGCGATTCAACCGTACCCTTTTGTCAATGCTGGGCACCCTGCAGAATGAATAGAAGCACAAGTGGAGTAAACACATTAGTCAGTTGTTACACGCATATAACTGTACTAAAAATGACACCACAGGATACTCTCCATATTTTGCACTGTCCACACTGTTTTACTGGCTAAAACAGTGTGGACACCGATGAAGTTGAAAGACATGTCTTCTCTACTTAATGTCAATCAAATCAGATCCCTAAATATACGGATTAGAACATGGATGTGAGAAGAAGTGATGAAAGTGACACAGACTTACCTGAACAAAGTGATGCAGACTTTATTCTGTCCTGGCAGTTGTGTCCATTACAAAGCACTGACAGATAGCTAACGAGAATGAAATGCAAAGCAGGACTTTTCTTCCATGAAACTTTACTTCCTTTAGCCTCTCACTTTCATTCCATTCAGATTCGTAAAACTACAAGAGACATAAAAATACATAAAGCTGTCAGACATGTTCACATGAATGTAAAAAACTGTCATCAGATCTAACAAACTCACACTTAAACTTACTTAGCTACTAGGCTGCTAATTAGTGACAAACAGAGTGGCTTGGCATTTAATGCTAACACACAAAGCATATTCTTTCATCAAAACGAACCCCTACCTTAACCCTACCCCTAACCTAGGACCCATTTTCAGAAAAAGGGTCCTAGGTTAGGGGTAGGGTTAGGGTAGGAGTTAGGGTTAGGGTTAGCCCGTAGCCCTACATAGGCCTATTTGCTATCTGCTAAAAAAGGGTCCTATGTTCCCCAGTCTCATACAAAGAGGGGAACATAGGACCCGGGGAACATAGGACCCGGGGAACATAGACACGCTCCCCTCCTATCGGGATAAATGCAGAGTTTGTCAGCGGTACATGGAAATATAACAGTTTACAGAAGGTAAATGTTTATTTGTGCTGTGGTAATCACAGACTGTGTTACTGCTTATTTGACAATGTGAATGCTAAATGTGATTAGCGATTAGCTAGCATGCAACGGGTATTTGCACAGGTTTAACTGTAGTAGCCTCAAGTTACTCATTATGTTTACCTGTGTGTGTGTACTGTTTGTTATGTGAATTCAGACTGAGTTCATGGATGTGCATAGAGACTTTATTTATTATTAAAGGATGTAAATGTATGCTGTCAGAGGACTGCGCCAGTAAGCCCTCCTTGGACCTTTTTCCGATCAGAGCGACAGCAATCGGCTATCAGGAGAGCAGCGCGTATCGAGGCCGCATTAGCGGAGTCCCCCGTCTCCATTCCTCCTCTCCATGCTTCCTCCATCTTCACCTGTAACCTCCTCCATCTTCACCTGTAACCTCCTCCATCCAGACATCTTCACACACATCACACACACTAACTGAAGAGGAACAGTGAGTACAAAGACCCAGTTGCACGTGCAGTTGTTTTATTTTATGTTGCTTGAGAAAGCAAGGCAGTCACCACTTTTAGACCTCACTGTACCCGAGCACCGATTCAGGCATGCAACACTTTTTCACTATTTCTGAGATTGTTTGACTTTATTAACCGTGCACATTCTTTTGGTGCTGAATTTGTGTTTATTGAGATGTACTGTGAATTGGACTGGAAAGTCTCTGATAAGTGATATTTTTGTGTTTAATAGTGGGTTATATTTGATATTATATTATTATATTTCAGATTTTTGTTAATACACTGATTTTATTTTACAAGTACTGTGTGTGAGTGATAATTAGAATAAATCAATAACCCTGGTCTAATAATAAAAATATTATTAGACCAGGGTTAAAACATCATTTAAATTCATATTATTTCTTGGTAGATTTTTTATATCTTATTTCATAATCTACTAAGTGGAGGCACCAACCAATTATTGTTACTTACCTTATTTGTGAGATAAAGTACATCTTGTCATGGTCAATACATAGGTTAATACAGCCCCACAAAACATTAAAATTAAGAACCCAGAGCCCGCCCAGAGTGATACTTTCAACACAGTTCATTGTAAATAAATAGGTACAGGGTTTCCTCCAGGATTTTTTTAAACCATGGGGGAGGTCTGCCTGAGTAGAAGAGGGGGGGTTGATGACGACAACGACAACATGAATTTCGAAATGTGAAATTATGACTATTTCAAACTGAATGTTTTTCTAAATACATTATTTACTATAGGGTTTCCGGTCCATGAATTGAAAATAATAATTGAAAATAGGATCTTGCAGTATCACTAGGCCAAAACAACAAACACAACAACAACAAATTAAAGATATGGGGTCCAGGGTATAATTGGCTGTTTTTGACTACTTTTGATTTTACCTTTATATTTCACCTTTAAAACTGTTTACCTTGCCTTGTTTGGTGTCATTTTCAGCACAACCTCACTTATGTGACTGTACAGTTATTTTTTAATTTTGAAATACTGTATTAATACAGTGGACCTAAAATCACACCAAAATCATAAAATCCGAGTAGGAAAAAGTTCGATTTTTTACTGTGAAAACCACAAATATGTTTAACAAACCATTATTACTTAGAATGCAAATCTAATTTGTTGTTTGCTAAATTTGTACATAGGTTTTTGAAATTTACAAAGTTATATGTAACTATTTACATTTTAATGCAGGCAATGCCTCAGGCTCAGGCCTCCCTCAGGTCCTCACAGCTCAATGAGGAGCTGCACTGCCTGCTCCACGTTCAACAGTCTACTCATTGTTTTGACACACAAAACAAAAAAACGACTACACTACACACTACACTACACACTATCTATACACTCCAAACAAGCCAAATGTCACAAAATTCTCAACTCTCAAAACTCGCTTTCTCTGTCGCTGTCAGTATCGCTGTCACTCTTTCGCCGCCGTCCCCCCCACAACTTGTCCCTGTTCCTCAGCAACCAAACCGTACATTATTTATCACAAATCCGATTTCACTCGGCATATCAACACAATTTAAAAACTGGTATACAAGTCCACACTTTCGCCACAAGTTGAAACGGACAATCAGTGAGGCTGCATCTCGCTGCTCCGTCGTCTTAACGCGATCACGTGATTTGGACGCGCCGGCGCGTCCGTTGACCCCAGAGGGTTGAATAACTTAACTAGTCTATACTGAATACAGTCAAATAAACATCTCTTCCTGCATAGAATGTGTACAAAAGAAAAAGGCCTAAAGTAGTCTCTCTTTAACAAGTGTCAATGGACCAAAAATAAAATAAAAATAAGAATCTCTCTGAAATAATGATAGAAATAATGTGTATCCTGTATTTACCAATCAATAACACATTTATCCCAACTCAGGATTTTTTCTGTAGCCTAATCCATCTATACATTAGGGTTGTTTTCACTGGTTTGAACAAAACTATCAAATATAACCTAGCTTAGGCAGGGGCGCAGATGGAATTTTTGAACTGGGGGGGACCAAGCTGTCAGCAAATTATTTCAATTCAATACGTTATTTTTGTGTAATTTGGGCTTTATCTAGCGCTCAAGTAGCTACTTTCGTAATAGCCTATGGGCCAATGGTTTGCGCTTAAAAGCCATTGGAGAATTCTTATTTGAAATCATGGATAAACAACAATGAACATGTTAAACAAAGGCCTACCTGATCAACACTAGCCATACATGATGAAACTGTTATTTGTTATCACCCACCAAAACTTCATGCCTTTAAATGCAAAATATGTTTTATTTAAACATTTGTGTATGAACTCAGAAGTGTAAACAACAACATATTTACATAAATAAAAATAAGTATGTATACTGTAAATGAAATTGACATTTTAAATGATAATAATTTGAACTGAAATCACCCACTCTGTCATAGTAGACAATGGTCTGATCACCGCAACAGGCACAGGCACAGGCACAGCTACCAGTTCCTCTTTAGGACCCTGGGGAGTGAGAGTTGTGCTTTATGGTGTGTTCAATTTACACTGAAAGTCGGAACTTGGAGCTCGGAACAACGTAACCCCACAGTTGAGTGCTCCCAGCGCTTCCCACCTGACAAACGGACAACAAAACATGTAACTACTGTTTACGTGAGTAGCAGATAGCATGAATTCTATGTCGGGCTGGTGAGATTAATCCGACTCTCCGAGTTGGAGATCCGACTTCACGGGGGGTTCTGATTAAAATTCTGACTTGGAGATCAGAAATTCCGACATTCGTGTACAACTGGAATACGCCATTAGTCGAGCACACAAACGCCGGGCTCTCAATGTGCGCTGCAATGTAATTTAGTCTAACTAACGGAACATTAATCCTCTGCTTTACCAGCGATGTTTGTCGCTTTATGTAGGGACAGTGGGGGGGACGGATCGGGGTCACTATGAATCTGAGGGGGTCATATCCCCCCGTCCCTAGTGCCATCTGCGCGCATAAGCTTAGGTACCTTTCTTTCACCCTTTTCTCTCCCTCCACGTCGGACTGTTGTCTCTACTCTCTTCGTCTTTCACGCGCCGCAGCCAGACAGGCAGGTGGTGACTCCGGTGTTGTTTTTTCAAAATAAGGTTATTTGCAGCGTAGCGTCACATTTCATGAAAAACACCATGTTTTGTGCGAAAATCACATTTCATACAATAATTTACATTAATAACATAAAACAACATAAAAACAAGGTAAACAAAAAACAACACATTATTCTGAAGGTGTGGCGGCTTTTATTTTGCCGTGGCGGTGCACCACAATCAATTACATGTAGAGGAAACCCTGAGGTATTCTCAATCACCAGGGTAGGGTGCTACACATAGAGTGCAAGATGGTTGATAAATAAAGATGGAAGAGCTGTACAGGAATGTGCAAAAAAGATAAAAAGTAAAAGATTGTTAAAAGTTATAAAAATTGTACAAGTTCTGCATTATTGTAATGCAAAGATTCAAGGGCGGTGGTGGGTTTGAGTGCAAGAGTGCAAGAGTCAGTGTCAGTGTGAATGTCAGTGAGGGTGGGGGTGGGGGTCCCAGGACTTGTTAAGGATCCCAACTGCAGAAGGGAAGGAACTGTTCATGTGGTGGGAGGTTTTGGTCCTGATGGACCTCAGCCTCCTGCCAGAGGGGAGAGTGTCAAAAAGTGTGTGACTGGGATGGGAGGAGTCGGCCACAATCCTACCTGCACACCTCAGAGCCCTGGAGGTATGTAGGTCCTGAAGGGATGGAAGGTTGCAGCCAATCACCTTCTCAGCAGAGCGTATGATATGCTGCAGTCTGCTCTTGTCCTTAGCAGTGGCAGCAGCGTACCAGACGGTGATGGAAGAGGTGAGGATGGTAGAAGTGCACCATCATCGTCTTTGGCAGGTTGAACTTCTTCAGCTGCCGCAGGAAGAACATCCTCTGTTGAGCCTTTTTGATGAGGGATCTGATGTTCAGCTCCCATTTTAGGTCCTGGGTGATGATGGTGTCCAGGAAGCAGCAGGACTCCACAGAGTCGACAGGGGAGCCACACAGGATGATGGGGACGGGTGGGGCTGGGTTCTTCCTTAAGTCCACGACTATCTCCACTGTCTTTAGAGCCTTAAGGTCCAGGTTGTTCTGGCTGCACCAGGTCACCAGATGGTCAATCTCCCACCTCTTGGCGGACTCATCCCCACCAGAGATGAGCCCAATGAGCGTGGTGTCATCCGCAAACTCTAGGGGCTTGACAGACTGGTGACTGGAGGTGCAACCGTTGGTGTACAGGGAGAAGAGCAGGGGAGAGAATGCAACCTTAGGATGATCCGGTGCTGATGGCCTGGGATTCAGAGACATGTTTCCTTAGCTTCACGCGCTGCTTCCTGTCAGACAGGAACAAGCACAATCACCAAAGAGTCCGGGTCAGTCCGCTCCACACTCAGTATCTGGTCGGCTAGCATGCGCTGCGCCTCCTGCATGTTAGCATGTGGTGGGATGTAAACACCAACCAGAATGAATGAAACAAATTCACGGGGGGAGTAGAAGGGTTTGCAGTTTATGATGAATGTTTCCAGGTGATGGGAACAGTGCTGTAGGATCACTGTCACATCATTACACCAGCCACTGTTAGTGTAAAAACAGATACCTCCACCTTTAGTTTTACCGGAAAGTTCTGTGTCACGATCCGCTCTGAAGATTTGGAAGCCTACCAGCTGCAGCACAGAGTCCGGTATCGATCCACAGAGCCATGTCTCTGTAAAACACAAAACAGAAGATGAAGAAAAGTCCCCACCAGCAGCTGAAGCTCATATAGTTTGTTGCACAGTGAGTGCATGTTGGAGAGAAATATTCCTGGTAGTGGTGTATGGTGTCCGCGCTGACGGAGACGCATGAGCGCACAAGATCGTTTCCCTCTTCTCCGGTGTTTCACCGCGTGTGCAAAGGTGAGCGCACCTTTGACCAGTATGTCCAATAATTGAACCGATGGGAGGAGAAAAGTGGGGAATAAGTCAGCTGAAGTGGTTGACCTTATGGACACGAGTTCTTCTCTATTGAAAGAGTACCAGGTATTCAGGTGAAAAGTTATTTTACAAACAAAACAAGACAAAACATTGTGCATCAACACACCGTCCATGGCTGCCGTCTGTGGTGCCATCTTGGATAGGTAGGTGATAGTGACCTGCAGGGGGCGGGATTCCTTCACCAGCAGCCATGACAGCTTCTCCATCATCCTGCTTCCTCCCACCACCTGCACTGGGTCAAGAGGGCATCCCAGGATAGAACTAGCCTTCTTGATAAGTTTATCAAGTTTCTTCCTACCTGCTGCCGAGATGCTGCTGCTCCAGCAGACTACTCCATAGAAAATGGCTGATTGACCACAAAGTCATTCACTCCAAAGGACCTGGGCTTCCTCAGCAGATGGAGTCTGCTCTGACCTCTCTTATATGTAGCTACAGTGTGATTAGTCCAGTCCAGTTTATTATTCAGGTGAACTCCCAGGTACTTGTCACCATCTCTTTGGGTACCCAGAAAAGCGCTATATAAAACCTATGTATTATTATTATTATTATTATTATTATTATTATTATTATTATGTAAGACTTGGAGACATGACGTTAGGTCTCACTTAAGTGAAGCGCTTTAAGGGAGACATATTATGCCCCTTTTTCACAAATTAACATCACAGCTCTTTTTTCATCCGTTCAAAACAGCCCTGTTCAGAACGGCTGGTTTAAATGTCTGTCCCTTGAAATGTTTTGAACAGATCAAAAAAGAGTTGTGATGTTTGATCCTTGTGGGATTTTGACCAAAGCATGTCACAGACATGTCTTTAAGACACCTGGAAACTATTTTAATTTGTGAAAAAGGGGCAGAATATGTCTCCTTTAAACATTAGCACTTTTTATTTTGAAATGTTTTATTTTACTTGAAATGTTTGAGTGAAATGTTCAATTTCAGGTCAATGAAGCACTGTTTTATCTGGGAATGATTTATTGTGCTTAATGTTTTAGTTTGCAATTACAGCTCAGTGAAGCACTTTAAACACCTTATTTTTCAATCAAATCATTCACATTATATGAAAGTTATGGAGCCAGTAAGGTCTCCTTATGCCATTACAGGTGATGCAATGAAAAATTTGGATGCACCTAAATTTTGTGCCAGTGCATCTAAAAAAAAAAAGTTAGGTGCACCAGTGCAACCAATGCAAAAAGTTAGTCTGGAGCCCTGGTGAGGTAGTCGAGGATCCAGGATGTGAGTTGTTGGTCCATCCCTGTGAGCTCCAGCTTGTCCCCAAAAGTACAAGCTGTATGGTGTTGAAACCACTGGAGAAATCAGGACAGGACAAGATTCTCAAAGTGCTTCCAGGCTTCTCCAGATGAGACAGTGATCTGTCCAGGAGGAAGATGATGGCGTCGTCCACTCCGATTGCCAGGTTAATAGGCAAACTGGAGTGGGTCCATAAAAGGACCCACCAGAGGGTGGAGATGGACAAGGACCAGCCACTCCAGGGTCTTCATCAGGTGTGAAGTGAGAGCAACTGGTCTGTAGCTGTTGAAGTCCTTTGGATGAGGGGTCTTTGGTACTGTGCCACGCAGGAGGTTTTCCACAGCATTGGCACTTTTCCCAGCTTCAGGCTCATGTTGAAGAGGTACTCCAAAATATTTCACATCTGGTCTGCACAGGACTTGAGGAGCCTGGAGCTGATCCCGTCTGGACCTGTAGCCTTCTTTGGCTTCATTTTCCTCAGCTTGTTTCTCACCTGGATAGTGGAGAGGGACACTGGATGATGTAATGTCTGTAAAATCAAATTGCATGCAAATGCAAATGCAAATTAAATCTCTGAAAACCAAAATAATTTAAATCAGCAACATGTGTATCAACACTTCTATTGTGTTTAAACATTTGAAACAGCTTACATGAAACAAGTGTTCTGTTAAAACCATCTGTAACTTATAACTCTTCAAACAGTCAACACTTTGCCACATCCTTATCAGACCTAGTCGGCCCTATACGCACACTATGCAAGTTGCTTAGGGCCCCGCAAGGTACGCCAGGGCCCCACCTCCCCTCATGTCATAGCAGGTGTCAAAGTTTAAAACTGAGAAATGAGTATGAAGTGTAACTATCCTTCTGCTCGAGGAGAGTGGGAAAAAACAACTAAAAGTTAATTTCAGGAACAGCAGTCAGGTAAACTATGTTTCCCTCTCCAAATGTGATATCAGCAATTGTGCATGCCTGCAGGGCCAATGCAACTCTCTGTAGTCTGTCACACAAAAATGCACAGCAACCTCTGTGGCCTGATGACACTCTTCTTCAGCACTCAGCCAAGGTTCAGTCAAAGGTGAAAAAATATTCATATCATTTACTTCAGTAAAACTAATAATACCACACTGTGAAAAAAGTCCACTACAAGTAAAGTCCTGCACTCAAAACTAATTCTAACTAATTTAGTAATTCTTACTAAATGATCAGCAAAATGTACTGAAAGTACCGAAGTAAAAGTACTCATTGTGCAGTAAAATGTTCCCTGTCAGTGGTTCTGATGTTTGTGGATTAATATTCCGACTGCATTAACGTGTGTCATTTTACTACTGCAGATGTTAAAGGTTGAACTCATTTTAACTCCTTTATATGCTGTTGAGCTGGATTCATATTATGTACATATAATCATCGTATGTTCATAATGTGGCTGTCCTGTGAGAAAAACATATCTAAAAAGTCAACTTTTTCCTTTGTAGCTCTGAAACAGTATATTTTTCAGCTACTAAAGCTTTCAAACTAATTAAGTGGAGCAAACACTACAATATTTGTCTCTGAGATGCAGTGGAGTAGAAATATCAAGTTGGAAAAAGTGGAAAAACAAAAGTGAAGTGAAATTTCTTTTAGTTTGTACTTAAGTGCAGTGCTTAGTGTAAATGTAGTTAGTTACATAGCGTGCTGGAGTAATAATGTGTTTTTGTAGGTTAACACTGAAGTTAGCATCACCCTACCTTTATTTCAGGCATTTAACCAAAAAAAAACTGTTCAAAAAACTCATTGACTTTGAGACAAGGGAACCGAATCTCAAGTTTAAGGACTCAATAGTACAGCACTCTATTCCACCACTGGGAACTGGTTAACCATTCAATAAATGTTGCTTTGTTATACAGTCATGGTCAAAAGTTTCCATCCACTCATAGAACATGTATGGCAGTCTTCAGTTCCAATGATTTCTACAGCTCTCATGTTTCTGTGATGAATGAGTGGAACACAAACTACTCTGTCACAAAACTTATTCATGAAGTATAGTTCAGTAATTAATTTATTATATGTCTTCAGAAAATGTGACCAAATCTGCTGGATCAAAAATATACAAACAATAATTCTAATATTCGGTTAAATGTCTCTCGGCCATTTTCACCTCAGTTCTGTGCTTTTGATCAGTATCAGTGAAGTTTAAATTTGTTGGCTTCCTGGTACAGACTTGTTTCTTCAGCACAGTCCACATGTTCTCGATGGGGTTCAGGTCAGGACTTTATGAAGGCCATTCCAAAACCTCAATTCTAGCCTGATTGATCTGTTCCTTTACCACTTCTGATGTGTGTTTGGGATCATTGTTCTGTTGGAACACCCAACTGCACCCAAGACCCAATATTCTGCTGATGATTTAAGGTTTTCCTGAAGAATTTGGAGATAATCCTCCTTCTTCATTATTCCATTTACTTTCTTCGGAGCAGCAGATCCACCGGCAGCAGAACAGCCCCACATCATAATCCTACCAGCACCATGCTGGACAGTAGGTGTGGTGCTCATGGGGTTAAAGGCCTCACCTTCTCTCCTCCAAACATATTGCTGCTCATTGTGGCCAAACAAC
Source organism: Lagodon rhomboides (assembly GCA_039737535.1). Classification (NCBI taxonomy): domain Eukaryota; kingdom Metazoa; phylum Chordata; class Actinopteri; order Spariformes; family Sparidae; genus Lagodon; species Lagodon rhomboides. Next base: position 28,040,420 of record CM077802.1, on the reverse strand, counting down.
TACATTTATGTTTCATCTGACCACACAGTTTTCCTCCAGAAGGTTTTTTCTTCATTCATGTGATCAGCAGAAAACTTGACCATCCTTGCCAGATTTCTCTCAGCAGCAGGTGATAGTTTGTGTTGTCTTCCTGATTGTGGCAGTGACACAACTGTGCTATGCACTTTATACTTACAAACTGTTGTTTGTACAGTTGATCTCGGGACCTGTAACTGTTTTGAAATGGCTCCAAGTGACTTTCCTGAGGTGTTTAAATCAATAATGTGCTCGTTCAGATCAATGCTGAGTTCTTAGACTTTCCCATTGTAGTGTTTGTGGCTGAGTCTAATGGATGAATCAAACAAGTCCTATTAAAATGGGCCCAGAAAAGTCACCAGCTGTTATCAATCAGAAACACTCAGAAGAAGTTAAGAGGCCATGCTACAAAAAACATTTGATTGACACAACTTTCTATTATGACCAAAATTGATCATTCAAGGTACTGTATGTATATTTCTCATCCAGACGACCTATAATAAATCATGACCCCTTCCCTCCACAGAGAATCATGTAGTGTGTTAACAAGGAATAGAGATCTACCACCAGAGAGCAGCAAATCACCATCACTGTTTCTAAAGACTCTCCTTTCCCAGCTTAAAGTAAAAGTTATCACCATGTCAGCAAACACTAACAGACACACAGATGTACTTGATCCCCGAAGTGCTTAAAAACAACATCAGCATACTGCAGTGACATCCAAAGCAGAGATAGTGTACAGTAGATCTGATATCAGGATGTGTTGATGAGGACATTGCATGATATACTATGATACTGAGCTCCAGGTGGGTGGTGAATGTGGCTTTTAGACTGAAAGAGGTTCTTTTTGATGAGAGATGTTACATTTTATGTTATCAAAAGGATAGGGGTTGTTTTTAATGATTTGTCACAACCAGGAGGACACTGTCCCTCACCTGCACTACATCAGTAACCTTTTGGATATATCAGGACATTTGCCCTCACGGTTTTACAAAACCAGATTCACTATGGTTGAGGCAATACTTTCATAATGTTGTGAAAAAAAAAAATAAAAAAATCTGCAGATGGGGTACAAAATGTGCCTTTTTAAAAAAAAAAAAAAAAAAAGAAAACATGAAATTAACAGAAATACAGTTATTGACAGTATTCATGTGGTAAATGACTATTTCATTTAGAAATGGCTGATTTTTTAATTGAACATCAACAGAGATATGATCTGTCTGCTGCATCCAAATGTCTGGATTACCCTACTCCTGCTGTGGGCTGTCCAAAACCACAGTCCTTCAAGTCAACAAGGCCCTTCAAGCAAGCTTTCTGCAGACTTCCAGAGAGCCAGAAATAATTTTCAACTACTCAATGATATAGAAATATGTATTAGTACAGGCTGTAGAAGTAATCAAAATGCATTTTGATATTGTAGTTTTTCGGCCCAGAGGATTGACATTTGGATTCAGCCCAAGTTTGTTGTGTTAAAAGACTAATTGATCATTAGAAAACCCTTGTGAAGCACATCTGAAAACTAGTGTGCTGATTAAAGAAGCACATGTTTGAAAAGCGTGTCTATAACCTGTTAACATAGGCGCAGAAATGAAAAGCGAGAGGTAAAGCCACGCAGCAGCGCTGCACACACATCCAATGTGTCCGGCCTGCAAGACTCTTTAGCTGCTAACTGCACCACTATTTCAGCAGCTAGTCACTAACTGTCTGCTGTTTGGTTCTGACCAGGTAGTGCTCAATGCTTTTTAAGTGGAAACATGGGGCACAAATGTTTACCATGAGGTGGAAAATGACACCATGAGAGCAGTGAGAGTAAACCAGAACAGTGAACTTGTGTGAGAAACTATGTTGGACTGGGCTGTACCGACAGAGTGGTATCTGCTCTATCTATATTCCTGCATCTGTTCTATTTTCTATACATGCTGCAAACAAATTTGGCAAGAAAACACCCTAATTAAACACACTAATTATCTATTAGTGTAAGTGTCACTGTGGTTTGTTGTGTTTTTATGTATTTATTCCTCAGAGACGAGCAGACACACACACACACACAGGATGCAGACAGCAGAGAAACCCCTCCCCACAGATCATCACACAACTCCGTGGTCCTTTTAACTTCATTGTTGAAGAATAAGTAACATCAGGCTTACTTAGGAACACATAAAAGGCTATAGGTTGTGCAAAGAAATGTGTATCTGAAGAGAGTTGCATGATTTACTTGACTGACATGGCATTTTACTTGCAGTCTTTTTTGTTGAGCCCTGATTTGAGTCGGACATGCTGCAAGTCGATCACCCAAACATTACATTACAACCCACTTTGCTGTATCAATCAATCAATCAATCAATCAATCAATCAATCAATCAATCAATCAATCAATCAATCAATCTTTATTTATATAGCATCTTGCAAATCAAATTGCAATTTGAAGTGCTTTACAAGTGAATGAAAAAGCTGCTATTATACATGCTATTAAAACAGGTTTAGAGATTAATGCACACCAGTTGCAATAAAATAAATAATTAAAATGATAAAAGCAGGCAATACCATAATGACAGCAGTGAAATAATGATAAAATAGAATACAATATTACACATAGAATTTGATTAAAAAACTATAATTAAATGAAAATAATAATAAAAATAATAATAATAACAGTAATAATCATAATAATAATAAAAGCAACAACAAAAATAAAATTTAAATAAAAATCTATATAAAACAGGAAAAAGAATATAGGGCTATGATAAAAACTGAATAGACAAGGTCGCTGGTTCGAATTCCGGCTCGCCGGGGTGGAGCTGAGCTCGTCGAAGTATCTTTGAGCAAGATACTGAACCCAAAAATTGCTCCTGATGTGCAGTTGGCACCTTGCAGGGCAGCTTCTGCCATCAGTAAGGGCCCTGCGATGAGCTGGCGACTCGTCTGGGGTGTACCCTGCCTTCGCCCAACAGCTCACTTCAGAGTCAGTGGGGTCTGAAGTGAGTTGCTGGTTGACAGGGGGTCGGGCCAGCCCGGCAACGGGTAATTGAAGACACCTGGGCCCGGTGATCTGGTTTTACTATCTAAGCTGTTTCTCATTCACTTGTCTCTCTCTCTCTCTGCAGACAGACGCCTGTCTCCCCGGGTGACGCGGCAGCCTTAGTTTTAGTTCTGTTGATGTTATGTTCCATACAACATCTACACACACCATACTTTCCATGCATGCACATCCTACACCACTGATCTTACTGACCCTCACACCTCATTTTATTGTATCTTTTGAGTTAATTTACTATTTGTGTTAAATAAATAAATAAATAAATAAATATATATATATATATATATATATATATATATATATATATATATATATATATATATATATATATATATATATATATATATATGTAAGAGCAGATTTGATGTTAATTGTTGTGTGTGTCATGGTCTGATTGTGACTGGCGGGTCAGCCTATATAGTGTAGGAACCTTTGGGGGCTCGTCAGGTGTTTTCCAACCGGAAGGGGAAAAACAGTTTTTGGCCGCTACGCTACGCTACGCACGTTATGCTCCGTGCGGATGTGTTTTGTGAGAGAAATTGTGATTTAAAGCATGAGATGTAAAATTAATGGGCTTGTTTTCATCTGAACTAAAAGGCAACTGGACTCTCATTCATCGGTCATGGTAAAGTCAAAGCGCGTCAATTAGGTTTCCTGTTAAAATACCTCAGTGGCTTAAAGCATTGGCTTAGCTTCTACAATCAAAGTCAAAAACTGTCAGAAAGGTCAACAACAATTGCTGGAGTTTCAAGTTGGACTTTGTTCGCGTACTGGTGTTAAACGCGAAGAAAAGGTTTGAAGTTGGACTTTTGTTGCGTTTGGTGGTGGACGCGAGGAAAATGCTCACACATGGCGCAGGCCTTGTGTGATGATCGGTGCATCAGCTGAGCGCCAGCTGCTCACCTGCCGACTGGACAACGCCGGTGAGGAGAGCCACCGCGAGGAGGAGCGGGCGAGGAGACGCCGCTGAGGACAGAGGATCGCGAGGAGGAGCGAGTGAGGAGAGGCCGGTCGGGAGGAGAGACCCACGAGGAGGACGCCGAAGAACTTCACATGGCCACAGCCTTCAGTAATAGGTAAGGTAGCGCTATCACTAATAAAAGATGGCCATCTAAATCTAAAAGTGTGCACACGTATGGGCATAATTCCAATGCATTGGTTGCTGAAGTGGAAAAACATTTGACTGGGTTTGATTGACATGTTGTGGACTGTCGGACTTTAAATGGAGGACTTGGGGACTAATGTGGACACATCGTTGGGTGTCCGTGCGCCAGTTGCTGCCAGCAAATCGGACTCTGTGGCCGCCGGCAGTAGCGACACATGGACAAGCCAACGAGTGGTCAAACTTTCCGTTAAAGGACTCGCAGACAAGATCAACCGACTACAAAATGTTCGAAAGGTTAAACTAAACAAAGCAAGTGCTTTAAGGAAATTAATACAAGAGTCTATGCAAAGCATTAAAATGTCTGAGGTAAAAGATTCGCTACATGGGTTCATTGAACTGTGTGATGAAATAAGATGTTTGCATGATTCTTTGATGTTTTTGTTGCCACAGGAGGAAAAAGAAAGGCATGAAACATGGTCCAAGGCTAAAATGATGTTCAATGATGAATTTACTGATGAAGTTGAAATGTGGGTGAACTCAAATGAAAATCAGGTGTCTGAAAATGAGAATAATGGTGATAAAGGTGTTGAACATGATGGTATAAATCCAAACGACAGTGTTTCTAATGTGGGTAAAAATTCAGACAAAAGTGTCACAAGCCACAGGTCAAGCACTGCTTCCTCTGTAAAAATAAAGGCCGCAGCACAAAAGGCTGCAGTCATGGCTCGAATGGTAGCCATAAAGGAATGACATGCACTGGAGGAACAAGAGCAAAAACTAAAAAGGAAGAAGGAACAGCTCGAATTGGAGACGGAACTTGCTGCATCTGATGCTATGTTAGCAGTTTTGGAAGCTATGGATGGACAAAGGCTCTCTCAGGCACCAACAGATGGTATGAACTCTTATTTTGAAAAAGAAAAAAGGAAACTGGCACCACAAACACTCAACCCATTGGCCAAGAAGTATGAGCCTGCAGCCTGTAGAACACAAAAGCAAGTGGATTGGTCAATGCAACAAAATCAAAGGCACTCGATGGATATGCAAACAAAACACAATAAAAAATTGTCATCTGTGGAAACATCACAAGGGTTGCTGCATGATCAAACAACTGCTTGGGTGACACAAAACAGGAGACAACATTTGAATCATGGACAAAATGATCAGACTCCACTTGGTTATATCATGAGTATTATGTGCAAACAAAACGAAATCACAGCCTCTTTGGTGAACCAACAACGCCTGCTTTCTCTGCCACCACGTGACATACCTGTCTTTGAGGGAGATCCATTTCAATACAAAGCCTTCATAAAATCATTTGAACAAGGTGTGGAGGACAAAGCAAGTCAGGCTGACTGCTTGTACTACCTGGAACAGTTCACCAGAGGGCAACCAAAGGAACTAGTGCAAAGTTGTCAACACATGGATCCTGAACGTGGCTTCATTGCAGCTCTGCTTCAGGAACATTTTGGTAACGAGTACAAGATTGCTAATGCATATATTGAAAAAGTTTTAACCTGGCCAGCAATAAAGTCAGAGGACGTTAAATTGTTGCAAGCCTATGGTTTGTTTCTACGTGGGTGCTGTAATGTGATGCAAGAGCTTCCTCATATGCAGGAAATGGACATACCAAGCAATATGAAAACAGTGGTTTGTAAATTGCCATATAAATATCGTGAAAGGTGGAGAGCTGTTGCCCATGACATAATGGAAAAATACAATCAAAGGGCGCATTTTGTTGATGTTGTTGCATTTTTGGAGAAACAAGTGAGGATCCTTTCTGATCCAATTTTTGGAAACCTTGAACCACCTGTACCACAGAATGTAACTGCTTCAAAACCCTGCAACAAATTCAAAATGCAAACAAAGTCATTCAGAGGGAAAGGAAGTAGTTTTGCCACTACAGTAATGCCCGTCAACTCATCTGAAGAAAATGCTCACACAAGCAATGCAAAGAGACAGGACATCTTGTATTGTTCTTGCTGTACACGTGCTCACCTCTTGGAGAAATGCCAACTGTTCCAACGTAAAAAACACAGAGAAAGGATCCGGTTCCTAAAGGAAAAAGGAATATGCTTTGGCTGTTTAAAGGTTGGACACATAAGCCGTGACTGTAAGAAACGCTTGGTCTGTGAGGTTTGTGAACAACAACATCCCACCGCACTTCATATTCCAAAGAACAATGTTGAGTGGCAACGCACAGGGGAGCCACCTGAAGAAAATCCATCAACTTCTTCCCAGGTATGTGGACGCACAGGGGCCGGTAATGACCGTTGCATTCTCTCCATTGTCCCAGTGCAGGTCAAATCTACAAAAGGAAATGAAATCATTCAGACATACGCATTCTTAGATCCTGGGAGTACAGCCACGTTTTGCTCTGAATACCTTATGCAGCGATTGAACATCACAGGAAAAAGAACAAATTTTCTTTTGAAAACGATGGGACAGGAAAAGGTTGTTCCCACTTTTGCTGTGTCTGGAATGGAGGTTGCGGATCTTGCAGGAAAATTTTTTTACCCTTTGCCTGAAGTTCTCACACAGAGGGAGATGCCAGTCACTCCAGACAACATTGTCACTGCTGCAGATTTGAAAAGGTGGCCTTATTTGTCCAAGGTTCACATCTCTTCCATAAAGGCCAATGTGGATCTACTGATAGGAACCAATGCTCCCAGGTTACTGGAACCATGGGAAGTGGTGAACAGTTGTGGATACGGTCCATACGCTATAAGAACAGTGTTGGGCTGGGTTATAAACGGGCCTTTAAATGGAAAATGCAGTAATGAAATGAAGCTTTCCTCTGTGGTGGTGAATCGTATTTCAGTGTCTAAGTTGGAAATCATGCTGAATAATCAGTATAAGCATGATTTTAATGAACGGCCTTCAGAGGACAAAGAGATGTCTAGAGAAGACATAAAGTTTATGGAGATGATGGAATCCTCTGCAATTCTACAGGAAGAGAGATACTGCCTTAAGCTGCCCTTCAAGAGACCAGATGCTCAGCTGCCAAACAGCTTTAAAGTAGTAAAGCAAAGGATACTTGGACTCAGGAAAAGGTTTATGAGCAACCCAAAATTTCACAAAGAATATTCAAGTTGTCTAAATGATGTCATTGAAAAGGGCTATGCTGAAAAGGTGCCTCTGGAACAGTCGCAAGGCAGACCAGGAAAAGTGTGGTACATACCCCACCACGGTGTCCATCATCCCAAAAAACATTCTCTTCGAGTGGTGTTTGATGGTGGAGCCACGTATCAAGGCACGTCATTGAACAGCGAACTATTGCAAGGGCCAAATCTTACCAGTTCACTGCTTGGAGACCTCACTCGTTTCAGACAGGAACCTGTGGCATGTATGGGTGACATCCAGGCAATGTTTTATCAGGTGAAGGTGGCAGAAGAAGACAGAGACTTTCTGCGCTTTCTCTGGTGGCCGGAGGGAGACCTCAGCAAAGAACTAGCAGTCTACAGGATGACAGTGCACATGTTTGGGGCCGTGTCCTCACCCAGTTGCGCTAGCTATGCGCTAAGGAAAACTGCTGATGATAATAGCTCTGATTTTTCTGCAGAAACTGTTCAAGCTGTTAAACGGAACTTTTATGTGGATGACTGTTTGCTGAGTTTGAGCTCTGAGGAGGCAGCAAAGCAACGAGTCAAAGAGCTCAGTGCTCTCTGTAAGAGAGGTGGATTTGTCTTGGAGAAGTGGGTGAGTAACAGTCGTTCAGTGCTGCAGAGCATTGCTGAAGATCAGAGGGCAAAGGATCTAAAAGAGCTTGATCTGGACAGAGACAAACTTCCCATTGAGAGAGCTTTGGGTCTGCTCTGGTGCGTCGAGTCAGACTCATTTAAGTTCAAGATGGAAGTCAAACAGCAGTCTCTAACCCGACGGGGGATGTTGTCTACAACCAGCTCTGTAAATGATCCTCTGGGATTTCTGTCGCCAGTCACTCTGTCTGCTAAGATGCTACAACAGGAGCTCTGCAGAAGAAATTGTGGATGGGATGATGCAATACCACCAGACATCTTGCAGCAATGGGAAGTGTGGTTACAGGAGGTCATGATATTGTCATCATTCAAAGCTGAACGCTGTTTAAAGCCGGAAAACTTTGGTGAACCCATATGTAGCCAACTGCATCACTTTGCAGATGCCAGCAAAGATGGCTATGGCACTGTAAGTTAAATCAGGCTAACGAACTCCAGAGGTGAGGATCATGTTACATTCCTTTTGGGCAAAGCCAGAGTCACACCTTTAAAGGCTGTAACAATCCCAAGATTGGAATTGACTGCTGCCATCCTAGCTGCCAGAGTGGATGCCATGCTAAAGGCCGATCTTCAAATCCAGCTGGATGAGTCTGTGTTTTGGACGGACAGCACGTCAGTGTTGAAATACATCAATAATGAAGATAGGCGATTCCACACGTTTGTGGCAAATAGGATCTCAGCCATACGAGAAATCTCAAGCCCTGCTCAATGGAGGCACATTGGCACCAAAGACAATCCGGCCGATGCTGCATGGCGGGGGATGAAAGTGGCAGAGTTTCTAAAAAATCAAAGCTGGCTGGAGGGACCCAGTTTTCTTTGGAAGTCTGAGGCAGATTGGCCAATAAGTAATCATGATGTCAGGATGGATTCTGATGATCCAGAGGTCAGGAAGGAGGCCTATGTGAATGTCACTGTTCATGATGCACTGAATGCCACTGATCATCTCATGAGTTACTTTTCATGTTGGAGAAGACTTAAAGTGGCAGTGGCTTGGTTCCTGAGGTGGAAAGGTCATCTGTTGGAGCTCAGTCGTCAGCGAAAGGCCTCTGGACCACATACTGGTCAAGTGGGAGGAAAAAGGGCTACTGTTAAACAGCAGAGCAGTGTCCTTACACCAAAGGATTTGGAGGAGGCTGAGCTAGCTGTCATTTCTACTGTCAGCAGCAAAGGTTTGCACCTGAAATTTCCTCACTGTTGTCTGAGAAGCACACAGTAAGCAGACAAAGCTCCATTTACAAGCTGGATCCCATTTTGGAAAATGGACTCTTAAGAGTGGGAGGGAGATTAAGCAAAGGAGCGATGCCGTCAGAGGAAAAACATCCCCTCATCCTTTCTAAGGAGCAGCATATCTCCAAGCTTCTTCTCAGGAACATACACCAACTGCTGGGACACAGTGGGCGGAACCAGGGGCGGAGCTTCAGGGGGGGCTGGGAGGGCGGGACACCCCCGGATCTGGGAGTAGGGACCGGTGGGAAAGCGGGCCTCACCTTACAGGTGAGGCAGGGCCCCTCTCGCTGCTGTACCGAGGTAGCTCTGATCAGCTTTGCTATCCTTAAAGCTCTGATTGTAGGTCTATGTGCAATTATATAGGTTTCCCCAGTCAGAATGAGTCATGGTTGCTCAAAACTTTACAAGACTGACTTTAGTGATGTAACGTAGTAGGTGTAAAATATTGAATAAAATGTTGTGCTCTATGACTGGCTTTATTTTCACTCTGATATTTCACTATACGACGCTAAAATTTACAACTGGATCGCCGATTGTCCTCAAGTGGATTTTGGGTAAAATCGTCGTAAAAACGTCGTTACATCAGCAGTTACTTGGCGACAGAGTGCAAGCTAGGTGCAGGTGGACTTTTTACTGAGTTAACATGAGTGGCAGCAGCTCATATAAACATAAAAGTGGAGCGGCGAAGCGCAGAGAAAAAGAGAAAAGAGAGCAAGGAAAAGCAAAACTCCAAAAACTTGACACATATTTTGTTCGTCCTCCTGGAGATGGACCCGACGGTGTTGGCAGCGATTCTGGCCCGCCAATTCTGGCTTTCCAGCACAGTCAGAGAGCCAGATTTACAGGTAGCAATTCTAAAAAAATCACTACACTAAACAATGTGTGAGTGGACTTGGCATCTTGTCCATAGAGAATGAAAGAGCAAAGAAAATGGACATACAGAGATTCGTGGACGAGTTTGCGGAGCGCAAGGCTCGCAGTGTGCCCTTCAAGTAGTGGTGAGTA